>JAJNOH010000044.1:0-366208 GCA_022376275.1 Xylariomycetidae sp. FL2044 | reverse complement strand
GGTGGGCGGTAGGAATACGATATTTCAGGATGACCTGCATGCCGCGGAAAATCTCGATGCTTTCTTGCTCGCCACGGTTCGCCTCGCAAAGCTCGATGGCACGACCCAGGTACTCTTCCGGGATGGTCATGGTCGCAAGAACGTAGGGTTCGTAGAAGGTCGCGCCTCGAGCACGTGAATGCTCGGGGTCCGGGAAATCGGCCGGATTCTGGATGACAGATTCTTTCCCGTCTGGCCAGACGACCTTGGTCTGGACTGCGGGGTCAGTGATGATGATGCTTGAACCGTGTTCCTGGCGCAGACGGTCCTGGAAGACGGAGCAGTGCAGACTGCCGAGAAAGCCTAGCCTCCAGCCTGCGCCTAGAGCCTCCGAGTGATCCTTGAGGAGCGTGACGCTTCTGTCATTGAGCACGAGCTGGCCGATGTGATCGGCCATACGATTGTAATCCGCGGGATCCGTGGGAAACGCGGCGACGAAGACCATAGGTTTCGGCTCCACGAAACCCGGATAAGGCTCGACCACGTTTTCGGAGCCAACGGTCGTGAAGGTATCGCCGACCTTGGCATCCTGGATCTTCTTCATGCCGGGGTTGAAAAAGATATAACCGACCTGTCCAGCGCGCAGAGTGGTTTGGGGGACTTGGGTCGGGTACCGAATGCCGACCTCTCCTACGGTATATTTGAGGCCAGTCGCGAAACTCACGATGTTGTCCCCGGCCTTGACAGTCCCATCGAACAGGCGTACCAAGCAAATGACACCGCGAAAGCTGTCATACCACGAATCGACCAGCAACATGCGTAGCGGCTTAGACTCGACTCCAGTCGGGGCTGGGATGTTCTCGATGACGGCGGGGAGAAGCTGCTGGACATTCAAACCCGTCTTCGCGCTCACGCCGATGGCGGTGCTCGAGTCGAGCTCAAAGGTGGTCTCGAGCTGCTCGAGCACTCTCGGGACGTCGGCAGCAACCATGTCTACCTTGTTGACGACGGGTAATATCTTGAGGCCCTCGGCGAAGGCGAGGTAGAAGTTGGCGACAGTCTGTGCCTGTATACCCTGACTGGCATCGACCAGCAACAAGGCGCCGCCACAACTGGCATAGGATCGAGTGACCTCGGCACGGAAGTCGACGTGGCCGGGGGTGTCGACGAGGTGAAGCAGGTAATCCAAGCCCTGGTGATTGTAGATCATGGTACAGGTCTGAGCCTTGACGGTGATGCCACGCTCGCGCTCGACTTCGAGGGTATCGAGGATCTGGCGATTGGAGCTGGACGAGGAGATGGTGCCGGTGATCTCGAGGAGACGGTCGGAAAGGGTGGATTTGCCATGATCGATGTGGGCGACGATACAGAAGTTGCGGAAGCGGGAGATGGGGATGTCGGCAATGCGGCGTTCGAGGTCGCTGATGACAGCTTTCGAGCTCGCGTGGACGTTCTAGAAGACGGAGAGTAGGCTGGAGATGGTACCGCTGCTATTGCGGATGCGGTAGGCAATCGGTTGTGACTCGAGCGCCATTGGCAACGACGCAGGCTATGATTCCAGTAAGCTGGACGACGTGGCGGTAAAGCCGGGTACATTGTCGCGCGAGGACAGGCGCAAGACTGATGCCGCCACCCATCCATACAAGTTGCGGTGAGCGATGGATGCCGGAAGAAAGAGTGAAGCTATTCGCAAATTGGTGTAGAACGACGACGACCACCTCGAAAGTCTTTAGTTTTAGGAGTCATGCATCTTCTTATCGTTTCCAGGTTATCTTATCAGCTTATCGTCGTCCATATACCTACTAAGTACCTACGTACGAAGTATTGATGTACTAAACTCTGCACGGCGTGTAAAGAGAAAAGGGGGTTCCTGACCAGCCATAATACCCCTGACTCACTGAACATCGAAGTACTTACTTACTTAAGTACCTACATGTGGGTACTTACTCCGTACCTTTGGCTGCGCCTGCGTGTGTGGCGTCTGCTGCTGACTTGGATCCATTGCGACTTATTTTCCGATTTTTCCAGACGCCAAAGGATCTCGAAGTCAGACTACTTCGCGTTCCTGAGGGAATTGTTTTTCATATGGGTTAATTGGACGAATATCTCAATACCTAATCATTCATTCTATAACGCCTTTCATGTCTTTCCTTAATCATCATTCATTCCGAATTTCCCTCGCTCATTTCGGCTTAGCTACCGTCCGGGGGCTACTCTAAGCCGGGCCAGAGCTGTGAGAACCGCGGTAGTTACCCAGTCCTTGACCGATGGGGGGTTCTTGTCCTTCATCATGGCTCATCAATTCCACGCAGGCTTTACTCCGCGCCAAAGTCTCTTCCAGTCACCAATATCTGGCTCTGGCTGGGCTTCGCGAGAGACGTCTTTCTTCACTTGACTTCGGGTCTGGATATCACACGTCTAGGCTCATGGGCTGCATGCGTCGGCGCCGCCCCTGCAGCCTGGCGACTACTGAGGGTAGCCTGGCGTGAGGCCTACGGTTGGATACGCCAGTTCTTCATTGCCTCCGTCACGATACCACGTCGCGATCCCCTGAACCGCAATGTGACTAGCTGGATCATGGCCAATGTTATGCGGCACCGGGGCATAAGATCATTCACAGCGCGGACCCAGGTACAAGCGGGAGACGCGGGGGACAGGGCGGCGCTTCTTAAGAAGAGGCGCAGGGAGGTGCAATATCTGCCCCATTTTGAGAGCGCCTGGTTTTGGCATGAGGGAAATCTCTTCGTCGTCGCGAGGTCTCTCGAGAGCTTCCACGCCTCCATGGCTGACCCGGCGTACGATGGATTCGGAGGGGAAGAACTGACGATTGGATGTATCGGAAGGTCTACGAGACCTATCAAGCAGCTCATCGGAACGTGTCAGGAGTATGCAGACCAACAGGCCCAATACTTTGTCATCATCTATGCCCGCGACCGTTATGGTATGTCGTGGCAGCCCAAGTCTCGCAAACCTATCCGCCGCCTGGATACTGTCCATTTCGACGATGAGACCAAGCAGGAGCTCCTGGCCGACATCCGAAAGTATCTCGACCCCAAGACCAAGGCTCGCTATCAGGGTCGAAGCATGCCGTACCGGAGAGGTTACTTGTTCTACGGCCCACCCGGGACGGGAAAATCGTCCCTGTCCACTGCTCTGGCTGGCGAATTCGGCCTCGACCTCTACGAAGTGAAAGTGCCTTCCGTGGCGACAGACCAAGATCTGGAACAGATGTTCCAAGAAATCCCCCCTCGGTGCATCGTTCTTCTCGAAGACGTCGACGCCATCTGGCGGGAACGCGAATCGGATGCGAGCAAGGATGGCAACGTCACAAGGTCGAACTGTACCCTATCTGGTCTGCTGAACGTCCTCGACGGCGTCGGGTCCCAGGAAGGACGTATTGTGATTATGACCACGAACAAACCAGAGCGTCTCGATAGCGCTCTGGTTCGCCCTGGCCGTGTCGACATGAAGGTTTGCTTGGGTAACATCAGCCGGAAGTCAGCCGAACAGATGTTTATACGCATGTTCTTGCCCGATATCGTCGAAAAGCAGCAGATCATGTCCGACGACAAGACGACAGCGACGTCAAATAAACCTGCCCACTTGGACCTCGTCGAGCTGAAGGAACTGGCTTCACAATTCTCTCTCCACATCCCAGAAGACACATTCACCCCATCCCAGTTACAAGGATACTTCCAGCTGTACCTAGATAGCGCGGTGGTAGCGGCGTCGAATGTGTCAGCTTGGGTGAAACGGGAATTGTCCAAAGCTTCCTTCGAAGACGATCTAGAGATTGTCAATGGGGAACGCTCGCATTGAGAGATTGTGCTAGGATGCATTACGATGATGAGAGTCGCACAACTGTATTCTTGAAGGATGAATCATGACCCAGCTGGGCAGGAGAGGACAGTAAGAGTTGGAGATTGTACTATATATCAGCAAGCTACTGCTCATAGCAGATCATGTATGCCAGACTTTGCTTTAGATTACCTAATTTTCTTCTCGGGAGGATGGGGATAGAGACGCCTAGGAGTTGGTACACCACTAAAGCCTCTCAAGAGAAGGGCTTTTTTTCAAGTCTGTTTGGTCCATATTCAAGCATATGGCAAAAAGCGCGTCGGGTCGAATAAAGTATGTACCTGGGTATCTACATACATACCTAGGTATGTACCTAGGTAGGTAGATACCAAGGTATTTACAGTGATGCCACACTGTGTTTTCGCGATTGCCATTGCGCAACAAATGGAGCCATGGCAACTAACAAGCAAACGAGCCTCAACAACAATCGCACAGTGTCATATTCTTGACACAACATTCTCTGAACCCTACATTCGTCTCTTTTCGAGTATGCTAAATTCGTTCGCACGAACTCAGCAATTTTCTTTCACCCGCGCATTTTATCATCACATTAGATGAGCACAATCATGGCGAGCGCGGAAACGCACACTGAAATGCGACCCCCACGATACACCAGCGAGCGGCCTCTCGAGGCAAGGAGTTGCAGCAAGGATAAGGCAGCGCTTCGGATTGCTAGGAAGGCTTTTGGGGTCCTGAGAACCCGCCGCACGAATGCCAAACAGCGACGAGATGGTACTGATATCAGAGAGGCGGCCGACGATGTCGTCAATTCTCATGTGGAGGAGGAGAAACAAGCCGGTCCCAGTGAAGAGGCGACCACTCGTGTTCCTGAAAACTCATCGCCCGAACCATTCTTCTACGGAGATAATCCACCCATATGGCTCGGCATGTCTTCCATGTACGATGGAACAGGCGAGTGGCCCAAGAAGAAAGACCCGGAGAAGCTTGCAAAGCAGTATTCTTGGAGTAACATTGGATTTCCTAGGGACGAATCTCTAGTCCTCTCCTCATACGAGAAAGATACCCTGATTGACCGAACTATGCCCACCGTCGCCGCTCTCACCGAGACGGTCCGCCTCATCAGAACACGACCCAGCGAGAAAATCGCAGACGGCGGCAAGGCAAAGAGGAGTATGGAGGGCCAGAGAATCATTGATGATTTCACCATGAATGGTTCAACTGTCACTTCTGTCAGGTTTCTCGATGTCGACATCTTTGCCAACTCGAGGCGTGAAACCTACCGCACATGCAAGACATCGACGGAATTTGAGAAAGCCGTCACCGAAGGCATATGTGAGCAGCCAGCTTTGGATGTCGAGCAGTGGGCAGCAGCATACGTCTTGCTTGCCAAAGGTGGCGATATCGGTGGCAGGGTCAACGATTACTGGACGAGGGCAAGGGATCTCGCGAGACAACAGCTACACGTCAAACCTGAACTCGAAGCAGACATCCGACAACAGATGAAGACGGCCACATCGAACGATCATGCATTTACGGAAATGCTCAGCGTGGTCCGAGAAGCGATCAAGATCAAAACGGCGAACCCGTATTTTCAGTCTCGGCGCGACGCTTATGCCGTCGAACAGGGCTTGTTCCACTACATCGACTCTGACATAACAATGGTCTTTGACAAGCATGGTGTCGTCATTGCTTTCCAATGCTCCGATGTATTCCGCAAGCTGCTTGATGGTGGTGTGCAGGCTGCCGTCACCAAGGATTTCGAGAATTTCAGCACTCGACAGCCAGTGCCGATCCCGGACATGACGCGACATGGGCTTCATTACATCGACTGGTTGGCCGAAAGACCAGAACTCGATTTTCGCAACCCTCGAAACAACCCTCGACTGGCGAAATCGGGTGTCTATCATTTTGGAGCACGGTGTCCAGCTGGTGATCCTACTGGCAATCAGGAACCCGACCTGACGAAAGACTCGGGGAAAAGGGTGTGGGAAGATAGAGGAGTCAGATCACAACTGAAGACTTTGCATTTCAATGCCCTAGGCGCCTGCACCGAACTTGTGACTTTCTTCTTTGATCTGTTGGACCACGAACTCCTGAAAGAATACCAAAAAGTCGCAACAGAGGTTGCGACGTTGGACCATCAGCCTTTCGCAACCCGACACTCCGGCGACCCATTCTCGATGCGAGCACTACTGATCAACTTGATGACACACGACCACCGCGACGAATCTGATTGGAAGCGTGGGTTCGCCGGCCTCGTCGCCGTTGGTGATTTCGAGGGAGGCGACCTGCTCCTCCGACAGCTGGGCCTGCGGATCAAGAGCCAAGCTGGCTGTGTACAGCTCTTTCGTGGCCGCGAGCTGTTCCATTCTATCACGAAGTGGAAAGGCAGACGGTTTGTGGTCGTTAATGTGACACACGATGCCGTGCGCCAATGGGCCCTCCGGCACCGTGGTGAACCCGTGGTCAATTCGAGCGGCACGACGTCAACTCCCCACTGCCTGGATGCTGAACCAGAAGATGTCATACCCGAGCAACAGAGGATTCTCTCGGATAGAGAGCTATTCCCAGAGACTTGGGTGCCCGATCCCGGCGAGTCTGATCTGCCGGACTCGGACGCTTCGTCGGAGGCTGAGGTCTCCATCACCAAAGCACCCAATCCCAAGAAAGGCGCGAGGATAGAGAGTTCTTCTGATGCATCGGGGGAGGGAAGCCCTTCGGATTCCAAAGACACTGCACTGGCGACAAGGAAAAAGAAAAAGAAGCAAAGACAGACGTGAGTGTTTAGGCGGGATTCAGACCGTGATAGCTACAAGTGGTAGGGGACAGGCAATGCCAGGGCGCTTTTGTAGAATATCGTGAGCCTCGCCAGCAAGTGATACCTCATATATCTTGTCTTTTTTGAAATAAAAACCTCAGGACTGTTCGCCATCATCATATTAGACCCATTACATCCTAGAATTCTCATACCGAGCCTGGCTACCTGCGATTGTGAAAAAGGGGACTAACTAATAAGAGGAGGGGGACTCCAACCCCTATCTATTATTCCGACACAACACAGAGACGTCGCTCGAAACCCATCACTCTGGGGATCCCTTTTACACGAGGCTTATCACTTCCTCCGCCGTCAAGACATCCCCAAACGCGAAGCCGAATCCCCGCAAGCCAGCTTCATGCTGGGCCTTGTTCGCACTACCACAAGCATCACGCACCAACCACTGCGACATGGGAAACAATCAGTAAAAATCAGATGTAGCCTCAACCCCCTCAGCACCCCCTCAGATAGTACCTAGGTACTCACAGTCTCCCAACCCCGATTGAACGCGCTCCTGGCCGTGGTATCACAGCAGCAATCCGTCATGACCCCACAAACCACGACGCGACCGACGTCGACCCGACGCAGCCGCGCCTCGAGATCCGTGTTGATAAACGCGTCGTACGTGTTCTTATGCACGACCTCCCCGTCCTTGTTATCATAATCATCATCATAATCATCCCCCTTCCGGATCAGCTTCTCGATCTCGGGCTGGAACTCCCAGTCGCCGGACCCGCGGTGGATGCTCCCGTCGACGCCCCACTTGCGCACCAGCTGGTTGCTGTAGGGCGGGCCCGACAGGTCGGCCGCGTCGTGGCCGTGCTGCGTGAAGAGGACGGGCAGCGCGCGCGACCGGAAGTGCCGGACCAGGCGCGTGATCTTGGGCAGCGCCTGCGTCGTCATGGACGCGAAGTAGGCCTGCATGTCGACCACGATGAGCACGGCGCGGGGTGGGGCGGGCATGGTTATGGTTATGGTTAATGGGGATGGCGATGCGGACGATAATTGGAAAGGATCTGGTTGTTGTTTCTTTTCTTCTTTTTTTTTCACCTCACTTGGATGGTATGTAACCGGGTTGGTATCTTGATGCATGCAGGTGGGTTGCTATCGAGAGAGGGCGGGATGATCGGATGAGGTCCAGGCAGGCAAATGGAGATGGTGTTGGAGAAAGTCCGGTTTTTGTGACATCATTCGGAGCAGGGTGTGGTGAAAAGCCTATTCCGAGGCCATTCAATTGTTATACTGAATGCAAGGTGCCCCCCCCCCCCCCCCCCCCCATTCAGGGACTTCGCTGATTGGAGCGCGGATAAGTTTGAGGTGGGTGTAGGATTACAGATCAAGGTGTCTTCTCACTCTAGCAAAAGAAAAGAAAGGGGGTTCTACGGGGTACTGGTTCGTGGATGATATTCATCTCGGACTCGGTGCCGTTCGTCTTGAAAGCTCTGAACATGCTATGAGGGCCATTCATCTAGATAGACTACGCCAAATGGTTCTTAAAAGAATATCCAAAAGGTGATCATGTCACAAGGTGGTATGTACAAGGGCGCAAGCGGGCTCTTTCGATAGACTATGTTATGTACAGGGTTGATAGTGGTGAAAGAAGATCTAGGAACAGTAAAGAAGCAAGTTGGAATAAATCATGACCCGTCTGAGGAGGAAATTCAACAGTCTGTATTAATAATTAAGTATCTCAAACCATTCACTACATACTGTACAGGCTAGTACCCGGTGCTATCTAGACACAGTCTCGAAGGTGTGCAAAATCGGCAAGGATAGGGGTTGAATTCACAAGGGATACCGACGAAGGCGTGCGCGCTGGTTTCGCTACCCCCTTCGAGCTCCCCCTATCCCCCTCTCGCCCGGGTTCATGATGAATAAAGTGTATCGGCATCACGGGCACCCCGAACAGCGAACTATCGTCCAGAGTCGGTGGATGAATGATGGTTTCCTCGACGCGTTCGAAGCCCTCAGCGGTCTGGGACCGTATCGGCTCCGACTTCTTCACCACCCTGAGTTCGTCGGAGTCTTTCGGTGGTAAAGGGGCCGACGGCGGTTCCGTGGTCTCGATGCGCCACCTTTGGTTCGGTCCCGTGCACTCCGGTAGGGCCGCCTCATCCACCTCGACTGGTTGCTCATTCGAGTCGAGAATGAAATGCCGGGCGGGAAGAATCTCGACGTCATGGATCGGCTGCACCCGGTGGTAGACGTCGTACGTGTGAATGTCGCGGTAGATCCGTTCTTGTATCTCCTCCCTGATCTGTGAATGGACGGTCTCGTGGGTAACGGCTACATGGAAACGAGGTCAGTTCGGTCGGTCAATCGTGGTTTCAAACTTGATCACTGACCTGGTGCATAGGTTGTGTCCTTGTCAACATCAGATTGTCGCGTGGTGATTTCTTGAGGGGTGGTTTCTCGAGGGGTCTCTTCTCGAGGGGTCTCTTCTCGAGGGGTCTCTTCCCGAGGGCTGTGTTCTCGAGCGATCTCTTCTCGAGGTAGCTCTTCGCCAGTGGTGTCTTCCCGAGTGTCTTCTCGAACAGCAATCCCTTGTCTGACGCTCTCTCGGTTATCCTCTCGATTGGAATTTTCTCGAGGGGTGGCTTCTGGAGTGGTGTCTTCTTGCATGGCATCTTCTCGTATTGCATTTTCTCTTACGACGTTCTCTGGCGTTTCTTCTCTGATGGCAGTAATTCGCTCGGTGTTTTCGGCAGGATCTTTGGCCCTTTCCATGAGATTAACCATGCTTGTGGTCTTACGAGGGTCGCGAGGCACATTGGTCACGGCGGGCAAAGGTCCTGGATCCTCCTTATGTGCCGGGCTGCCATGTTTCCGTCTCTGAACAGCAACATCTGCTGCTCTTCGCGCGTCGGGCGACGCCTCTGTCTTAGTGTTCCTCGACCGCGAATGGCGACGCGAGAGCTTGTGCCAGCATCTTTCAGCGAGAGTCTTTATTTCCTGCCTCATCGTGTAGAGGTCACACAGGTAATCAAGAAAGGTTCGCACAGGGTAAAGTTGCAGGTGATTGGACCTAATGTCTCTCTCTCCTGGCCTGGCTTGGGATGGGACAGACGTTTCGTTCACCGTTGATGTCCCAGGACTTGGATGAGAAAGATGGCCTCCAAGAGGAACACAAAATGATGCTAAGCTTCAAGTGTGCATATCGATGACACGTGATTGGAGATAATCTTCATGTATCTAAGAGCCAGCCAGAAAAAAAAAAAAAAAAAAAAAAAAAAAAAAACTTCTTGGTAATGACTCCCTAGTGTTCAGTAAACCAATCTAGCGACTCGTGATGTCTTTACTGCACCGGCCAGATATTTACATGGACCGATACTGATCGCGCAGATATGGGGAGAATGAGGAAAGGCGAGTCAATCAGCCATCCTTCGGACCTGAAGATATCTGTATAAACTTATGATCATGGGCAACTTGAAACTTGTTTATTAAGGTTGCTGCTACTGAATTAGGTCAAACGGTGTGGCTGAGGACCGCTGAGGGCTGCTGAGGACCGTGGAGGACCGCTGGGCTAGGTGTGAAGACCTTCGTGCCATCTCCGCCGATGATCTTCGTCATCGACCACATAGCTGAACTTAGACTTTCGGACCTGCAACATCGCGCATCATAGATTACCTATGTAGGTGGCGAAGATGACGGACACGATCTTGACCGTTACGAATAGACATAAGGCGTAGACGCTGGAGAATAAAAGGACACTCGAGCCGGCATCCAGAACTACTGCATGCAGCCATAGTCCAGATCGTTGAGAAACCGCGGTGTTCGTGGCTGCGGACTCGATGGTCCGAAAACAATCAGCAGCCCTGGGGTGCATCTTTTAAGCCACAAGTGGCCCAAGTAGACGCGGATTCTGATCTACCGTTGTCCCCTCCCATCTAGCTTCGGCATAGGGTTACTAGACTAGGTAGTGTGTAGATTTGGGTATGTCGTACCGATGAGATACAGCCCTGCCGTATGGTAAGTGTGCGGATACCGGGATACATGTGATCGTCCAGGCTTGAATTGCCTCGAACATGGCCGTGGGGAATGCGAGGGCTGTAAGTAAGCCTCCGGCCTAGGATCGAGACATGTACCTAATTCCATTCACTTACCCGACGACAAATGCTGAAGACGGTAGCTGGTAGCTTTGAGAGTGCGTTGCGGATAAAGGAGGGGCTCTGGCGATCACGATGCAGACGGCGTGGAATAGGGTACATACCTAGGTAGCATATCCATCTCGCCAGCATACCACGCAGAGCAGATGCATCAATGATCATCTTCCTCACTAGACCCAAATTCATCATGTCATAGACAAGTAGAGAGTTTGATCGTCCCAAGGTAACATGCTTACAGAGCAGGTCCGAATGTCGAAGGAAGAACACGATGACGAAAATAAGGCAGTTATTACGTATCCCTGATATAAGTCGGATGACGACCCTCAACTACTATATAGATGCAGGGACACACACCCGGGACAGATCCCTTTTGTATCATCAAAGTTCTCTTGCAAATATAAAACACTTCTCATACTTCTTACCACCAACCAATAACACCACGCTCAACCACATTCGCCACCATGCCGAAGACTAAGGACGTTATCAAAGATTTCATGACCAAGGCTGGTACCAAGGACACTACGATGCATGAGTCTATCGCCCCCAGCGTCCAGCACGAGAGGGTAAAACCTTCACAACATGAAGAGGTGAACACGGCCATCGACAGAGAGATTCACCAAGACCACTACCAGCAAAAGGTCCAGCCTATTCATGACAAGGAAATCCTCCCGGAGCGTCACACGGACAAGGTCGGCGCCGTCCAGGAACGCGAATTCGACCACCGGGACAAAGAAGCTACTAGGCGAGCCCGTCAGGCCGAGGCTCAGAAGTACAACGATCAGAGAATCGTTGAAGAAACGAAGTACTCCCAGAGTCAGGGCCCAACGGTTGCCGGAGAACACGTCCACCAGTGAGTTCTTCCCTTCAGGGGCAAGTTAACGATGAATCGGGTCTAACACCATGCAAGCCATGTCCACGAGCGAATCCAGCCTGTCGTGCACAAGGAGACCATACAGCCCAATGTTGTTCACACCACGGTACCCATCCACGAGGTTCACCACCAGCCGGAGCAGCTTCACTCCGAGACATCCCTACCATCAGTGTCTATGGATGAGTACAAGAGGCAGGGCGGTGCTCTAGGTGGTCGACACGTGCACACCAAAGCATTCGAGGGCGAGCCCATCCTGGAAGAGGCCAAATCATCTTCGCACAAGCGCCAGGACTCGGCGAAGGTCTTGGACGACGTAGCCGACCGAGGCTACACCGACACTCCCGATCGCGGCCACAACGTGCAGCGAAAGGAGGTTGCAGTCGACCGTGGCCACAATGAACAGCGCAGAGACTCGTCTGACAATGAGAGTCACAAGGACAAGGAGCCTAGTTTGCTTGAACGATGGAATCCCCTGAGCAGCAAGGGCGAGTAGTAGGTCACTCCTGATGCTTTGGCTGGGGAGGTTGGATGTTTTTTTTCACGTGTATCTCTAAATGACTGATCACCACGTTATTCATTGCCTGAATCTTTCCACCTGATGTGTGTGTCTCGAAATGTGTAATTTTTTTCACGTATATGGTGATTCGAAGTTGTGTAGACGCGGAAGCGCAGTCGAACTGTGAGATCTAACCGTAGAACCAACTCCCTCCCTGTGGGATAACGATCGAGGGTATAGTTATATGACTTCTCAACACTGTTTGTGTGGCTAGGAACAGAGCATCGTATTGCTACTTTGAACTTGTAAAATGGCTACTCTGACATTAACCACTCGAATCTTCACGCCAACTCGTCGCACATCATGACTTCCCTGTCCACCTGCCAATATAAGGCATGATACAACATGTCTGTCCACAAGTGCTTCAACGCCCTCTTACCACCCGCGCCTAATTATCCCATCGCGGCCCAATCTTGAGTGCCAACTCACAAGATCAAACTATATCTTCATGGTGGCGATCTTTCTTAACATCGTATGGTCTAAAATAGATCAGGTCTAACACGACAAGGCATTCAAGCACACAGACAAAATGCCACCGCCTCGATCTCGTCCACTTGCGTGGCCATCCCGCGCGGCCCGTTCAAGTGTCCAACGTAGCAGAGAATCCTCTGAAAGCTTCACTAGTGCACTCGCCACCTTAACATCACTGACCCGCCCGCACCGCATCCGCACCGCTTCCACTCCCGATGTAAGGAGGCAACTAGTGAGGTCGACGCAACCACGGCGTTCGGTTTCACTAGTATGAATAGCGACCCCAATCAAAACATCGGGAGACGTGCTCTCATCACGGCTCTCCATGAAGGGTAGTCCCCCAAAGCGGACCCCCCGATAATGCGGTGATCATGCACAGGGTTTTGCTAAGACCCCATGAGCTCAGATCACGACGCTGTTGGAATACGGGTGGCACGTGAAGCCACGCAGGTCATGGTCACGTGTGAAATTATTATGTACGCTTAGCTCCCACAGATCTTTTACAGTCCCTTTACGTATTATTCTCTTCCTCGTATGCATCATCAATAGACAACCGAGTTTACTTGGTTCATTTACGTACGTATGTCTACAGCTCTATCAACAGCCGCGGATGGGCCATAAGCGGGTCACCATCTAAGTACCCATGGTGTGCTTGGGCGATGAGAGTTCGGAGTGGTCACCAGACGAAGGAGGCGCGTTTCATCATGTGGGACAGTTCAAGCTTCTCTGGCACAAGGGTCACGATGCGGTCATGTACAATGGTGCGGCTGGCGGAGCGATTGGCACCTACCACCACACCAACATCGCCGCCATGCAGACGAAACCATGCTCCGGACGGATCAGGCTGGTGTTTTACAAAATCCAGAGTGACGTGGTCAAGCAGTGGGCCAGGATGGTGTGGCTCATCATTGGGATGGCAAGCAGAGGGTTGCGTCGACTGATCCGGTCGAGATTGTGATGTGCTATGGGCTCTGTATTCCAGAAACCATGTTGTATTCAGTTCTCCCCAGTAATTTGTCATGGGTTCCACGAGATCATGCGAATGTTTGACTTCCTACCGAACCTGAATACATCGTGGGACTTGAAGTCGTGCCGTAGTATACGATGTCACCTTGCCACATTGCGGCAATGAAAGCAGCGGGATTGGATACTTCGCGGGAAACAAGGATACCCGAGATGAGGAGAAGAGTAAGAAGTGTTGCGCAAGGCTTCTGCACGGCCACCTTGAACGATGGTGATTTAGACTGGCCTTGGGAATCACTAATTATATCGATTCAGGTATCAAGAGGATGACAAGTAGACAGGTCGATAGCACGAAAACCCAGCAGCGCAATAGCATAACGGCGCCTAAACGCCCAAACATCCAACAGCCGAACGTCCTTACAGCCAAACATCCAAGGACGACAGCCAGAACAGCCAAAAAAAGCCCGAGAGGGACCACAACCCAATCAACCTGAGGCTGCGCTCACCGCACTGCAGAAAGCCTGACGGGATGCTGGGTGTTGATTCCAGACAGCTGTTCGAGTTCCTGGGGTCAAAAGGGTTCCTTCCATACGACGATTAGCTTTTCGAGACAGCTCAATTTGGCTGTATCACGTCCCAGCCACGGGAGCCGTGCAAACTTGGCGAGCCGATGGAAGGACGACATAAAAGACGGATAGATAAACCTCAAGCTTGAAGCCTGGACATACACGAGAATTGCCTATATGGGAATACGCAGAATCGTCCTCAACATTATCACTCGTGTCATAGTTTTGGTCCAATCCATATACAGCGAAAGTTGAAGGAGTTCTGAATATTCACAGCTACAGAAAAGGGGGGAAAGCCCCCAGCCCCTTAAAGTAGAGCGCCAAGCTAGCTAGCTTCCCAACACAAGACAACCAACTGTTGCTTTTATCTAATGATTTCTCATCCGCCCTTTCAACCTGTTTGTGTCTTTCTTCAGCCTCTTCATTTCCTTCTTTGTCTTCTCGATCTCCTCTTCTGGCTTCTCTTTGTCCCACATTTTCGCTTCTTACATAGTGTTGCGAGTGTTTCTAAGCCAGCGGGTTAGCACTGTTACCAGAAGACGCCTCCGCAACGTCGGGAGTCGAGATGACTCCCCGCTCATGCTTGCACATTGTTGGCGATATATCATGCTTCGGATTGGAGTTTGGTCGCAATAACCGGAGCGTATAGTCGGTGGCCTTTTGGACGCCGCCCATGTTCTTTTATCCCCGGTCGAAACGTGTGAGCACTTGTGTCAGTTGATTAAATAGCAAAGGGAACACGGACGGTGAGAAATACCCATGAACACCGGTATTCAGGTGTCAATATCGGGAGATGAGAAATATTTGTGATTTATATATTCGATTATAGATATGATGTGCAGAAAAACAGAACGGAAAACAAAATGAAAACAAAACGGAAACAACGCTACTTGAATGAGTAAAACATGCACACCCTTACTCCCTGTGTAATGCAACTGCGCAATACCACCATGATGATACACACCCTTACCTTTTCGCTCCCTACATCTTCCTTTCTGCACTCTCAATCGGCTTAAGTCTTCCTTACCTTAGGTTTTTTGCCTTTTACTGGATGCAGCTTGACTAGGCTTGGGTGCGGATCGTTTTCGGGCCTTGCGTCTTTCCCAACTTTCTGCCTGCACCATCGTCCCCTTGAGGTTTTTGACATGGCTAGTAGGGACTAATGCTAATCTGGCTCGGTATTCCTTGTCCTTCATGGCCTGGGCAGCACAGACACCCATCATGATTCCGCGCTCCTCTTCAACGTTGGTGAACTTACCCCAATCTTTCCACAAGGACGGTTGAGACAACTCGTTCTTCGTCGTGTACAGGGCATGGAAGCGTTGCATGAACGTTCGGACGGCCACGTACGTGTGGATGCCGCAGGAGAAATCGTCCACTTGGACCGGTATATCAATTTTCACCTTTGCGTCGGCAGCGACGTCGAATTGCTCACGTTCGAGGATCATTCTGATACGAGAGAATATCAGGTTTGAGGAACTGGTAATCGGCCTCGGGTCAGCAATGAACACGTTCTTAACATACGTGTAACTTTTATCGTCGTCGTCGGTGTCCATAGCCCCCTGTGGGACCTCGAGATGGAGGAACGCGGCTAGGAAATGATTACCCGAGTTTATAAGGAAGACAGACCAAGGTTTCATTTTGATTCGTTGGTAGAACTCATCCCAGGCGTTTTGATTGCTATCATAGATCTTGACCGTATCCTCGAAGTCTCGCCTACCCTGGGGTCCCCTGTTCTGCTCATTCCAAAGTCCGAGTGGAAACCAGCCGGTTGTCCATAAGGTCATCATGTCGCTGACCTTTTTTAGGAAGGTGATCATAGTGGTAAGTAAGAGCGGTGTCCAAGGCTACACTGCTCAAATGTTCGTGACTGTTGACTTGTAGATTGCTGAGCGCCTTGATACTGTCGTCATTATCATTGGGGTTCGTGGCTGTGGGGGCAGGTGTGAGAAACCCATCATCAAGAATTTGGGCTGGTTTTGGGACAAAAGGGTCGGCCATCTCTTTTTTTCGATCAGACCTGCGTATTCTGTTCTTTCGAAAGATTGGTGTTCGGTAGGAATATTCGTGTACTTCTCTGAATGATTGTGAGATCTTCTTCTCCATGATAGGCCACCGATATTTTATAGACATGGGCATCCCTTGTTCCCAACCGACAAGAACAGTCAAAGAGATAGATGATAATGGGCTTGTTTGCTGTTGAAATAAGCCCATTGTGTTCTTGTTTACTCAGAATGTTCTTTCCACAAAGGTGTCGAACACAAACTGCAAAGCGATTCAAGTGAGACAAAGGAGCTTGGACATGGCAAATGCACGAGAGTATAGTTTACAGATGGTATACGTAGGCGGTCCTATAGCAAGACGGTTGAAGTTCACACCCTACCTGGTCGGCAAAACGTCACACCAGATGATAACCCATCTTTGAACAGCATGCGACTTAGCCCTAAGTGTTTCTGATGCTTTGTAAATCGGCAAGAACTGTCTTCTCTGGCATAAACAGAAACTAAACTATACTAACTAACCGTTACATCTACCCCATGCCTTGTATCAGGCCCCGGATCAGGGACTGCTTTAATATAGTAGCAAGGTGCATTAACCCAGGTCACAAGCGGCTTATGTTTCATTGGGAATAACCCAACGCTGAATAATGTGGCTACAATTTGATGTCTGACCTGATGATTCTACGGAAGACCGCATACTTGTACATGCCTACTCTGTATTTCTTCTGAATCAAACATGAGTAAGAACTGAACAACGGCTTGAAAGAAGCAGGGACATCGGTTAAGCGTCCCTATATTAACTGTTGGCCCGGGTGATCGTACCGGTGTGGTTCCAAATTGGCAGGTGTTATAACCGAGAACCAAGAGGGTGGGGGTACGAACTAGGTAGGGGTACGAAGACCAAGTAGGTAGGCGTTATGTCCGAATAGACGGACTCCATCCCTTTTCTATACCAGAATTGAACCAAGGGAGTTTCCGTGCCTCACTGCCATGCTGTTGGGCCAAGAAAATGATGACACTGTCTCCTTATACACCACTGAAGATCGTAAACCAGCAAGAACAGCTGTAACAAGGTACAAGTATAAAAAAAATTGGAGATAAGAGCGCATATTTCCGGCCGCGCCGCGAAGGATTCTGCTTCCTCCTTTATTCCCAACACATAAATAATGGCACCAGTCGAAAGGCCCAACCAGCTGCGAAGCATGCATGTTCTCAACCCATTATCTCGACCTCACTCCATACCTGATCCCGTGACGCCACCTTCTGTCTTATCTGCAACATGACTCTTGGTGAGTGTGGTCCAGTCTTCCGTGATATCGACTACGTAGTCACTACGCCCGCAAGAACACATGCTGACCTAGAAGCATTACAGTTGAATCAGCTGACATGGAGAGCGAGTATCCCGTCCGAGCTGACCTTCGGAAGGATGTGTACAGGCCGGTGCCCAAGGTCGCCCCCGGGACGGTTGATCCCACCACTCTGACCGGCGATGCTCCAGTTCATGTAGCTCAGTCTGTCCTCGAGGCCTTAAATTTGGCATTGGAAAGTAAAGACGTGGAGAAGCTGGCGGGCTTGTTTTACGAAGAGCAGGCTTATTGGAATGATATGGTGGCCTTGACTGGTCACCTGCGTACATTCATTATGCCAAAGACAGCTGCTGCTGCTCTTCTCTAGATGAACAGCCTGCGAAAGATTCAGGGGCAGCTTGCTGATGGGAGACGCACATTTTGCTGTGATCAGTCCCGTACTAGTAAGTCAACTCAATCGCCTCCAGGACGCTTTGCCAGTTGAATCTTATTGTACCTGGGCAGATGTTCATCGACTGCGCCATATCATTCCAGACGAAGTCCCCAGCGCTGCAATGTGCGGGTAAGCTGGTTCTTCTCCCTTCAAGGGCCAGTGGTGCCTTGTCATGGAAGATTTGGGTTCTGTCCACGTGGGTCGAACAGATGGTCGGACACCCGGAGAACGAGAAGCTGCTGTCACTCCCTGGGCGAGATTTGAGTGCAATTGATACCATAGAAACCGAGGTCTTCATTGTCGGGGCCGGAAGCTCGTGAGTGAACGTGTCCCCTGCATCCGGATTTCCGCTTGCCCCTTTGTTGCACTTCCTAACCATCTACAGTGGCCTCACGACTGCAGCAAGACTCAAAGCGTTGGGAGTTGAGAGCATTATTGCTGAACGCAATGCCCATGTGGGAGAGAACTGGGGTTGTCGCTATGATTGCCTCAGTTTCCACGTCCCAGCATCCAATTGCGAGATGCCATATACGCGTACGTAGCCTCCTCTGATACCCCTATTCCATTTTCCACCCCATTCGGTGCTTATAGACCTTCTCCATCACCCCCTTTTCATTGAAGGCGTGCTGTATGATGATTCCCCTTGCGGCGAGCTGAGACTCTTGGTGGATTAGGCTTCAGGTCCGAGTTGCAGACCCCCCACAAGCTGACCAAGTACGACGTGGCTGAGCATCTGGAGCAATGTGTCAAACAATTCCACCTAAACGTGATTCTGTCTGCCACGATACAGTCGACTACGTACGATTTGGCTAAGAAGAGGTGGACTGTGAAACTGGGAATCGCGAACGGTTCTCGGACCATAACGGTTCTGAGCAAGCATTTCGTCCAAGCGACAGGTTTTGGTTCGGGAAAGCCATACCTCCCTTCGATTCGAGACGAGAAACTGTACAAGGGCATGAGCATCCACTCTGTGAAATTCAGCAACGCGAAGGATCTAGTGAAAAAAGGTGTCAAGGTACTTTGCACCGCAGCTCGGTTGCTTTCCATTATTCCTCTTGCTATCAGTTCGTGCGCCTGGGACATAGGCTAACTTCTGGTATGCACTCGCAGTCTGTTGCCGTCATCGGCTCGGCCAATACTGCCTTTGACATTTTGCAAGACTGTTATGACGCAGGGCTTCAGACAACCATGGTGGCCCGTTCACCTACCTATGTCTTTCCCCACGACTACGTTATGGACCCCCACGGCATGGGCGCCTATGATCGTATGCCTCTGGAGGCGGCTGACAAGATGCTGAACACCATGCCTCAAGCCCTTAGTGACCAGGTCTCTCGTAGGCTGTTTGCTCATCTCGCATCGCAAGAACCGTGAGCCGCCCTCTCGCATCAATGCATCTGATACCTATTAACCCGTTAAACAGAAACCGCTACAAGGCCCTCGCCGAGACTGGCTTCCCCGTTCTGGACAGTCTAGATCCATCCGTCGATGTCCAGCATCATCTGGTCGAGCGTTATGGCGGGCACTACGTCGACATGGGCAGCACTAAGCTGATATCGGAGGGTAAGGTGGCCGTCCATGGAAGAGTCGAACCGGAAAGCTTCACGGAATACGGATTGCGTCTTTCCGATGGAACTCGTCTCAATGTTGACGCGGTGGTATGGTGTACCGGGTTTGCCGACAAAGATGCTCGCGCAACAGCGAGGTCCATGTTGGGAGAGGATGACCATGAGCCCAGAACGGGAGATGTACCTGGCCCTGAAGATATTGCGAAGCGTCTGGATGCGACTTTTGGGGTAGATAAGGAGGGCGAAGTCCGTGGACTGGCGAAACGTCAGCTGCGGATGGAGAACTACTGGGTGATCGGGGGCAACATGCAGCAACAGCGCTAGTGGTCCCGACCCATGGTGCAACAGATCAAGCTCGCCCTGGACGGTGTGTTGCCTGCTGCGTACCGGGACACCCCGGACTCGAACTGAGCTCGGAGAAATTCGTGAAAGTAATGGCACAGCATCGAACAGTCCGGTCAGTCACCCTTTACTTACCCCTACGCTGGGGAGGCAGAGGATTGGCGGCAGACACGTCTCGCAACGTGGAAGCTTTCGGTGTATGTGTTCATCAGTCGGAATCCTTATCTAGCTGCTCGTTGCTCTGATGGCGCGACAACCCGTCAGTAAAAATAAAAAAGGTCTCATATTCCATAAACTTATCTGTCATGGTCAATCGAACCCTGATTCCAATATCAACTTACGACGTGCCGGTACGATACTGCCATCCGTGGATACTGGTTCCATTGGTACCTAGGTAGCTGTACTGTTGAGCCGTCATCTCTGCCAACCCCGTTTCATTATTAAGCTCATTAAGTACCTAGGTATCTCTAGGTAGGTACCTAGGTATTCACTTATCCAGCTAGAGTTAGCAACGGGGTTGGCAGAGATGACGGCTCAACAGTACAGCTACCTAGGTACCAATGGAACCAGTATCCACGGATGGCAGTATCGTACCGGCACGTCGTAAGTTGATATTGGAATCAGGGTTCGATTGACCATGACAGATAAGTTTATGGAATATGAGACCTTTTTTATTTTTACTGACGGGTTGTCGCGCCATCAGAGCAACGAGCAGCTAGATAAGGATTCCGACTGATGAACACATACACCGAAAGCTTCCACGTTGCGAGACGTGTCTGCCGCCAATCCTCTGCCTCCCCAGCGTAGGGGTAAGTAAAGGGTGACTGACCGGACTGTTCGATGCTGTGCCATTACTTTCACGAATTTCTCCGAGCTCAGTTCGAGTCCGGGGTGTCCCGGTACGCAGCAGGCAACACACCGTCCAGGGCGAGCTTGATCTGTTGCACCATGGGTCGGGACCACTAGCGCTGTTGCTGCATGTTGCCCCCGATCACCCAGTAGTTCTCCATCCGCAGCTGACGTTTCGCCAGTCCACGGACTTCGCCCTCCTTATCTACCCCAAAAGTCGCATCCAGACGCTTCGCAATATCTTCAGGGCCAGGTACATCTCCCGTTCTGGGCTCATGGTCATCCTCTCCCAACATGGACCTCGCTGTTGCGCGAGCATCTTTGTCGGCAAACCCGGTACACCATACCACCGCGTCAACATTGAGACGAGTTCCATCGGAAAGACGCAATCCGTATTCCGTGAAGCTTTCCGGTTCGACTCTTCCATGGACGGCCACCTTACCCTCCGATATCAGCTTAGTGCTGCCCATGTCGACGTAGTGCCCGCCATAACGCTCGACCAGATGATGCTGGACATCGACGGATGGATCTAGACTGTCCAGAACGGGGAAGCCAGTCTCGGCGAGGGCCTTGTAGCGGTTTCTGTTTAACGGGTTAATAGGTATCAGATGCATTGATGCGAGAGGGCGGCTCACGGTTCTTGCGATGCGAGATGAGCAAACAGCCTACGAGAGACCTGGTCACTAAGGGCTTGAGGCATGGTGTTCAGCATCTTGTCAGCCGCCTCCAGAGGCATACGATCATAGGCGCCCATGCCGTGGGGGTCCATAACGTAGTCGTGGGGAAAGACATAGGTAGGTGAACGGGCCACCATGGTTGTCTGAAGCCCTGCGTCATAACAGTCTTGCAAAATGTCAAAGGCAGTATTGGCCGAGCCGATGACGGCAACAGACTGCGAGTGCATACCAGAAGTTAGCCTATGTCCCAGGCGCACGAACTGATAGCAAGAGGAATAATGGAAAGCAACCGAGCTGCGGTGCAAAGTACCTTGACACCTTTTTTCACTAGATCCTTCGCGTTGCTGAATTTCACAGAGTGGATGCTCATGCCCTTGTACAGTTTCTCGTCTCGAATCGAAGGGAGGTATGGCTTTCCCGAACCAAAACCTGTCGCTTGGACGAAATGCTTGCTCAGAACCGTTATGGTCCGAGAACCGTTCGCGATTCCCAGTTTCACAGTCCACCTCTTCTTAGCCAAATCGTACGTAGTCGACTGTATCGTGGCAGACAGAATCACGTTTAGGTGGAATTGTTTGACACATTGCTCCAGATGCTCAGCCACGTCGTACTTGGTCAGCTTGTGGGGGGTCTGCAACTCGGACCTGAAGCCTAATCCACCAAGAGTCTCAGCTCGCCGCAAGGGGAATCATCATACAGCACGCCTTCAATGAAAAGGGGGTGATGGAGAAGGTCTATAAGCACCGAATGGGGTGGAAAATGGAATAGGGGTATCAGAGGAGGCTACGTACGCGTATATGGCATCTCGCAATTGGATGCTGGGACGTGGAAACTGAGGCAATCATAGCGACAACCCCAGTTCTCTCCCACATGGGCATTGCGTTCAGCAATAATGCTCTCAACTCCCAACGCTTTGAGTCTTGCTGCAGTCGTGAGGCCACTGTAGATGGTTAGGAAGTGCAACAAAGGGGCAAGCGGAAATCCGGATGCAGGGGACACGTTCACTCACGAGCTTCCGGCCCCGACAATGAAGACCTCGGTTTCTATGGTATCAATTGCACTCAAATCTCGCCCAGGGAGTGACAGCAGCTTCTCGTTCTCCGGGTGTCCGACCATCTGTTCGACCCACGTGGACAGAACCCAAATCTTCCATGACAAGGCACCACTGGCCCTTGAAGGGAGAAGAACCAGCTTACCCGCACATTGCAGCGCTGGGGACTTCGTCTGGAATGATATGGCGCAGTCGATGAACATCTGCCCAGGTACAATAAGATTCAACTGGCAAAGCGTCCTGGAGGCGATTGAGTTGACTTACTAGTACGGGACTGATCACAGCAAAATGTGCGTCTCCCATCAGCAAGCTGCCCCTGAATCTTTCGCAGGCTGTTCATCTAGAGAAGAGCAGCAGCAGCTGTCTTTGGCATAATGAATGTACGCAGGTGACCAGTCAAGGCCACCATATCATTCCAATAAGCCTGCTCTTCGTAAAACAAGCCCGCCAGCTTCTCCACGTCTTTACTTTCCAATGCCAAATTTAAGGCCTCGAGGACAGACTGAGCTACATGAACTGGAGCATCGCCGGTCAGAGTGGTGGGATCAACCGTCCCGGGGGCGACCTTGGGCACCGGCCTGTACACATCCTTCCGAAGGTCAGCTCGGACGGGATACTCGCTCTCCATGTCAGCTGATTCAACTGTAATGCTTCTAGGTCAGCATGTGTTCTTGCGGGCGTAGTGACTACGTAGTCGATATCACGGAAGACTGGACCACACTCACCAAGAGTCATGTTGCAGATAAGACAGAAGGTGGCGTCACGGGATCAGGTATGGAGTGAGGTCGAGATAATGGGTTGAGAACATGCATGCTTCGCAGCTGGTTGGGCCTTTCGACTGGTGCCATTATTTATGTGTTGGGAATAAAGGAGGAAGCAGAATCCTTCGCGGCGCGGCCGGAAATATGCGCTCTTATCTCCAATTTTTTTTATACTTGTACCTTGTTACAGCTGTTCTTGCTGGTTTACGATCTTCAGTGGTGTATAAGGAGACAGTGTCATCATTTTCTTGGCCCAACAGCATGGCAGTGAGGCACGGAAACTCCCTTGGTTCAATTCTGGTATAGAAAAGGGATGGAGTCCGTCTATTCGGACATAACGCCTACCTACTTGGTCTTCGTACCCCTACCTAGTTCGTACCCCCACCCTCTTGGTTCTCGGTTATAACACCTGCCAATTTGGAACCACACCGGTACGATCACCCGGGCCAACAGTTAATATAGGGACGCTTAACCGATGTCCCTGCTTCTTTCAAGCCGTTGTTCAGTTCTTACTCATGTTTGATTCAGAAGAAATACAGAGTAGGCATGTACAAGTATGCGGTCTTCCGTAGAATCATCAGGTCAGACATCAAATTGTAGCCACATTATTCAGCGTTGGGTTATTCCCAATGAAACATAAGCCGCTTGTGACCTGGGTTAATGCACCTTGCTACTATATTAAAGCAGTCCCTGATCCGGGGCCTGATACAAGGCATGGGGTAGATGTAACGGTTAGTTAGTATAGTTTAGTTTCTGTTTATGCCAGAGAAGACAGTTCTTGCCGATTTACAAAGCATCAGAAACACTTAGGGCTAAGTCGCATGCTGTTCAAAGATGGGTTATCATCTGGTGTGACGTTTTGCCGACCAGGTAGGGTGTGAACTTCAACCGTCTTGCTATAGGACCGCCTACGTATACCATCTGTAAACTATACTCTCGTGCATTTGCCATGTCCAAGCTCCTTTGTCTCACTTGAATCGCTTTGCAGTTTGTGTTCGACACCTTTGTGGAAAGAACATTCTGAGTAAACAAGAACACAATGGGCTTATTTCAACAGCAAACAAGCCCATTATCATCTATCTCTTTGACTGTTCTTGTCGGTTGGGAACAAGGGATGCCCATGTCTATAAAATATCGGTGGCCTATCATGGAGAAGAAGATCTCACAATCATTCAGAGAAGTACACGAATATTCCTACCGAACACCAATCTTTCGAAAGAACAGAATACGCAGGTCTGATCGAAAAAAAGAGATGGCCGACCCTTTTGTCCCAAAACCAGCCCAAATTCTTGATGATGGGTTTCTCACACCTGCCCCCACAGCCACGAACCCCAATGATAATGACGACAGTATCAAGGCGCTCAGCAATCTACAAGTCAACAGTCACGAACATTTGAGCAGTGTAGCCTTGGACACCGCTCTTACTTACCACTATGATCACCTTCCTAAAAAAGGTCAGCGACATGATGACCTTATGGACAACCGGCTGGTTTCCACTCGGACTTTGGAATGAGCAGAACAGGGGACCCCAGGGTAGGCGAGACTTCGAGGATACGGTCAAGATCTATGATAGCAATCAAAACGCCTGGGATGAGTTCTACCAACGAATCAAAATGAAACCTTGGTCTGTCTTCCTTATAAACTCGGGTAATCATTTCCTAGCCGCGTTCCTCCATCTCGAGGTCCCACAGGGGGCTATGGACACCGACGACGACGATAAAAGTTACACGTATGTTAAGAACGTGTTCATTGCTGACCCGAGGCCGATTACCAGTTCCTCAAACCTGATATTCTCTCGTATCAGAATGATCCTCGAACGTGAGCAATTCGACGTCGCTGCCGACGCAAAGGTGAAAATTGATATACCGGTCCAAGTGGACGATTTCTCCTGCGGCATCCACACGTACGTGGCCGTCCGAACGTTCATGCAACGCTTCCATGCCCTGTACACGACGAAGAACGAGTTGTCTCAACCGTCCTTGTGGAAAGATTGGGGTAAGTTCACCAACGTTGAAGAGGAGCGCGGAATCATGATGGGTGTCTGTGCTGCCCAGGCCATGAAGGACAAGGAATACCGAGCCAGATTAGCATTAGTCCCTACTAGCCATGTCAAAAACCTCAAGGGGACGATGGTGCAGGCAGAAAGTTGGGAAAGACGCAAGGCCCGAAAACGATCCGCACCCAAGCCTAGTCAAGCTGCATCCAGTAAAAGGCAAAAAACCTAAGGTAAGGAAGACTTAAGCCGATTGAGAGTGCAGAAAGGAAGATGTAGGGAGCGAAAAGGTAAGGGTGTGTATCATCATGGTGGTATTGCGCAGTTGCATTACACAGGGAGTAAGGGTGTGCATGTTTTACTCATTCAAGTAGCGTTGTTTCCGTTTTGTTTTCATTTTGTTTTCCGTTCTGTTTTTCTGCACATCATATCTATAATCGAATATATAAATCACAAATATTTCTCATCTCCCGATATTGACACCTGAATACCGGTGTTCATGGGTATTTCTCACCGTCCGTGTTCCCTTTGCTATTTAATCAACTGACACAAGTGCTCACACGTTTCGACCGGGGATAAAAGAACATGGGCGGCGTCCAAAAGGCCACCGACTATACGCTCCGGTTATTGCGACCAAACTCCAATCCGAAGCATGATATATCGCCAACAATGTGCAAGCATGAGCGGGGAGTCATCTCGACTCCCGACGTTGCGGAGGCGTCTTCTGGTAACAGTGCTAACCCGCTGGCTTAGAAACACTCGCAACACTATGTAAGAAGCGAAAATGTGGGACAAAGAGAAGCCAGAAGAGGAGATCGAGAAGACAAAGAAGGAAATGAAGAGGCTGAAGAAAGACACAAACAGGTTGAAAGGGCGGATGAGAAATCATTAGATAAAAGCAACAGTTGGTTGTCTTGTGTTGGGAAGCTAGCTAGCTTGGCGCTCTACTTTAAGGGGCTGGGGGCTTTCCCCCCTTTTCTGTAGCTGTGAATATTCAGAACTCCTTCAACTTTCGCTGTATATGGATTGGACCAAAACTATGACACGAGTGATAATGTTGAGGACGATTCTGCGTATTCCCATATAGGCAATTCTCGTGTATGTCCAGGCTTCAAGCTTGAGGTTTATCTATCCGTCTTTTATGTCGTCCTTCCATCGGCTCGCCAAGTTTGCACGGCTCCCGTGGCTGGGACGTGATACAGCCAAATTGAGCTGTCTCGAAAAGCTAATCGTCGTATGGAAGGAACCCTTTTGACCCCAGGAACTCGAACAGCTGTCTGGAATCAACACCCAGCATCCCGTCAGGCTTTCTGCAGTGCGGTGAGCGCAGCCTCAGGTTGATTGGGTTGTGGTCCCTCTCGGGCTTTTTTTGGCTGTTCTGGCTGTCGTCCTTGGATGTTTGGCTGTAAGGACGTTCGGCTGTTGGATGTTTGGGCGTTTAGGCGCCGTTATGCTATTGCGCTGCTGGGTTTTCGTGCTATCGACCTGTCTACTTGTCATCCTCTTGATACCTGAATCGATATAATTAGTGATTCCCAAGGCCAGTCTAAATCACCATCGTTCAAGGTGGCCGTGCAGAAGCCTTGCGCAACACTTCTTACTCTTCTCCTCATCTCGGGTATCCTTGTTTCCCGCGAAGTATCCAATCCCGCTGCTTTCATTGCCGCAATGTGGCAAGGTGACATCGTATACTACGGCACGACTTCAAGTCCCACGATGTATTCAGGTTCGGTAGGAAGTCAAACATTCGCATGATCTCGTGGAACCCATGACAAATTACTGGGGAGAACTGAATACAACATGGTTTCTGGAATACAGAGCCCATAGCACATCACAATCTCGACCGGATCAGTCGACGCAACCCTCTGCTTGCCATCCCAATGATGAGCCACACCATCCTGGCCCACTGCTTGACCACGTCACTCTGGATTTTGTAAAACACCAGCCTGATCCGTCCGGAGCATGGTTTCGTCTGCATGGCGGCGATGTTGGTGTGGTGGTAGGTGCCAATCGCTCCGCCAGCCGCACCATTGTACATGACCGCATCGTGACCCTTGTGCCAGAGAAGCTTGAACTGTCCCACATGATGAAACGCGCCTCCTTCGTCTGGTGACCACTCCGAACTCTCATCGCCCAAGCACACCATGGGTACTTAGATGGTGACCCGCTTATGGCCCATCCGCGGCTGTTGATAGAGCTGTAGACATACGTACGTAAATGAACCAAGTAAACTCGGTTGTCTATTGATGATGCATACGAGGAAGAGAATAATACGTAAAGGGACTGTAAAAGATCTGTGGGAGCTAAGCGTACATAATAATTTCACACGTGACCATGACCTGCGTGGCTTCACGTGCCACCCGTATTCCAACAGCGTCGTGATCTGAGCTCATGGGGTCTTAGCAAAACCCTGTGCATGATCACCGCATTATCGGGGGGTCCGCTTTGGGGGACTACCCTTCATGGAGAGCCGTGATGAGAGCACGTCTCCCGATGTTTTGATTGGGGTCGCTATTCATACTAGTGAAACCGAACGCCGTGGTTGCGTCGACCTCACTAGTTGCCTCCTTACATCGGGAGTGGAAGCGGTGCGGATGCGGTGCGGGCGGGTCAGTGATGTTAAGGTGGCGAGTGCACTAGTGAAGCTTTCAGAGGATTCTCTGCTACGTTGGACACTTGAACGGGCCGCGCGGGATGGCCACGCAAGTGGACGAGATCGAGGCGGTGGCATTTTGTCTGTGTGCTTGAATGCCTTGTCGTGTTAGACCTGATCTATTTTAGACCATACGATGTTAAGAAAGATCGCCACCATGAAGATATAGTTTGATCTTGTGAGTTGGCACTCAAGATTGGGCCGCGATGGGATAATTAGGCGCGGGTGGTAAGAGGGCGTTGAAGCACTTGTGGACAGACATGTTGTATCATGCCTTATATTGGCAGGTGGACAGGGAAGTCATGATGTGCGACGAGTTGGCGTGAAGATTCGAGTGGTTAATGTCAGAGTAGCCATTTTACAAGTTCAAAGTAGCAATACGATGCTCTGTTCCTAGCCACACAAACAGTGTTGAGAAGTCATATAACTATACCCTCGATCGTTATCCCACAGGGAGGGAGTTGGTTCTACGGTTAGATCTCACAGTTCGACTGCGCTTCCGCGTCTACACAACTTCGAATCACCATATACGTGAAAAAAATTACACATTTCGAGACACACACATCAGGTGGAAAGATTCAGGCAATGAATAACGTGGTGATCAGTCATTTAGAGATACACGTGAAAAAAAACATCCAACCTCCCCAGCCAAAGCATCAGGAGTGACCTACTACTCGCCCTTGCTGCTCAGGGGATTCCATCGTTCAAGCAAACTAGGCTCCTTGTCCTTGTGACTCTCATTGTCAGACGAGTCTCTGCGCTGTTCATTGTGGCCACGGTCGACTGCAACCTCCTTTCGCTGCACGTTGTGGCCGCGATCGGGAGTGTCGGTGTAGCCTCGGTCGGCTACGTCGTCCAAGACCTTCGCCGAGTCCTGGCGCTTGTGCGAAGATGATTTGGCCTCTTCCAGGATGGGCTCGCCCTCGAATGCTTTGGTGTGCACGTGTCGACCACCTAGAGCACCGCCCTGCCTCTTGTACTCATCCATAGACACTGATGGTAGGGATGTCTCGGAGTGAAGCTGCTCCGGCTGGTGGTGAACCTCGTGGATGGGTACCGTGGTGTGAACAACATTGGGCTGTATGGTCTCCTTGTGCACGACAGGCTGGATTCGCTCGTGGACATGGCTTGCATGGTGTTAGACCCGATTCATCGTTAACTTGCCCCTGAAGGGAAGAACTCACTGGTGGACGTGTTCTCCGGCAACCGTTGGGCCCTGACTCTGGGAGTACTTCGTTTCTTCAACGATTCTCTGATCGTTGTACTTCTGAGCCTCGGCCTGACGGGCTCGCCTAGTAGCTTCTTTGTCCCGGTGGTCGAATTCGCGTTCCTGGACGGCGCCGACCTTGTCCGTGTGACGCTCCGGGAGGATTTCCTTGTCATGAATAGGCTGGACCTTTTGCTGGTAGTGGTCTTGGTGAATCTCTCTGTCGATGGCCGTGTTCACCTCTTCATGTTGTGAAGGTTTTACCCTCTCGTGCTGGACGCTGGGGGCGATAGACTCATGCATCGTAGTGTCCTTGGTACCAGCCTTGGTCATGAAATCTTTGATAACGTCCTTAGTCTTCGGCATGGTGGCGAATGTGGTTGAGCGTGGTGTTATTGGTTGGTGGTAAGAAGTATGAGAAGTGTTTTATATTTGCAAGAGAACTTTGATGATACAAAAGGGATCTGTCCCGGGTGTGTGTCCCTGCATCTATATAGTAGTTGAGGGTCGTCATCCGACTTATATCAGGGATACGTAATAACTGCCTTATTTTCGTCATCGTGTTCTTCCTTCGACATTCGGACCTGCTCTGTAAGCATGTTACCTTGGGACGATCAAACTCTCTACTTGTCTATGACATGATGAATTTGGGTCTAGTGAGGAAGATGATCATTGATGCATCTGCTCTGCGTGGTATGCTGGCGAGATGGATATGCTACCTAGGTATGTACCCTATTCCACGCCGTCTGCATCGTGATCGCCAGAGCCCCTCCTTTATCCGCAACGCACTCTCAAAGCTACCAGCTACCGTCTTCAGCATTTGTCGTCGGGTAAGTGAATGGAATTAGGTACATGTCTCGATCCTAGGCCGGAGGCTTACTTACAGCCCTCGCATTCCCCACGGCCATGTTCGAGGCAATTCAAGCCTGGACGATCACATGTATCCCGGTATCCGCACACTTACCATACGGCAGGGCTGTATCTCATCGGTACGACATACCCAAATCTACACACTACCTAGTCTAGTAACCCTATGCCGAAGCTAGATGGGAGGGGACAACGGTAGATCAGAATCCGCGTCTACTTGGGCCACTTGTGGCTTAAAAGATGCACCCCAGGGCTGCTGATTGTTTTCGGACCATCGAGTCCGCAGCCACGAACACCGCGGTTTCTCAACGATCTGGACTATGGCTGCATGCAGTAGTTCTGGATGCCGGCTCGAGTGTCCTTTTATTCTCCAGCGTCTACGCCTTATGTCTATTCGTAACGGTCAAGATCGTGTCCGTCATCTTCGCCACCTACATAGGTAATCTATGATGCGCGATGTTGCAGGTCCGAAAGTCTAAGTTCAGCTATGTGGTCGATGACGAAGATCATCGGCGGAGATGGCACGAAGGTCTTCACACCTAGCCCAGCGGTCCTCCACGGTCCTCAGCAGCCCTCAGCGGTCCTCAGCCACACCGTTTGACCTAATTCAGTAGCAGCAACCTTAATAAACAAGTTTCAAGTTGCCCATGATCATAAGTTTATACAGATATCTTCAGGTCCGAAGGATGGCTGATTGACTCGCCTTTCCTCATTCTCCCCATATCTGCGCGATCAGTATCGGTCCATGTAAATATCTGGCCGGTGCAGTAAAGACATCACGAGTCGCTAGATTGGTTTACTGAACACTAGGGAGTCATTACCAAGAAGTTTTTTTTTTTTTTTTTTTTTTTTTTTTTTTCTGGCTGGCTCTTAGATACATGAAGATTATCTCCAATCACGTGTCATCGATATGCACACTTGAAGCTTAGCATCATTTTGTGTTCCTCTTGGAGGCCATCTTTCTCATCCAAGTCCTGGGACATCAACGGTGAACGAAACGTCTGTCCCATCCCAAGCCAGGCCAGGAGAGAGAGACATTAGGTCCAATCACCTGCAACTTTACCCTGTGCGAACCTTTCTTGATTACCTGTGTGACCTCTACACGATGAGGCAGGAAATAAAGACTCTCGCTGAAAGATGCTGGCACAAGCTCTCGCGTCGCCATTCGCGGTCGAGGAACACTAAGACAGAGGCGTCGCCCGACGCGCGAAGAGCAGCAGATGTTGCTGTTCAGAGACGGAAACATGGCAGCCCGGCACATAAGGAGGATCCAGGACCTTTGCCCGCCGTGACCAATGTGCCTCGCGACCCTCGTAAGACCACAAGCATGGTTAATCTCATGGAAAGGGCCAAAGATCCTGCCGAAAACACCGAGCGAATTACTGCCATCAGAGAAGAAACGCCAGAGAACGTCGTAAGAGAAAATGCAATACGAGAAGATGCCATGCAAGAAGACACCACTCCAGAAGCCACCCCTCGAGAAAATTCCAATCGAGAGGATAACCGAGAGAGCGTCAGACAAGGGATTGCTGTTCGAGAAGACACTCGGGAAGACACCACTGGCGAAGAGCTACCTCGAGAAGAGATCGCTCGAGAACACAGCCCTCGGGAAGAGACCCCTCGAGAAGAGACCCCTCGAGAAGAGACCCCTCGAGAAACCACCCCTCAAGAAATCACCACGCGACAATCTGATGTTGACAAGGACACAACCTATGCACCAGGTCAGTGATCAAGTTTGAAACCACGATTGACCGACCGAACTGACCTCGTTTCCATGTAGCCGTTACCCACGAGACCGTCCATTCACAGATCAGGGAGGAGATACAAGAACGGATCTACCGCGACATTCACACGTACGACGTCTACCACCGGGTGCAGCCGATCCATGACGTCGAGATTCTTCCCGCCCGGCATTTCATTCTCGACTCGAATGAGCAACCAGTCGAGGTGGATGAGGCGGCCCTACCGGAGTGCACGGGACCGAACCAAAGGTGGCGCATCGAGACCACGGAACCGCCGTCGGCCCCTTTACCACCGAAAGACTCCGACGAACTCAGGGTGGTGAAGAAGTCGGAGCCGATACGGTCCCAGACCGCTGAGGGCTTCGAACGCGTCGAGGAAACCATCATTCATCCACCGACTCTGGACGATAGTTCGCTGTTCGGGGTGCCCGTGATGCCGATACACTTTATTCATCATGAACCCGGGCGAGAGGGGGATAGGGGGAGCTCGAAGGGGGTAGCGAAACCAGCGCGCACGCCTTCGTCGGTATCCCTTGTGAATTCAACCCCTATCCTTGCCGATTTTGCACACCTTCGAGACTGTGTCTAGATAGCACCGGGTACTAGCCTGTACAGTATGTAGTGAATGGTTTGAGATACTTAATTATTAATACAGACTGTTGAATTTCCTCCTCAGACGGGTCATGATTTATTCCAACTTGCTTCTTTACTGTTCCTAGATCTTCTTTCACCACTATCAACCCTGTACATAACATAGTCTATCGAAAGAGCCCGCTTGCGCCCTTGTACATACCACCTTGTGACATGATCACCTTTTGGATATTCTTTTAAGAACCATTTGGCGTAGTCTATCTAGATGAATGGCCCTCATAGCATGTTCAGAGCTTTCAAGACGAACGGCACCGAGTCCGAGATGAATATCATCCACGAACCAGTACCCCGTAGAACCCCCTTTCTTTTCTTTTGCTAGAGTGAGAAGACACCTTGATCTGTAATCCTACACCCACCTCAAACTTATCCGCGCTCCAATCAGCGAAGTCCCTGAATGGGGGGGGGGGGGGGGGGGGGGGCACCTTGCATTCAGTATAACAATTGAATGGCCTCGGAATAGGCTTTTCACCACACCCTGCTCCGAATGATGTCACAAAAACCGGACTTTCTCCAACACCATCTCCATTTGCCTGCCTGGACCTCATCCGATCATCCCGCCCTCTCTCGATAGCAACCCACCTGCATGCATCAAGATACCAACCCGGTTACATACCATCCAAGTGAGGTGAAAAAAAAAGAAGAAAAGAAACAACAACCAGATCCTTTCCAATTATCGTCCGCATCGCCATCCCCATTAACCATAACCATAACCATGCCCGCCCCACCCCGCGCCGTGCTCATCGTGGTCGACATGCAGGCCTACTTCGCGTCCATGACGACGCAGGCGCTGCCCAAGATCACGCGCCTGGTCCGGCACTTCCGGTCGCGCGCGCTGCCCGTCCTCTTCACGCAGCACGGCCACGACGCGGCCGACCTGTCGGGCCCGCCCTACAGCAACCAGCTGGTGCGCAAGTGGGGCGTCGACGGGAGCATCCACCGCGGGTCCGGCGACTGGGAGTTCCAGCCCGAGATCGAGAAGCTGATCCGGAAGGGGGATGATTATGATGATGATTATGATAACAAGGACGGGGAGGTCGTGCATAAGAACACGTACGACGCGTTTATCAACACGGATCTCGAGGCGCGGCTGCGTCGGGTCGACGTCGGTCGCGTCGTGGTTTGTGGGGTCATGACGGATTGCTGCTGTGATACCACGGCCAGGAGCGCGTTCAATCGGGGTTGGGAGACTGTGAGTACCTAGGTACTATCTGAGGGGGTGCTGAGGGGGTTGAGGCTACATCTGATTTTTACTGATTGTTTCCCATGTCGCAGTGGTTGGTGCGTGATGCTTGTGGTAGTGCGAACAAGGCCCAGCATGAAGCTGGCTTGCGGGGATTCGGCTTCGCGTTTGGGGATGTCTTGACGGCGGAGGAAGTGATAAGCCTCGTGTAAAAGGGATCCCCAGAGTGATGGGTTTCGAGCGACGTCTCTGTGTTGTGTCGGAATAATAGATAGGGGTTGGAGTCCCCCTCCTCTTATTAGTTAGTCCCCTTTTTCACAATCGCAGGTAGCCAGGCTCGGTATGAGAATTCTAGGATGTAATGGGTCTAATATGATGATGGCGAACAGTCCTGAGGTTTTTATTTCAAAAAAGACAAGATATATGAGGTATCACTTGCTGGCGAGGCTCACGATATTCTACAAAAGCGCCCTGGCATTGCCTGTCCCCTACCACTTGTAGCTATCACGGTCTGAATCCCGCCTAAACACTCACGTCTGTCTTTGCTTCTTTTTCTTTTTCCTTGTCGCCAGTGCAGTGTCTTTGGAATCCGAAGGGCTTCCCTCCCCCGATGCATCAGAAGAACTCTCTATCCTCGCGCCTTTCTTGGGATTGGGTGCTTTGGTGATGGAGACCTCAGCCTCCGACGAAGCGTCCGAGTCCGGCAGATCAGACTCGCCGGGATCGGGCACCCAAGTCTCTGGGAATAGCTCTCTATCCGAGAGAATCCTCTGTTGCTCGGGTATGACATCTTCTGGTTCAGCATCCAGGCAGTGGGGAGTTGACGTCGTGCCGCTCGAATTGACCACGGGTTCACCACGGTGCCGGAGGGCCCATTGGCGCACGGCATCGTGTGTCACATTAACGACCACAAACCGTCTGCCTTTCCACTTCGTGATAGAATGGAACAGCTCGCGGCCACGAAAGAGCTGTACACAGCCAGCTTGGCTCTTGATCCGCAGGCCCAGCTGTCGGAGGAGCAGGTCGCCTCCCTCGAAATCACCAACGGCGACGAGGCCGGCGAACCCACGCTTCCAATCAGATTCGTCGCGGTGGTCGTGTGTCATCAAGTTGATCAGTAGTGCTCGCATCGAGAATGGGTCGCCGGAGTGTCGGGTTGCGAAAGGCTGATGGTCCAACGTCGCAACCTCTGTTGCGACTTTTTGGTATTCTTTCAGGAGTTCGTGGTCCAACAGATCAAAGAAGAAAGTCACAAGTTCGGTGCAGGCGCCTAGGGCATTGAAATGCAAAGTCTTCAGTTGTGATCTGACTCCTCTATCTTCCCACACCCTTTTCCCCGAGTCTTTCGTCAGGTCGGGTTCCTGATTGCCAGTAGGATCACCAGCTGGACACCGTGCTCCAAAATGATAGACACCCGATTTCGCCAGTCGAGGGTTGTTTCGAGGGTTGCGAAAATCGAGTTCTGGTCTTTCGGCCAACCAGTCGATGTAATGAAGCCCATGTCGCGTCATGTCCGGGATCGGCACTGGCTGTCGAGTGCTGAAATTCTCGAAATCCTTGGTGACGGCAGCCTGCACACCACCATCAAGCAGCTTGCGGAATACATCGGAGCATTGGAAAGCAATGACGACACCATGCTTGTCAAAGACCATTGTTATGTCAGAGTCGATGTAGTGGAACAAGCCCTGTTCGACGGCATAAGCGTCGCGCCGAGACTGAAAATACGGGTTCGCCGTTTTGATCTTGATCGCTTCTCGGACCACGCTGAGCATTTCCGTAAATGCATGATCGTTCGATGTGGCCGTCTTCATCTGTTGTCGGATGTCTGCTTCGAGTTCAGGTTTGACGTGTAGCTGTTGTCTCGCGAGATCCCTTGCCCTCGTCCAGTAATCGTTGACCCTGCCACCGATATCGCCACCTTTGGCAAGCAAGACGTATGCTGCTGCCCACTGCTCGACATCCAAAGCTGGCTGCTCACATATGCCTTCGGTGACGGCTTTCTCAAATTCCGTCGATGTCTTGCATGTGCGGTAGGTTTCACGCCTCGAGTTGGCAAAGATGTCGACATCGAGAAACCTGACAGAAGTGACAGTTGAACCATTCATGGTGAAATCATCAATGATTCTCTGGCCCTCCATACTCCTCTTTGCCTTGCCGCCGTCTGCGATTTTCTCGCTGGGTCGTGTTCTGATGAGGCGGACCGTCTCGGTGAGAGCGGCGACGGTGGGCATAGTTCGGTCAATCAGGGTATCTTTCTCGTATGAGGAGAGGACTAGAGATTCGTCCCTAGGAAATCCAATGTTACTCCAAGAATACTGCTTTGCAAGCTTCTCCGGGTCTTTCTTCTTGGGCCACTCGCCTGTTCCATCGTACATGGAAGACATGCCGAGCCATATGGGTGGATTATCTCCGTAGAAGAATGGTTCGGGCGATGAGTTTTCAGGAACACGAGTGGTCGCCTCTTCACTGGGACCGGCTTGTTTCTCCTCCTCCACATGAGAATTGACGACATCGTCGGCCGCCTCTCTGATATCAGTACCATCTCGTCGCTGTTTGGCATTCGTGCGGCGGGTTCTCAGGACCCCAAAAGCCTTCCTAGCAATCCGAAGCGCTGCCTTATCCTTGCTGCAACTCCTTGCCTCGAGAGGCCGCTCGCTGGTGTATCGTGGGGGTCGCATTTCAGTGTGCGTTTCCGCGCTCGCCATGATTGTGCTCATCTAATGTGATGATAAAATGCGCGGGTGAAAGAAAATTGCTGAGTTCGTGCGAACGAATTTAGCATACTCGAAAAGAGACGAATGTAGGGTTCAGAGAATGTTGTGTCAAGAATATGACACTGTGCGATTGTTGTTGAGGCTCGTTTGCTTGTTAGTTGCCATGGCTCCATTTGTTGCGCAATGGCAATCGCGAAAACACAGTGTGGCATCACTGTAAATACCTTGGTATCTACCTACCTAGGTACATACCTAGGTATGTATGTAGATACCCAGGTACATACTTTATTCGACCCGACGCGCTTTTTGCCATATGCTTGAATATGGACCAAACAGACTTGAAAAAAAGCCCTTCTCTTGAGAGGCTTTAGTGGTGTACCAACTCCTAGGCGTCTCTATCCCCATCCTCCCGAGAAGAAAATTAGGTAATCTAAAGCAAAGTCTGGCATACATGATCTGCTATGAGCAGTAGCTTGCTGATATATAGTACAATCTCCAACTCTTACTGTCCTCTCCTGCCCAGCTGGGTCATGATTCATCCTTCAAGAATACAGTTGTGCGACTCTCATCATCGTAATGCATCCTAGCACAATCTCTCAATGCGAGCGTTCCCCATTGACAATCTCTAGATCGTCTTCGAAGGAAGCTTTGGACAATTCCCGTTTCACCCAAGCTGACACATTCGACGCCGCTACCACCGCGCTATCTAGGTACAGCTGGAAGTATCCTTGTAACTGGGATGGGGTGAATGTGTCTTCTGGGATGTGGAGAGAGAATTGTGAAGCCAGTTCCTTCAGCTCGACGAGGTCCAAGTGGGCAGGTTTATTTGACGTCGCTGTCGTCTTGTCGTCGGACATGATCTGCTGCTTTTCGACGATATCGGGCAAGAACATGCGTATAAACATCTGTTCGGCTGACTTCCGGCTGATGTTACCCAAGCAAACCTTCATGTCGACACGGCCAGGGCGAACCAGAGCGCTATCGAGACGCTCTGGTTTGTTCGTGGTCATAATCACAATACGTCCTTCCTGGGACCCGACGCCGTCGAGGACGTTCAGCAGACCAGATAGGGTACAGTTCGACCTTGTGACGTTGCCATCCTTGCTCGCATCCGATTCGCGTTCCCGCCAGATGGCGTCGACGTCTTCGAGAAGAACGATGCACCGAGGGGGGATTTCTTGGAACATCTGTTCCAGATCTTGGTCTGTCGCCACGGAAGGCACTTTCACTTCGTAGAGGTCGAGGCCGAATTCGCCAGCCAGAGCAGTGGACAGGGACGATTTTCCCGTCCCGGGTGGGCCGTAGAACAAGTAACCTCTCCGGTACGGCATGCTTCGACCCTGATAGCGAGCCTTGGTCTTGGGGTCGAGATACTTTCGGATGTCGGCCAGGAGCTCCTGCTTGGTCTCATCGTCGAAATGGACAGTATCCAGGCGGCGGATAGGTTTGCGAGACTTGGGCTGCCACGACATACCATAACGGTCGCGGGCATAGATGATGACAAAGTATTGGGCCTGTTGGTCTGCATACTCCTGACACGTTCCGATGAGCTGCTTGATAGGTCTCGTAGACCTTCCGATACATCCAATCGTCAGTTCTTCCCCTCCGAATCCATCGTACGCCGGGTCAGCCATGGAGGCGTGGAAGCTCTCGAGAGACCTCGCGACGACGAAGAGATTTCCCTCATGCCAAAACCAGGCGCTCTCAAAATGGGGCAGATATTGCACCTCCCTGCGCCTCTTCTTAAGAAGCGCCGCCCTGTCCCCCGCGTCTCCCGCTTGTACCTGGGTCCGCGCTGTGAATGATCTTATGCCCCGGTGCCGCATAACATTGGCCATGATCCAGCTAGTCACATTGCGGTTCAGGGGATCGCGACGTGGTATCGTGACGGAGGCAATGAAGAACTGGCGTATCCAACCGTAGGCCTCACGCCAGGCTACCCTCAGTAGTCGCCAGGCTGCAGGGGCGGCGCCGACGCATGCAGCCCATGAGCCTAGACGTGTGATATCCAGACCCGAAGTCAAGTGAAGAAAGACGTCTCTCGCGAAGCCCAAGCCAGAGCCAGATATTGGTGACTGGAAGAGACTTTGGCGCGGAGTAAAGCCTGCGTGGAATTGATGAGCCATGATGAAGGACAAGAACCCCCCATCGGTCAAGGACTGGTAACTACCGCGGTTCTCACAGCTCTGGCCCGGCTTAGAGTAGCCCCCGGACGGTAGCTAAGCCGAAATGAGCGAGGGAAATTCGGAATGAATGATGATTAAGGAAAGACATGAAAGGCGTTATAGAATGAATGATTAGGTATTGAGATATTCGTCCAATTAACCCATATGAAAAACAATTCCCTCAGGAACGCGAAGTAGTCTGACTTCGAGATCCTTTGGCGTCTGGAAAAATCGGAAAATAAGTCGCAATGGATCCAAGTCAGCAGCAGACGCCACACACGCAGGCGCAGCCAAAGGTACGGAGTAAGTACCCACATGTAGGTACTTAAGTAAGTAAGTACTTCGATGTTCAGTGAGTCAGGGGTATTATGGCTGGTCAGGAACCCCCTTTTCTCTTTACACGCCGTGCAGAGTTTAGTACATCAATACTTCGTACGTAGGTACTTAGTAGGTATATGGACGACGATAAGCTGATAAGATAACCTGGAAACGATAAGAAGATGCATGACTCTAAAACTAAAGACTTTCGAGGTGGTCGTCGTCGTTCTACACCAATTTGCGAATAGCTTCACTCTTTCTTCCGGCATCCATCGCTCACCGCAACTTGTATGGATGGGTGGCGGCATCAGTCTTGCGCCTGTCCTCGCGCGACAATGTACCCGGGCTTTACCGCCACGTCGTCCAGCTTACTGGAATCATAGCCTGCGTCGTTGCCAATGGCGCTCGAGTCACAACCGATTGCCTACCGCATCCGCAATAGCAGCGGTACCATCTCCAGCCTACTCTCCGTCTTCTAGACGTCACGCGAGCTCGAAAGCTGTCATCAGCGACCTCGAACGCCGCATTGCCGACATCCCCATCTCCCGCTTCCGCAACTTCTGTATCGTCGCCCACATCGATCATGGCAAATCCACCCTTTCCGACCGTCTCCTCGAGATCACCGGCACCATCTCCTCGTCCAGCTCCAATCGCCAGATCCTCGATACCCTCGAAGTCGAGCGCGAGCGTGGCATCACCGTCAAGGCTCAGACCTGTACCATGATCTACAATCACCAGGGCTTGGATTACCTGCTTCACCTCGTCGACACCCCCGGCCACGTCGACTTCCGTGCCGAGGTCACTCGATCCTATGCCAGTTGTGGCGGCGCCTTGTTGCTGGTCGATGCCAGTCAGGGTATACAGGCACAGACTGTCGCCAACTTCTACCTCGCCTTCGCCGAGGGCCTCAAGATATTACCCGTCGTCAACAAGGTAGACATGGTTGCTGCCGACGTCCCGAGAGTGCTCGAGCAGCTCGAGACCACCTTTGAGCTCGACTCGAGCACCGCCATCGGCGTGAGCGCGAAGACGGGTTTGAATGTCCAGCAGCTTCTCCCCGCCGTCATCGAGAACATCCCAGCCCCGACTGGAGTCGAGTCTAAGCCGCTACGCATGTTGCTGGTCGATTCGTGGTATGACAGCTTTCGCGGTGTCATTTGCTTGGTACGCCTGTTCGATGGGACTGTCAAGGCCGGGGACAACATCGTGAGTTTCGCGACTGGCCTCAAATATACCGTAGGAGAGGTCGGCATTCGGTACCCGACCCAAGTCCCCCAAACCACTCTGCGCGCTGGACAGGTCGGTTATATCTTTTTCAACCCCGGCATGAAGAAGATCCAGGATGCCAAGGTCGGCGATACCTTCACGACCGTTGGCTCCGAAAACGTGGTCGAGCCTTATCCGGGTTTCGTGGAGCCGAAACCTATGGTCTTCGTCGCCGCGTTTCCCACGGATCCCGCGGATTACAATCGTATGGCCGATCACATCGGCCAGCTCGTGCTCAATGACAGAAGCGTCACGCTCCTCAAGGATCACTCGGAGGCTCTAGGCGCAGGCTGGAGGCTAGGCTTTCTCGGCAGTCTGCACTGCTCCGTCTTCCAGGACCGTCTGCGCCAGGAACACGGTTCAAGCATCATCATCACTGACCCCGCAGTCCAGACCAAGGTCGTCTGGCCAGACGGGAAAGAATCTGTCATCCAGAATCCGGCCGATTTCCCGGACCCCGAGCATTCACGTGCTCGAGGCGCGACCTTCTACGAACCCTACGTTCTTGCGACCATGACCATCCCGGAAGAGTACCTGGGTCGTGCCATCGAGCTTTGCGAGGCGAACCGTGGCGAGCAAGAAAGCATCGAGATTTTCCGCGGCATGCAGGTCATCCTGAAATATCGTATTCCTACCGCCCACCTCGTGGACGACCTGTTTGGAAAGCTAAAAGGCGCTACGAAGGGTTATGCCACCCTCGACTACGAAGATATTGGCTGGCGGGAGAGCAAGCTGGTGAAGCTTCAACTACTCGTCAACAAGCAGCCGGTGGATGCCATCTCCCGCGTGGTCCATGTGTCCCAGGTCGAGCGGATAGGACGGCACTGGGTCACCAAGTTCAAGGAGCATGTCCAGCGACAGATGTTTGAGGTAATCATCCAAGCCGCCGTCGGCAAGAGGATCATCGCCAGGGAAACGCTCAAGGCTTTCCGCAAGGATGTGTTGGCGAAGCTGCATGCCAGCGACATCTCGAGACGGAGGAAGCTTCTCGACAAACAGAAGGAGGGCAGGAAGAGACTGAGAACCGTGGGCAATGTGGTCATCGAGCAGGAAGCTTTCCAGAAGTTCTTAGCCAAGTAGACCACCTGGCGTGTATGGATATGTGTATAGTATCCTTGTATGAGGACGAATCTTGGGATGTTTGTACTATAAACATTGTACTATGCCTCCACAAAGACGATGTCCCGGTTCCGGGGAGGAAGACATTACCCTTGTTCATGACCTTCGTCGATCGGCGAATTCTGTACTCAACCTCGAAACATGCCCATATACCTTGAAGCGGATGATTAATAAGAAATCGAACAGCTTATAACACAGTCGTGTGCCAACAGACAGTATTCCCCCCAGCGGCTCCTGGCACGGTTCAACGGAGCAGGACTGAGAATTGTCCTCACCACCCAATCATTCGGAAGCGAAGTGGTCGAGGGGTCCATGAGGACCTGAGATGGCATTCCTTTCTGGGCAGCAAGTCGAGTCAGCAAAGGCGCTTGATGGCTCACGACGATTATCTGCAGGATCGTTCAATGCGCTCTAGTGATGAACTAACAGGTATCTAAATCTCAACACCAGTGAACAATCTTCCGAAGCCCTGGAGCCCATCGACTTACTCCGTATTCTTGCCATCATTTCATTCTTAGCGCTTCATGCTTCAGCCCACCTGCCCATTTTGCTACCCAGGCAGCCAGGCAGGTCGGCGGATAGATACCAGAAGACGAAGCGGGACAAGACGATATTTGCGGAGCCGTCGGGTCGCTTCCGAACACCTCCGCGAGAACGCGCTGGGACAGACTTACAGGCTCGCTGATAACGAGACTGCAGCTGTGATGCCCCTTCCATGATGTGGTATGCTGGATAAATGGTGCAGGCTTAAGAGGCTAACGGCTTGTCGCCTTCAGACATGGACTGCTGAGGAGTACGGAGTATGACTTGGCCATCCGTCCGACGCTGTTCGCATTTAAGCCACACCCTTCGGTTGACGCAGACAGGTCGTTCTCTGGCTACGAGACTGTACAAGAATGTTGTTTGCCCCTATACGTGATACACTTCTCTAATGTCCGATTCCGACTCAAGTACTTGCCTCTTTGCCAGTTGATATAATATAAGGGGCTATTCCGCTCAAGATGACGCCCACAGACACCAAAAGCCCCAAGAAAAGGATCTATCTCAACTTCTTCGATCATGGCTGCACTGGAAGCCACATGTCGCCTGGCCAGTGGAGGTGCGCTGCATAAAAGTTTTTTTTTTTTTTCTATCAGAATATGCTGACACCTTACAGAGGGGTTGGCGATAAAGGGAGAACTAAAGACACGTTAGAATACTGGTATGTCAAATCTGACCGATGATATGATATTATCTGCATCTTCCAGTAGCTAACTGATACCGCCAGGGTCAATCTTGCCAAGTTGGCAGATCGAGGCAAGATCTCGTTCATATTCTTGGCCGACAGGCACGTTGGACCATGATTTCCTTTCAGCTTCACTTCAACCTTACGAGGACAATGGTTACGAAGGTTGACTACCAACTGACCATTTCTAGCTATAACACCCACGATGTCTACGGCGGGTCCGGTGAATACCTGCTACGTGCTGGTGCCCATACGGCGACCCTGGATCCCTTCACTCTGATACCAGCCATGGCAGCAGTGACCAAGAACGTAGGGTTCGGCGTCACCGCATCAACGAGCTACTTGACTCCCTTCATTACAGCGAGGACCTTCTCATCTCTGGACCATCTCACGAATGGACGCGTCGCATGGAACGTCGTCACCAGTTGGAGCAAGAGCGCAGCAAAAGCTCTTGGCCATGAGGATGTGGTCCCGCACGATGAACGCTACGCGGTCGCGGACGAATACATGGACATCATGTATAAGTTCTGGGAGAGCTCGTGGGCTCCTGAGTCCGTCCTGTTTGACAAGGAGACACGGGTTGCTTTCGATCCGGAAAAGGTCAAGAAGATAGAGCACCAAGGTAAAGGTTGATTTTATCTTATTGGACGTGTATGTACTAATGCTCACGACAGGAAAATATTTCAAAACGTCGGCGTATGGGCCGCTTCATCCATCACCTCAGAGAACTCCGGTGATTTTTCAAGCCGGTACCTCGAAGGCCGGGAGCGCTTTTGCGGCCAAGCATGCCGAAGCGATCTACGTAGGGGGGCTGGTACCATCGCAGACGCAGGGCTCCATCACTTCGATTCGCGCGGCAGCAGCTGCCCGCGGTCGCGATCCCCAATCGATCAAATTCTTCGTCGGGATCTCTTGTATCCTGGGAAATACGATGGAAGAAGCCCAGGCCAAGTACGAGGAGGCCAAAGAGAACGCCGACATCGTTGGCGGCCTCGCCCAATTCTCCGGCTACACCGGCATAGACCTCTCGCGATTCCCCCTGGATGAGGTCTTCGAGCTGAAAGACGCGCCCGGCGATGCGGCCGTTCACTCGTTCCTGGAGAACTTCAATAAGGCGACCGGCAACAACGAGCCCTGGACGCCGCGGAAACTGGGCGAGAAGATGGCGCTGGGAGGCTTCCATCCGCTGCCGATAGGGACCCCGGATGTGGTTGCCGACTGCTTCGAGACCTGGATCGACGAGGCGGATGTGGATGGGTTCAATATCGCGTACATCACCACGCCGGGGAGTCAAGAGGATGTGGTCGACTTGCTTGTTCCCGAGTTGGTGAGGCGCGGGCTCATGTGGGATGATTATGAGGTGGATGGGGGATGTCTGAGAGAGAATTTATACTCTGCTCCTGGCCGGAGAGAGCTGCCTGAGGATCACTATGGGCATAAGTTCAAGTATGGGACTGGATACGAAGGTGAATCGATTGAGAAGCTCAGAGATGAAAAGGAGGCAGGGGAATCGCAGGATAACGTCGACGGAGGGGTGAAGACGATAAAATAAGACAAGAAGGCTCTCGAGGCCGGCGGACTGTCATCAAGGTCCATAGCCTATCTTCATTCTCATCTCATCTGTCCTATTTCAACTCTGCGTCCCCTAAAACTATGACGATTTGTCCATGAGCTTTGACCATTCACTGATGATGCCCTCCGCGTCCCTGTCCGGGCTGAAGTTCGCCCCCTTTATCACGGCTGTGGGAACGTCATCTCTTATCTTCTTGACGTTCTCAAAATGCGACCATAAAACCTGTGGAAATCAGTGTGAGTAAAAACCGAAGCCTATGATATTCTTTTGTTCGGGATGATCCTATGTACGACCGGTCAAGCAGAAACCATGCTATCACAAAGAAGAACAAACATTCCGTACTCACATCATCTTCAGCGCACATTGCCAAAATTGGGCATCTGACCATCTTATAATAGGTTTCCTTATCCTGATCCCAAATAGCGCCGTAGATCTGGTTACGTCCTTTCCAAGCTCGGATGTGGTCAATCGCCTCGCGGTGGTGCAGGTCCAAGTTATCGCCAACCCCCATACCCCGGAGGTAATCCCACGTCTTCATGAGGTGTGTGCCATCCGGTACCGGCTTATTGAATGGCGCGAAGAACTTCTCCTTCATCTTCGCCCTCTCCTCCGCGCTCATGATGCTCGCGCCCACCAGGCAGATCGATCGCACCACCTCGGGATATACGGCGGCCATCTCGGTGGCCAACGAGGCGCCGCTGTGATGCCCGATGACGTGGAAACCTCCCGAGTCGAGGCCGAGCGACTCGAAGACGCCGATGAACAGGTCGACATACCACCTCGTGCCCTTGGCTGTGATTTCTTCGATGGCGGCGGCTGACGGATCGAAAGAGCCGCCAAAGCCGGGCATGTCGGGCGCATAACACGGATGTCCCAGACTGCCGTAGTGGTTCATCAACTTCTCGTACGAGACGGATGACGACGCGGATTTGTGCAGAAAAATAAGGACATCCTTCTCCGGTGACCCAGGAATGAATAGATAGTGGACTTGGCCGTAAGGACTATCGGCATAAGCCTTCTTGATCTGGGGGTTCGACATGATGCCTTTCGAACAGTGCAGTGTGTCTTAAGAACAGCGGGACCTATGAGACCTGGTTTTTCGATGTGATGCGCATTTACAAGAGCGTCGGCAGGATCTAGCGTATCATGTAGCACGATCTAGTGTATCATGTACCTATGCAAAGTCTCTTATTGATTTTGGGTCTGTCGGAACTTCGGAACCCCATCCGGAACCCCCTATCACTAACCGACGTTGGAGCTCGTAGGTCGTCCCAGACCGAAACAGGGCCAGCTCCGGATTTCAATTTTTACTACTAAAGTACCAAGGATTAGGTATTTACTCAGAAATAAGGAGATAAGGGCTCCGTGAAGATGACAAAGCCACTCCTGCCTAGTTATTTCTTCTCGATATCCGTCACATCAGGTGAGCCCGCGAGCTTCGTATCAGCCTCCCCCTCAGACACAGATAGCCCCTCGACAGCGATGGCGCCCTCAGGCACGTAATCCATCAGCTCGGTAACGTACGGCTTCCCCGGTGGAGGAGAAATCAAGCAGGCCAGGTAATAGACGAGCCCACCGCCCATGAACCCAACAACCCAGGTGACTTGAAAGGTACGCGTCCAGCCTTGGCCCAAGTCCCTCCCCGTCATGGCAGAGATGAAACCGGCTGTTTAGTTTGCGTCAGCTCCAGATCAGGTCTTTCAGAGGTGAATCTTTGGGGGAAATTTGCTTACGAAATGACGCCCATACAACCAGCGTCCAGGCCGCGAAGGCGCGCCAGTTCAGGCCGTAATGGTACCAGTAGATATTGTCTTCTGCGCCGTTCTTGTAGAAGTCGGGGATCTTCCAGTTGAGCTTTCGGACGATCCAGCTAGAGGCGAGGTCAGTAGAGTTTTATATCATATGATCCACGCTGACACACAAGTCTACCACATTGATTCCAGCAAGCGGCGCGACGAACATGCCGAAGGAGTTGAGCACGGAGATGAAAAGGCCGGCTTGATTGACGAAGCGCCATGGCTGGATCAGGTAACCGACTAAGCAAATATCAACATAAATGTAACCAAATATCCGTTGCGTACTTGCCTAGGCACATGATCAGGGACCCCCGAGTCACGTCGATGTACTTCGGAGCCAGGCTAGCCAAGTCCATTCCTAGAGAGAAGATATCAGTCTTTGCCCGAAGCAGAAGAATGAGGAGCGTAGGAGCATCATACCGCAAGACACGGAATTCTGGATGAGGTTGATGGTGACTTGACTTGTGAAGAAGCCGAGACCAGCGAAGAATGTGCCGGCTCGTGTTGTTGCGCTGTAGTCGAGGCCCTGTAATGTCTCCAAGAGGGTGATGGGGTTCCAGATCGGTTTCCCGTACATCTGGGCGACTGCGGATGTAGCGGCGATGCCCATCTACGAGATGAGTTGTTAATGCCTTTAATCCAGATATCTCAGAAGCATCGCTGAGTGGGTTGGATTGTTTTACATACTAAATACCAGTCAGTCAGCGATAGTAGACAATGAAAAGGGGTTCGAGATGCGATCTCCACAAGTGAGAATGGCAACCTACCAGTAGAGCATACTACAAGACTAATGGGCCCAGTGATGAGCTGGTGTCCTACAGCCGCGTAGCGAGTCTTGGAGAACCGAGTCCAGTCCGATTGTCGGATCGATGCACCCGTCCAGGCTCCTGCGACGGAGCTCATCGCTTGCAAAATCCGGAACGACCGCTCACTAGAGGTATGTCAGAGCTTCGAATGTGCCTTATCGACATGATGCATGCACGCATACCTCGAAGATATAGTCTTGGAAGGAGGGAGAAGGGAAGCGCCTCCATTTGCGGCGAGGGCCCATATGAATAAGCCCAAGATTGTCAGATTGATTCCGTATTGGCTGTTTGCAGTGGAGAAAGGGTTAGTATCTCTCCGTTTACTATTTTAAATCTCGCAAGAAAAGGGGGTTGATCCAATTTACTAGGCGCAAGTCAGCGACATGAGGTACTGTATGGGTGCTTCAGGGGGGCTCAGGGGGAGAGCCCCTGGAGGGAAAACAACAGATGAAAAAAACATACCCTGAAGTAGATAAGAGGCTGAAGCTTGGAAGGGTGAATGAACATCAGAAGGGTAAAGATCACGATGTAAATGATAAACCCGATTAGTTGTTTCGTGGTTATTCCCTCGCTTTCATCGATGGTGTTTTCCATATTGTGAAAACTTGGGAAGATAGCTGATAGAACGACGCTGGCGGCCAGTCCACCCCAGTACGACTGAACGCCGAAGAAGATGAAGTTGACGAAACACTAATCAGGCTGTAAGCTTTCGAAGATGTTTCGCGTAGGAATATGTTTTGTATGCGAACCTTTACCATGCTATTGGGCATCGTCAGCGTCATCATCTGTCTTTTCAGGGGTGATCAAGCCACTTACATGACGAAGTAAGAGCCGTACTTCGAACGGGCAGATGGATTAAGAGTCAGCAAAGTTTTCTCTCAAGTATGAGATGCAATCCTCTTGTCACAGTAGCACAGACTCTGGGTGGCAAGGGATTGGAGATTATCTGAGAGCTACTTACCATGCCGAAGGTAGCTCTGGACATCATCGGAAAGCCGAGATGGTATCTCACCCCTGCCTCGCCGCAAAAGAAAGCGACGAGCCCAGCGAGGACACCGCCTACGAATATGCCACCGATTGCAGCTCCTTATAATCCTGTCAGCCAGTCTGGCGTATGTTGCTCGATTCAGGGGCTCCCACCTGCATCGAGGCCATTCGCCAAGTTTGAGGACCCGAGAGCCCACACCGTTGTGCTGTTTTTTCCAGAGTCAGAGAGCGTCTATGAAAGGGTACTACTACGACCCATTTGTCTTGGGAACCATAAGAACAAATTTTGTTGACGTGACATACGTGAGTCCGACTGCCACCCTACGCAAAATATCAGCATAGCTCTCTACCACATGGCATGGTCGCTCAGGGGCAAACCTCACCAATAACCAAAATAAGCCTTCCAATCATAAGTGATCTCGTGAGGAGGAACGGGCAATACGTCCGGATTTGCCCATCGACTGGAATGCTCGTCGGTGCTGACGACCAAGGACCGAAACGTCCGTGGCAGACGCATCTTGGGCATTGGCATCTTGCTCACTGTTCGAGGTTGGCGATCAACACAGTTCCTTCGGCCTTCCAATTTAAAAGTTCACGGCGAATAAGATTTCGACGGAAGACAGTCCGCTTGGGGTGATCCAATAGTTTTAATGAATATTGAACTTCGACGCTAGGTACTCTATTATTACCATGGAATGGCTGAGACTGATGTTCTATCTGATCTTGATTGATAACGCGGTCCTTTGACCTTGGCTCTCTACGGTCTATGCGTCTGACGCTGTATGGTTGCATGGGAGGCTTATCACATCCCATGCTGCCATGACTTGAATGCGGGATGGGTTATCTTTCCGGAGACCTGGAAGTATAACCTAGGTTACACACTTGCTACCACAGTACTTAACAGGTAGCTGGCAGGGGTGCCTAACAGGTCGCTGTCTCAGCACCAATAGATGGCCACAAGGTACGTAGGTTGGGAGCTCCCTCCTTATCCTGCCTGGGGAATGAAGTCTTCTTTGCTGGTGCGTTGCAGTGTGAGGAGAGGTCGTACAGTACTTACTTACCGTGGGTTTCCTCCCGCTCCCTCACAAACCGAAGTCCATCGGATGCTCGGAGCTCCTTTCCCAACGACCAATAGAACATAGGGCCACGCCGGGATCCTCCTATCTAGATCCGGCGGCCCCACGGCAACGGAAATAAGTGTTGCTGCGTCCAAAACGCAGGCAGATGCTTCGGGAACGCTATTCCAGCTCGCAGGAACCCGCATTGATGGTGGTCGCACTGCTGCCGGAATAAGGGAAGGATGCTCGAGAGCGGCGAGATTCAGTATGCTGTTCTTATCAGCCCTATGATGGAACTTCCGATGAGGCGCGCCCCGCGTTTCGAGGGGTCCTAACAAGCGACGCGTAGGAACTGAGAGATGCGTGAATGCACAGCGACTTTTCTCCTACGTAAGTATCAACATTTGGCGACAGTCACACGACAGCATCTTGTGAAGATAAGTAAACACGAGGATTGATTGGTAGTACGTTCATATGCCCGTGAGTTCTTCCTCGTCGTCGCCTACAAGACTTCGACTGACTCAAGTACCAAGTCTTCATGTTGGCTCCTCGAGAAGCTTCTTTGGAGTACAAGTGTATATCACTAGGAGACCTTGGTGTCAGCTGAGACTTCCCAGCTAAGTAGAAGTGACTGGGCAAGGTGTAAGAGATGGTGGACGTCATTGAACCAGAGCCGCTCGAGGCCCCTGACAAGGAGGCCGAGATCAAGCGGAACCCTCACACCGATTTCGAGGCCGTTGAAGCAAGTCGACCACCGTTCGATCATGCCAATAACTGGAAGTACTCCAAGACCCCGAATCCTACCTGGCAAGCCGGCGACGGCGCTTCCAATGACGAATGGAAGAGCCATAAGTTTTTGACCATCGACCCGTACCAAGAGGGACGCGATATCGTGAAAAATTACAAGGTAAGACTTCCGGTCCGTGTGTGTGTGTGTGAAGGGGAACTAACCAAGGGATACGAACGTAGCTCATGATATCGGCGACCGTCCCGAGGCCCATCGCTCTGGTAAGCACGGTGACGGCGGATGGGAAGACGAGAAACATCGCACCCTTCAGCTATTTCCAATGTGTCACAACAGATGTAAGCATGTAGTCTGGTTCCCCAGCTGGCGAAAGACTGGCTAACACTCGACGCAACAAAGCCCCCATGCTATTCCCTCTGCTTCACCGGCCGTCAGCCGAACGACACCCTGACCAACATCCTGGCGACGAAAGAACTCTGCATCTCGATGACGAGCGACTGGATCGTCGAGGCGGCCAACTTCACGTCGCTCAACACGCCCGCGCACATCTCGGAGTGGGAGCTGGCGGGCCTCACGCCGGTGGCCGGCGAGGTCGTCCGGGCGCCGTACGTGGCCGAGTCGCCGTACTCGGTCGAGTGCCGGCTGCATTCGCACCAGGACTTCCACAGCAACGTGGCGCCCGGCGTGCGCACGGCGACCATGGTGATCGCCGAGATCGTGCGGTTCCACGTGTGGGCGGACGCCATCGACGGCGAGCAGGCCACCGCCGACGTCGCCAAGATGCGGCCCGTCTTCCGCGGCGGCGGCATCACGTACGGCTCGTGCTTCGACGCTTTCGAGCTGCCGCGGCCAGACGCGTTTAGGAACGTCAGGCGGGACGCGAGGGTCGAGGAGATCCTGAAGAGAGGTGCCGGTGCTGCCGAAGAGAAATAGTTTTAGGCATTACCTAGATACGGTAGTAGAAAGCAGTATAGTTATGGTTTCTTGAGCATCATTCATCGAAGACGGGTGTATCAACTTCATGTGGCGCCTTTTGCCCTCGATTGGCGAAGCGACAGCTCATGAAGTATCCAGAATTGACGACTTCATTTAATTTTCGTATGCTTTGAATCAGTCTAGAAAGAACCGTAACGCCTATTAGATGCTTATCTACCTGTATAAACGCCTATGCCCCCCCGATGATGCCCATGGCCTCTGTACAGTATAGTGCACCCGGGTGGAAGCTCTGAGTCCCCTCTAGTCTTGCCTAGACATAGTGCCTAGACATAGTCTTGCCTTGCTTTCTTGCTTCCTTTCTGGCCTACATGCGCACCACCAACTTCTTCCCCTTCATGTTCCCCTTCTTCAGCATATCCAGCCCCTGTTGCACGACATCCAATCCCCCCTCGATGATCCGCAGCTCGGGAAGCATCAACCACCCCCCTTCCAACAAGGCTCCGAGCTCTTCGGTACACCATATGTTCGTCTTATCGAGAACGAACTGCTTCATCTCGACCGTGTGCACCGTCACGTTGTCCGGCACGACCTGGGACCCGGCCATCATGGCGAGCGGGGCGAAAGCCACCGCCTCATCTTTCGATACCGCCTCCAGCGCCAGAGCGGCCGTCTTGGTGCCTACGAGGTCGATCGCGCGGGTGATCTTGCCGTCCGTGGCGCGCCGGATCTCGTCGACCAGCTCCTCGTTCGTCTTTCCGTCCCGCACGACAACGCGGTGGGCTCCCAGCCTCTCGGAGAGCGGCTTGGTCTCTTCGGAAGTCACAGTGATGACACGGAGGCCGCTTAGCCGCGCGAGCTGCGTGGCGAACTGTCCGGTGATGGTGGAGCCGCCCCAGATCAGCAGCCAGCGCTCTTCGGCGTCGTCGGTGTGGCTCGAGGGCGTGGGGACCCCGAGCCATTTCCATAGGGTCATCGAGGCCGTCAGCGCCGCGACGCCTAGACATGCGGCGGCTTCGGGTGTGACGGTGGACGGGATCGGGAGGACTGTGTGCGAGGGCACCACGACGTACTCCTGAAAGCAGCCGGCCCGTACATCTTTGTAATAGGTGCTGGTCCATACGGCATCTCCCTCCTTGAGCCCGGTGACCGCCGAGCCAACCTGGGCCACCACCCCGGACATCTCTCTTCCGGTGACCTGGGGCGCGTTCGTCAGTCTGAAGAACCTGGAAGAGATTGGAGCCGAGGCATGGTAAACTTCACTTACCCAGGGGAAGTCCGGAAGGCAGAAATTGTAGTCGACCGACTTCCAATCGATGGGGTTCAGGCCGACGTAATGGCTCCTGATCATGATCTCGTCCTCCCCGACGCTCGGCACGGGCCAGTCATGGCGGATGGCATATTCGCCCTTGGCGGCGACGACCAGCGCTTTTTGGACCTTTGGTGGTCTCTGCTGTGGCGGGAACTCGGCGACGGAGATGCTGGCTGATTTGTCCGTCGATTCTGTCAACGACCCTTTCCGTATGCCTTCGATCGTTTTGGTTTCCAACTTGTCGCCTGCGTTTGATCTGGCCCTTACTCTCCGCAGTAGCTTGCGTACAGTCTTCCAAGAGTTCCTTGTAGTGAGAGTGGTGTTTCTGGGTCTTGATTCTTTCATCATGGGAGCTAGCGAACCGTCGGAAGCCAGTCGCTGTGTTGTAGATATCCGGAGATTAAACCCCCTTTACGAAGAGAAGAGATGCTGGACGGAGTCGGCTCTCAGCTACTAATGGTGCCTTTTTACTCGGAGCGAGACTTATTGGGAATGCTATGGTATATATTTGGTTTACGATGCGTCTCCTGGTCTTTATTCTAGCAGATTTCTAATGATCACAACATAATAGTGCCAGTAGACTGACTGTTAATGCGGCTCCTGGGTGGATAGCCCACCGACCACGGGGTGGCGGCCGGTCCGCTGCGAGATTTCCTGCAGGCATAGGAAATCGAATACTACCCGTTTTGACTAGTAGAATTCTGTCATCGACCTCTGCCGGCGCCTGATAGCAGCCACCGATGTAGCATACTTCCTGGTCGAGTGGCTGCAAAGCAGGTAATACGTTGCTATCTTGCTGTCGGGTTCTCGTCAGTGATCCGAACAGGACTTCGGGGGGGTTCCGATACTTACACCGCACCCATCCGCCCTGACCCACCCAGACCAATGCAGTGTTTCCCCGGAATGCTTCCGCTTCCGGTGCTGGTCTCTCTCTATTGGAAGTGGACTTACTATCCGTCGCTTCACGATCCCGAGATGCCCGGGGGGCAGAGGGACAAGGGGTGTGTAGCTTGGGTAGCTTTTTGGCTGTGTCGAGCATATCGATGAGGGCACTTGATAGATTATACACTCAAACACGTTGCCGATTTATGAGTGAATTGTATCTATTATTGGAGATCTGACATTGTAGCGAAGTTTATACATTCGCCATCACGATGGCGTCCGCCTCAGCAGCCCGCCCAGTCCGCATCATGAGCATCTCCGGTTCGCCGGCTGATAAACGTGATGCTTTAGCTCAGAATGCTGCTTCTGACGAGCCTGTAGATGTGTTCGTCGGAGAGTAAGTCACCTTTTTTCATGGAAACTGTCTTCGATTGCCTCTTTCCGAACCTGGCCGCCAGGGAGTGCCGCTTTATGACAGCAAGTCAAGCTTCAGCACAGCCGGCTTACTAACGTGGTCTTCACAGTTGGATGTCGGAGCTCAATATGCCGAGTCGAGGTATGGCTAATTCGAGGCCGCATGACTTATCCGTGCTGATGGAGGGTGTCCGTCAGCGTATAGTGTGATGAATGGAGGAAAAGTCGGATACGAGGAGACCTTCTTGGAGTCGCTGGAGCCGGCTCTTGACGACTTGGCTAGGCGGAAGATCAAGTTCGCCGCCAACGGGGGTACCGTCGCGGCCAAAGACCTGTTCGACGTCGTCGTGGACATGGTTGCGAAGAAGGGACTTTCGCTCCAGGTGGCATGGGTGGAAGGCGATCTTGTCATGGACCAGATCCAGACCCTGCGAAAGGACGGCATGAAGTTCAAGCACATATCAACCGGGGAAATGCTCGACGAGTGGGATTATGAGCCCATCTTCGCTCAGTGCTATCTCGGTGGTATGGGCATCGCGGAAGCGTTCAGGGCCGGCGCGGATATTGTCATCTGTGGCAGGGTACGAGTATTCCTCATTTCATATGACATATATTGCCTTCATCATACAAGAATCTAATGCATTGGGCGACTCTCCATGCTGATATGCCGCATCTTAGGTTGCCGATGCAGCTCCAATCGTGGGCGCCGCGGCGTTAGTATATCCCAACACATCTCCAAGGAGTCGCGACTGACGCTTTCCTAGTTGGTGGCATGGATGGTCTCGAACCGACTTTGACCAACTTGCTCGAGCGCTTATCGCGGGTCATCTGATCGAGTGTTCGACTTATGTGACTGGTGGTAATTATACCGGGTTCAAAAGCATGGACTGGAGCATGCTGCATGACCTGGGCTATCCCATAGCTGAGATAGCTGCTGACGGTGACGTGATAATCACCAAGCGAGAGGGGACTGGAGGAGTCGTCAACGTCGAAACGTGCAAGGAACAGCTCTTATATGAGATCCAGGGGAAATGGTACTTGAACTCCGATGTGACCGCGGTCATCGACGATGCCAAGTTCGAACAGATTGGCAAAGACCGAGTACGTCTCTCGGGTATAACGGGTCGGCCACCTCCAGCAACGACCAAGGTTGGCTTGACGGCGCTTGGGGGGTATAAGGCCGAGGTCCATTGGGCCCTGGTCGGTCTGGATATCCGGGAAAAGGTGAAGATGTCCGAGATACAGATCAAGGCCAGCTTCGGAGAGGAGCGGCTCAAGAAGTTCACGACCTTCTCACTGACGACGTACGGATCGGTTCCTGAGGACCCCAAGAACATGAACGCAGCAACCGTGGACATGCGCTTGCTGGTGCAAGCTAAAGAGCTCTTCACCGCGGCCGACTTTGCTCGCCCTGCGTTCGACATTATCATGCACAGCTTTCCCGCCGCGACCTTTCATCCAGACAAGCGGACAGCTACCCCTATCGCGGTAAGCAGTCATTTCTGCATCCCAAAAGCGTGGCTAATTCGGGAACATGTCAGTACCAAGAGTATTTTCCAACGTTGCTGCCTCAGCCGACCATCAGGGTGCATTTCTCGAATCCGGAGATCGAGAGTATCTCTATTCCACCGCCGACAGTGACGATCGAGCACCCGGAAATTCAACCGTCGTATGAGACGGCTAACCCGATTCCTCTGGTGGCCTTCGGACCTACCGTCAAGGCGCCGCTGGGCTTCCGCGTACTCGGGAGGGCCGGAGATAAGGGGTCCAACTGCAATATCGGCTTCTTCGTCCGTGAGCACGCTGAGTGGGACTGGCTCCGATCACTACTTTCGACGGGGAAGTTCATCGAGCTGATGGGTGAAGAGTACGCGGGCCAGAAGATTGACCGTATGGAGTTCCGCAATCTCTGGGCCGTACATTTCTTGGTGAAGGACTTCCTCGACCGCGGTGTGACGGCAAATGCGAGTTACGATGTCCTTGGAAAGTTCCTGGCCGAGTTCATAAGGTGTAGGACAGTGGATATGCCCGTGGCATTCTTGATGAAGGGTCAGATATGAGAAGAAGTATCTAGGTGAATAGGGGCTTGATCATTGCCATATCGGCTGACGGATGCGGCACTCTTACATTCCTCATTATCTCTGATACATCTCTCGTTGAGAATGGACATATTCTGGAGGAGTCAAGCCATGACATGTGCATCATAAGTCCACGATAAGCATCAAGGGCGGATGTAGGCGCCATACTTGATCATTGGCGAAACGAAGTGTCTCATATCGTAGTTTAGGCATCTACAATGACGCTAGGAAAGTTTGGCCAGGCAAGTGATGAAACTCGGGATTCTCCGCAAGTAGACTTCTTGGTATTTGACGAGATAACTACACGTCGTCGTGCTAGTCGGCCCAAATTTATTCCCCGCGTTATATCCAAGCAAGCTGGGGTGGAGTTCTTATCGTGAACCATCCAGACCTTCGGGAACACCGCAGGATTCCACCATCCAATCATCTCTCCCGTTTCTCGAGGCTCGTCATTCAATTCAGGGAACCCCTCTTCTCTTTCAGGGTGTGATCTATCGCTGCCGATCTTCGGTGCTCGCCATGGCGGATAGTTCTAGATTCGATAGGTAGGGTAGCTCAGGAAGACGCGCTCGGCACCTGTCCCATCTCAGCGAACTTTCGCTATGATTTCATCATCGTCGTTGTCGCGACTATGGCCAGCTCCGAAGCCCAGGAGACCATAACGATCCCGACGGTCGAGAAGCCGAGACCAGTCAAGCGGCCTCGCGTCGCCGTAGCTTGTCAGGTGAGTGTTCTCCATTGCCTACCCGGTGTCATCATTTCGGCCCCATGAAGCTCCGCATTTTCATCGTCGGGTGCTAATACAGTGAGTGCACTGCGGATCGGATCAGCGATGCAAGACGCGGAAGCAGATGAGTGTGACCTCAAAGTCTCCCGAACACGTTGTAGGCGCCGCTAACAGCGCGGCACAAATGCGATGGCTTGCATCCGTGCAGCAACTGTAGGGACTTCGGGCTGGGAGCCAACTGCCAATATCTCCCACCGAAATCACTGAACCTGTCCCGAGAACAACACGGGGCGATACAGGCAAGCCAGGCAAGCCAGGCTGTCCAGGCGGTAGAGGATCGCGTCGCCGAGCTTGAGTCCATCTTGATGAGGGAGGGCATCGAGATCACTAGCAGGAAACGCAAGGAGAGGCCCTCCCACGACAGCTACGAGACTTCGACTCCACCGAGCAGTATACCTTCGAAGCGATGGAAAGCCACGTCCGCGCATTCGGAAAACGGGACGCCGCTCAGCCCCGGCCGAGTCGCCGTGCGGACGGTATGCGAGATCCTACGCGACCTCTCCATCCAGGCGTCCGGCGGCTATATCGGCGCTAGCTCTCAGATCAGCATGGGGAGGATGATCTCGGCCATCGTCCAGGCCAAGGAGTACAACGTGAACCAGTATACGCGCGGCGGCTGGGAACACCTGAGTCCCAAGTCGGCCAACTCGTCGGCGACAGCGGCACCGGCGACTGTGGATAGGGAAATGGACTTCTCACAGGTTCCCACCGACATCGCCGAAAAGTTGTTGAATAGCTACATACGGCATATCTCGACGCGATGGCCCATCCTGCAGACTCCTTTCCTCCGCCTCCTCCACTCCGAGAGGAGCACCATTTCCGATGCGTTCTTGTAGGTATCCCCTACTCTATGTTGCTCTCCAGGCGGTGCGATGTGATCTGACTTGGTGGTGCGCAGTACAAGCGTTTTACATCTCATATACGCCATCGGCGGCCGGTTCCTGGAGACGACGGGAGACACGGGCGACTACTACCCGGAGCAGCACTACGACCTGGCGCTGAAGAACATGGACGACATCCTGCGCCTTCACGATATACGATCGGTGCAGTTTCTGCTGCTGCTTTCCATCTACAGCCTCCGCTCCCCCCGAGGCCCCGGCGCTTGGACCTATACGGGTCTCGCGATGCGCCAGTGCATCGAGATGGGGCTGCACCGCAAGGCGCACCGGCAGCGATCCTCCATCCTCGAGTACGAGATGTCGAAGCGGGTGTTCTGGACGTGTTACTGCCTCGACCGGCAGGTCTCCATCATCCTGGGTCGGCCGTTCGCGATATCGGATCAGGATATCGACGTGGGACTCCCTCTGGACATCGACGAGTCCAACGAGGACCTGGAGGCTCTAGAGGAGGTCCGGCGACGGGGCGAGCCGGGTCAGGATGCGCCGGCAGCGAAGTCGACTTCCATGACGGGTTTCATCTACCTTTGCCGGCTGAGGAGGATCGAGTCGGAGATACAGCAATCTATCTACCGCGTCGACGAGGCGTCGCCGGCGGCCGAGTCCGAAGTCGAGCGGTTCATACAGAAGCTGGAAGACTGGAAAGCCCTGATGCCTAAGGATGCATCGCATTTGGATTTCCCCAACAGTAAGTAGTATTATCCATTATTCATATCAGTCAGTATCACTATATATTCCATCCACTGACTCCGAATAGTGGTCGTAGACGGTTATGACAACTACGTAAGAACCCGCCCGACCATTGATATCGTCTGGGAGGATCGGTCTAACTCTCCATGATCTAGATGGTCTACTTTTACAAGTGCATGAGGTATCTCTTACATCCCATTATCCTGTCTTCCGAGATGTCCGACAGCAAGTTTCTGCGCAAATGTGCCGAGGTAAGCTGTCAGTCTGCGTCCTGATATCGTCCTATCCTGTCTCCTAACAGCCTCACAGGCTTGTGGAGGAGTCTGTCGCACGTATAAAAAGCTTCATCAGATCATGCCGATCGGGTTTTCAATCATGGCTCTCCATTCCATCTTCCTGGCAGGTAAGTCGCCGCTCATCATGCATCACTTTACATCGAGCTAACGTCGAGTAGGTCTCACGCTGTAAGTCGCTTCGTGGCAGCTAACCCCCTTTCTTCCCTCCCTCATCTCCTCAACATCCACGTCAATAAATTGAATAAATCGGTGGTAAACCATCAAAACTAGGACTCCTTATCCAAAAGTCCCTCCATCCCGCCGCCCACTAACCTCGAAGTCGTAGTACCTACTGCGTATGGGCGTCGCCCAAGGAAGTCTTCAGCATCGCCACGAGCAACGACATGAACGCGTGCTCAATTGTCCTCTACATCATCACGGAGCGCTGGCCGGGGGCGCGCCACATCCGCGACACGTACGAGAGCATCAAGCAGATGCTGCTCGAGTCGATCGAGGAGGGTGAGTACGCCCCGCGCCGCGCCATCGCGAACCTCCGGCCCGCGGCCTTCCGGGGCATCGCGCAGAACAGCGAGATCTCGGACATGGTGTCCAAGATGGCAGGCGAGCCTGCAGTCGATGGTGGCGCACGCGATCCTCGTGGCGTTGCTGCTACTACTACTGCTGCTGCTCATGCTGATGCTGATGCGGATACTACTACTGCGCCTCAGACTTTTGCCGTCGATTCGCAGACCCCGCTGCAGGCTGGTGGTAGTAGCTACGGCTTCTCGATGCCTCTGGACGGGATACCTCTGGATTTTCACGAGGCGGATGCGTTCAATGCTATGGATATGCAGGTCGGCACCATTTTTCCTCCGCTGGGTACTAGCGAATGGCTTACGGGTTGAGGATATCCATGCTAGCAGCCGGTTGGTAGGTAGGTACGTAAGTGAACGGGATCCGATATTGATAATCTGCTGAGGAGTCAGCGTGCGCGGGAGACTGCCGTTGAACATATGTATGTAACTAAACGGCCGATGGGAAACGAGGCGAGATGAACGCATCACCTAGACTAAGTGACGCGGAGCGCATGTGAACGCACGAAGCAGGATGTAGAGTAGGGATCACACTCTTCACGCATAACTAACACACATAGGGATCGACTATTCCGTGGAGCATGCGGAGGGTAACTCATAATCTTATTACTGATATTTATGTCGTTTTTGCACTTGATAGTTACCCCGTGTCGCTTCTGTCGATGATGATGATGCATTGACGGTGTTGCCACCGAATCCCTCATGAGCCAGCCCTCACCTCACCCTTTTCTTCCTGCGCCGCAATCCGTTTTCAAGACAGCAGCTTCATCTGCTGCTGATATCTTGAAGTCGATGATGGGATTGATGTACCGTTCTTCTTGAGCGATGCACACTCTGATCAATATTCAGGATCTTCGGCAACTCGTTGTAACTAATAAACTTCATTATGAACCAGATTCGCCTCATCGATACCCTCGCCGTCTTCCTCAATTTCTTCTGCGCCCTACCGCCGCGCTTGAAGGGAATCCGTCCGTTGTGGAAGGGTCATCGAGACCAGATACTCTTTCTCGCCAACGACGGATACGTCCACTCACATACCTATGATTTCGACATCAAAAGCATCTCATTCAGCTCCTCCATCGTTAAAGAGATTGGAGGCGATGTGTTCGGGGTCGGTATAACCGGCGGCCTTGTCGTCGGCAGAGAATTTTGAGGACCAGCCGGCAGACTCTTATAGTGCATGTGCGCACCTCTTCGACGTCTGAATCGGCTCTGGGCCTCATAACTGTCCACGAATGGGAACACAGTCTTATCATTTGGTCCAGTAGCTCTGAAGCTGTCTCAGATGTCGGCGTATGTGATGAATTTATACACAGGGTGAAGAATAGTCACGATAAGGGTCACAGGAGGGTAGCGGATGCTAGTATAGGTAGAGGTAGAATAGACATTCATTTCTTGCCGTCCTAATCTTTCGATGGGAGAAGGGCGAGAACTATATACATATAAAACCATTAGGCTGTTCTGACGTAACAGCGAGGTAGCTGTGGCTCTCAGGAATACCCCTGACAGCGTAACGGTGGACGTGATGGTTCTCGTAAAACCAACATTCTACGCGCGGGGACTTAGTCGCAAGGTAGTTCTCCGAGAATATATCCATTCGAAACCCGCTTGACGAGGAGCATCTATCTCTAAGGAACTGGACCAGCTATATCGACAGTATGACAGGATATATCCACGCGGAGCTCGTCCATGGAGCAGTCACGTCATTGATTACAGAAGCTGGGTTGATCAATGCTACCTTACGCCCGTAATGGGCTTTCGCCACTTTCAGGGGCATCCAACGTAATCTCATCATCACGAACTGTCATACCGGCGCCACGATAGTACAAGTCCTCCCTGCGGTGATAGCCAGGTACTGTTCGATCAATCTTCTATTATTCACAGATAGCAGCCACACATAAGGGATGGGGGGCTCCAGCTGACATACCCTGGAGAACGGGGAGGGGTCGCCACCGGTTGTGCCGAGTCATGCAGTGTGGAAGCGAAAGGGGAGGATTTCGAGGTCCTCGACAAGAAGAAGAACGAGATTTTGGTGCAGAGGAGGCCACTCAACGGAAGTAGTCTGAATTTCGAAATCGCATATGGGCAAGTGGAACTGACCCTCAAGAGTCTGGCGAGATCTCCTCCAGAGAGCATCCAGATAGAACGTAATTTATTCATGTCGCTTTTGTTTAGTAAAACAGCCTCATACAATGTTCCAACTTCTCCTAAGACTTCATTATAAGCATGTAGAGCTTACCAGACGCCTGGACTTCGAGCAAAAACAGTGTGAGCATACATCCCACAAGACATAACACAATCCAAAGCGCTTCGTGCGCTTCTCTACCCATTCTCCTTCTGCTATAACCACTTTGGTTCCTATTCTTGTGAGGCGGTTCAACCATCCTCATATCAACTCGTTTTCTTCGCTGATGTGATCGTCGATGGGATCCCCGGGGGTGAGCCAGGCAGCCTGACAGGTGAGCAGCCACATGGCCGACCAAAGAGAAACGGATGTTATGGCGCCCATACCAACAATCAAGCCTATAAGAACTCCGACGTGGCCTACGCTGAGGCTGTATAAAAAGAAATCGAAGTGCCTTCGGCGCTGTGATCATCATCGTCAGCCGGAATGACCTAACTATCAAAGAAATCCGTAGACCCGACACCCATACAAGAGCCTGATTCGACTTACCAGCGTCACGCCCAGAGATCGTACCTGACCTTCAAACACGCCGATTTTCGTGAGAGACACGGGGTAGAATAAGAAGCTGATGATATTGACGGCAAGACCGAGGATGGCTCCCCAGGCGTTTCTGCCGAATGCTCCGTAGATGCCAAGGAGAATTCCGGTAACGATGCGAATGAGGAGCACACTCCACATGGCGATACGACGGCACAGAACCTCCCTGTCGGACGTGGCCAGGCTGTAGGCAAACCGCTAGTCCCACCAGAAAGCACGAAAGCACGCAACAGCTCGTTGTCTCGAGCCGGTCGGGGGTGCAGGTGGGTGGCTGTCGGGGAGGACGACGTGACCGTTCGATTCCATGGCTAACGATGGTCTCGGTTTATGAGTTGTACTGACCATCGGAGGTATGGATGTGCGCCTTGGCTGAAGCCTGTTGAGTTCCTCGTTCGTATGGGAGCTGGGAGGGTAAGCAATCGTAGTTGGAAAACAAGTACAGATATAAAGAAAGTTCATGTACACGAATACTCGTAACGTCGAAGATAATATAGTAGCTAAAGCTGTCCGGAACTCATGATATGATGCCGTTCACGAGTCACTGAAAAGAGTGAGAGAGAGAAGAAAGAGATCAAGTCGAGTCCTTGGGTCTGAATGGCTGTGAACTCGGCCACCAAGTCGCGCTTGAGGGATCAAGGTTTTAGATACCTACCTAGGTACCTAAGGTACCTACCTCCATAGTACCTAGATACGTTGTAGTCGAAGCTTCCAAGGTTCTTTTTTACTTTTCGATTTTGGCCGTGGAATGACGGGCGAATCGATCATCACAACCTAGACACAACCTTCGGAGGTAGCTGCCAGTTCAGCATCTTACAACCTGCTGAAGGAGTCCATCCGTCTACTACATACTTAAGTTCCTACCCGACGGTTTATATGCAGATTTCTTGCCATCGTTGACATATCACCAGCTCTCTACATCATGTGTAGGCGGCGGCGCGGTTAGTGAGAAAGAAGGAAGGTCTTCAAGCTTGCAGACAGGCGTCGAACTTGTAGATCTTCTGTGTGTCTCAGCCCCTTACCACTCGCAGGCACATGGAGTAGATAATGTACGTGGAGTGGTCTTCATAGCACCCATAAGTCGCCGGCTTGATTCAGGGTGCGGCATAGCGCAATTCAATATCTTTCGACCAATCATTAACTAGCAGGGTTGCCCTTTAGGGAAATTTCTTCTTCAAGAGCCCTAGAGCCCAGATGAATGAAGGCAACCTTGGAAGTGTGTCAACGTCAAGTTAACCGCCATCTCACCATCATCATGCGAGATGCCCTCTTTCCCTATTCCATCCTTGAAATAGGCCGCCGCCTGGCCACTCGATATTCCAGCCGTCGAAGGAAGAATGGAAGAACCCAACGAACCGCGTTCGTCAGGCTTCAGGACAATATTTCGCTGAGTCGAAGTGACAAGATTTTCCGTCGAGAGGAGGATGATCATGTTATGCAACCATGAGGCGGATAAGGGCGGTGAACACATACTGACTTCACTGTTTGTGATATACGATCTTCTCGACACTCGCCTTCTCCTTAACCCTCGCTCCCCCACCCAAGAGGCAGTTTCCCATGATTTTATTAAACCTGATACGGAAACAAAACCACCATTCGGTCATTCTCTAAGTAGAGACTATCTCCTCGTCGAGCACAAAGACAGAAAAGGGGCTCCTCATTCAGGTCCTCTTGAAGTTCATACATGACTGACTGACGACTCATTAGCCGATGAGGATGCTCCGTACTGGTCCATCTACTTAAGTATGTAAAACAGGAAACTCGAGCTTACCTATAGCCCCTTGAAACCACGAGCCCGATTCAGCCAGTAGAGCGAGGAGGTCCAGATCATAAGCATGAGGACGAGTTTTCGTATCTTGTTACGTTCACTTGCACCATAAAGCCCTTCTCCTTGCGGTGCATTTGCTTCCTTCTCCTTACCGGCTCCAATCACCATCTCCTCCGGTACGGAACAAGGATTGTACAATGGCAGCGAGAGGAATGGTCGAAGAGAACGAGATCTCAGCTAATTAGAGCTCATCGAACTGTATTCCTGTCTGTACTCGGTACTCGGCTGATATCCCAGCTACCCTCCTCTACGACGACTTTGTGCAGAAAAGCTTCTGTCATACTCAGATGATGGAACGCCCGCGAGACAGCCAGGTGTGTCCCCCGGATAGAAGCACCATATGTACCTTCTTAGGCCCATAGACGATATGTTTGAATAGAATCATGCGTCTGTCTTGCTTACATACCTACCTAGTTTACCTAAGGGAGTTGGGTGCTGTTTCCAACGTCCTTATCACCAATGTCATTATCACCCCCTGAATTTTACTCTCTTCATCTTCCCTCTGTCTGTCGACTTGGACCGCATGGAAAAGCAGGCTGTACAGAGTATGGGGTAAAAACCCTGGGTACACTACTCATCCATCTCTTCGTCCCTAGTAATCATCGAGTCCAGCCCATACATAGATACCCCATGATAGAACTACCCAGCTAATTCACAATACCTGGAATCAAGTGATCAACAAGGACCGGACCAAAGACCTTCAACCCTCTCAAGTACGAGCCTCGAGCCCCGGCGTGGTATACAGCAGGCTAAGGCACAATTTTGGCCCCTAACCCCTCCAGCCCTCTCCCCCTAACCCCTATCCAGGCTCGATTCACTACCCTTCTACTTTACAGGGGACACTTACCTTTGAGCCTACGCTCGCTATACTAGGCCATACGGCCATAAACTTTCACTATCGTTTTACCTTTGTTTTGCTGGGAACTATCCCCTACCGGTTAGGGAAAGATACAGTGGGAAACGCTTCACGGCGGAATCGTCTACGGACAGGATTTGTTAGATGGGTTTTTATTACTATAGTTATCTACGGGTGGCTATATGTATATTAGTGTAATTCTCTTAGCCTAGCACGCTTAACTCGTACTTTACGGGTGGTTTCGGGCTGGCCGCTCCGCGGTGGCCCCCTCGGCGTTTAAACTAATACAACAATAACAATAACAACTAACCCCTATCCAGCACTGTTGCGACAAGAATTCCTTTTAACAAAAAGCAAAAACCCAATCCGTCGTCAATCCTTGCTCATCCCCAACGACTTCTCATCAACCTCCTGGTCCTAAACCCATGCGCTTGATCCGCCGGCCTATGCCACCACTTTCTAGGCACAGGGAGGTCGGCATAGGTGACTATAATCAACAACAGCGTGCCAGTATGATTAGTATAAGTAGTACCTACTAATAGATATATGGGTGGGTATAAAAGGTTGTGAATGCCGTCTGGCCCTGTAAGAAGTAGTCTAACTAACCCCTTAACCTACCTAAGAGAGATACTACCACCACCACCACCTTCTCCTCCTCCTTTTTTCTCTTTTCCCCTTTCTGCTTGCCGAGGACTGGACTGACTACACTGGCTGGCTGGCTGGCTAGCCGTTAAAAACGACCCCCGCGTAGAAACATACCCATTAGACTAGAACTTGCTTGCTTTTACCTCTCAAGCGGCGCCATCTATGCCCGCCTTGGTACATACACCGCCAACCTTTCCGCAGCATGTTTCTTTTTGGTTCTCTCAACGAAAGGTGACAGGTGACGAGTGAGAGGGGATGAGGCGAGTGAGAGGGGATGAGGTATATGTGATGCATAAGTAGTTCGTTATCTAGTTCACCAGCCCCCTTTCCTTAGTTACCATGGGCTAGGCCGGCTGAAAAGCGGCGCATTTGGGTGATCGATCTGATTATATAGAGGGGGTTCACATGGCGTTTCTTACCTATTTAGTTACGGGGAGGCAATGCGCTAATAACTTACTGTTGATACTGCTTGCTTACCATTCAAGAAGATTTTGATACATACCTAGGTATATATATGCCTATACGTACGTATGTGACTTCGACTGGGCTTTTTCTTTTTCGTGAAACTCCGGCACATATCCTCACCCTAGGGAGAGACGGGAGATCACCTAGGGAATTTGAGCAGGCCAACCCACGATATCTCCCTTCATAACGTTCAGCTTTGCTGACAGGCCTATCTACGTCACATTCGCCAACTTGAGCGCGACGGGCGATGAATCGAAATTTGCAAGGGGAAATTCAAATATTTTTATTTGCCGATGAGAGATGGTGACTCTAGATAGAAAAACAAAGAAATAGCAGGCTATTCCATTTCTAACCCTTCACTCCCAGCCCATAAATAAGTTTTTCATGCACAGAGGCTGTCCTCACTCGGGTTAGGTGAACCGTGTAAAGCGTCTGTGCTCGTGTGTGTATTAGTGAAGCCTCCCTCCATTCTTTTTTGTTTCGCCGTTCGAGCTCATGGATCACCACCACGGCCGGCCAAAACCACTCGGGTATTGTTTTACCAAGGGGGGCAAGAACCCTTGACGAGGTATAAGATTTCGCTATTGCACCAATTCCACCCTCGAGTCGGAGGTCCGACTACTACTATCTCCTGCATGTGGGGAGATCGAGGAAAAGATAAACAGCGCGTTCTGTTGCCCTCCAAACCTAATGAAAGCAGCCGGGACACCATAGAAACCGTGCAGAGACATTCCAGCCAGAGCTCACTCGGCATCATAATTCGAGCAGTGTGGTAAGGGGTACTATGTAAACAAGGGGGTTTGGTGACACTGGTCTCCCGGAGAGAAGTCTCCAAAACTGGGCTGCTCTCCGGGTAGATCGTATGCCATTTTTCCGGAACACGGAGCGTGTTCGATAAAAAAACAAGGACCAATCATCACGGATACCACGATCATATTCCAGATGCTGGAGAAAACAGCCGGTGAACGCCTTCAAATGCCTTGGGGAAGGGGGATGGTGGAGCAGGTCATCGCAGAGGGATCAAGCGACCACCAAAACAGAACGAATCGGGAGAGATTTCCTTAATCAGCTCCAATCTCGCCAGTTCCTTCCATACCAAACGTGGCCGGGTTAAAGTCGACGAAGGCGTCGGCACCTCCATCACCGTCATGCAGGAAGGAATCAAAATCGAAGTCCTGGAGGACATCACCCGTCGTGAGGGGATTAGCAAAGTCCATGGAATTGAAGTCCTGATATCCGTTAACAACAGAAGCCCCGAGGTCGTGCGTGACATGTGAGCTTACCATTGCAGCCCCGTTGTCCATGCCGAATGTGTTCATCTGGGACGGGTCCGGGTGTGCCTGAGGTGCCGCTACGGGAGCGGGAGCAGGTGGTGGTGCAGACGCGGGAGCGTTTGCTGCCGCCTGTGCGCCTTGGCCTCCATTCTGTCCGTTCTTGTTGAAGGTCTGCGGGTTCATGGGGGTAATGGGAGTAGCAGGGGTAGGCGGTTCCGGATCTTGGGTTGCCTCGGAAGCAGGAGTAGCACCAGCAGCCTGGTTCTTGTTCTTCTGGGCCGCGGCCTGGACAGCTTTGTTAGCACCTTTGGGAGACCGATTCTGTCGAGATGTGTTATGTACCTTGCTTTTGGCATTCTTAGTGTCCTTCTTCTTGGGCGCGGCCTTGTTGGACTGTTGCGGGGTGGGCGGGGCAGGGTTCTGCTGCGGCGAGGACGTCTGCGGGCGGCCGTTGGCGCCGTTACCAGTCTGGGCCGGGGCGGATGGCGGTGGCATGGACCTCGGCTGAGGCGTACCCTGCATCGGGCCCTGGGGTCCCTGGGGTGCCATACCGTTACCATTGGGGCCGCCTTGCCACTGCATGGGAGGTCCGTTAGGTTGCTGCCGCATCATCTGCGGGTTCATCTGGGCATTGAACGGCTGGTTAGGGTGCGCGTTGGGGGGTCGCATGCCGTTCATCTGACCAGGGCCGGCCATGTTACCGTCCATGCCATTCATCTGTTTGAAGAAGTGAGGGCCCTGCATGCTGGGATCCATTCCATTGGGCATGAAATTCATGGGGTTAGGTGAGCCCCTGGACTGGGGCCCCTCGGGTACCGGCGACGCAATCCCGGCCGGGTTCATCTGAGGGGTACCACGCTTCATCTGCTCCGCGGGATTGGGAGATGCTCCTGTCCTTACGCCCTGGGGCGAAGTATCCGGGAAGGGCTGGCCATTAGGACCCTGTGGGCCACCTGGACCTCCGGGACCAGCGCCATCACGAGGCATGCCACCCATGCTGTCCTGTTCCTGCCTCGCCATCATGAGCCGTTTCTTGTTCTGCTGCTCGAGCAGCATAAGCTGCATCTGGTAATCCTGCAGGGCGTGGTTGCTACCCCCACCGCCCTGCGCGGCGTTGGGGCCAGCCCGCATACCTCCGGCGCCCATCTCGCCGGCATTATAAAAAGCACCCAACGCTGCGGCAGGGTTATTGGGATCCGCAGTCATCATAGGTGAGCCCTGGCCAGGGGGACCGCCGGCATTGGGCATCTGCTTGTTCGGCATCTGCTGCCCATGATGCTGCTGGAGGTTCTGTGAGTAAGACTGAATCGATTTGGCCTGGGCTTGGGGGGTCTGGGTCGTGAAGTTCTGAAACTGTTGAGGGGTCAGATTAGCCGGGTCAATGCCGTTGGTTGAGAGCATATGCTGAGCCATGGCAGCATTTCTGGGTCCGTTGCCTACTTGTTGTGCCGGCATCCCCTGCTGCGGTCGCCCGTTGACCATCATGTTCGCCTGCTGTGGGTTGAAAGGTCCCGAGCCGTCCAGACGTGGTCTCTTGTTTGGTGACGGAGCGTTGTCGGCGGAGCCGGGAGAGCCGGGCCGGTTCTGGTTGCCGTCCATGTTGGAACCATCCCGCTGCATCTGGTTCTTCGCGGCGTTCTGGAGCTGGAGCATCTGCGGACTACGACGAGCGAAAGTTAGTCCCTAGCCCTCACGGTCGGACCCTCGAAGGGTGCACCTACTTATTCTGGTTATTCGCCATCGCCGTCCTGGCAAGGTTTGGCTGCTTCGCGTTCATCTGCATGCCATTTGGCATGTTCCTCATCATAGGATTTTGGCCGTACATTTCGGCCCCTGGAACAGTTGCTGCCCGCATGTTACGTAGCAAGTCCTGTTGCTGGCTTTGTCTCATCCGAGATTGGTGCTATATCGTCGTTAGGAGTTCTGCGGAACAGTACGGGTTCTACAGTTGGGGTGGGCCTTACCTGAGTGTGGCTGACGTATTGGCTCACCTGGGGATTGTTACCAGGTTTGTTGCGCTGTGCCGACAGCATATCCCAGAAGAGACAGAACCACTCGTACAGGAAGCAGCCCTCGGCGCTGTTAGGCACGCCCGGCATGGGAAGATCGGCAGGTCTCTTCGAGTCTATTTCATCCTTGCTGTCCGTATCCATAGGGTCGTCGCCCACGCCATTTCCGAGAACATTGCCGTTCTCGTCCCGACGGCTGCCGGGACTGTTCTTAATAACGTGAATCGATGTTTCGCTGTTCAGCATGGCGCGCGCGCAATCGAACATGCCCTCCCGAAGGAAGTAGTCGTAGATATATGTGTTGAGATTCGACTTGTTATTTCTTCCTTGGTCCGGGACTTGTATCTGCTGCACGTTGGGGCCGACGGGGTTGCTCATTATCTGCATCGGAGCGCCGACCGGGCCGCCTGCCATAGGCATGTTCGCCATGTTGACGTTGTTCATAGTCCAAGACTGCAGACAGGCAGGGTCTGCCGGTATCTAGGATATTCTTTCACGCTGAAGAAGAGGAATTCTTGGGTTCCACGCATGCGTCTTGCTTGACGACGTGGTCCAGACGATTCCGAGTCGCAAAATTAGTAGGCCCGAGTCACTTCGGGGTTTTGCGACCGTGATATCAGCAAGACCTGGGTCAGGTGAAGCGCTTGGGGGCTGTCGTCCCGCCTTGGTCAGCGACGGGAGACGGCCAGAGGTGGAGGAACAGTCGGAATCCGTGGCGAAATGCCAAGCGCGTGATCCCAGAACTATTGGAATGGGTGAGTACTGCGGCGCGTGGTACCGACGACGAGCTCGCGAAGGGAAAATATGAGTTCTTACGTGCGTGTAGTCGAGAGGACGGATGGTGTTATTTGGCGACAGTTTGGCCCCTCAAAAAAACCAGCGGTTTAAAAAGGAGTTTTGAGTGGTAAAACCTGCCGACAAAAGAACGCAACACCAGGTGCTACTCGATGGTATGCGGCGGACCAAAGAAGGATTCAAGATATGATGAAAAAAGCGAAGGACGATATAATCGCAACCGAGCGATGGTTGACAGGAATATCGATCAAATGGATGAGAAATGGAAACCCGACGGCGATGACAAGGGGAAGAGTTGGAGGAGGGATATTCACGAAAGAGTGCGACGGGCCGGGTTTTCTGGGATGCAATGGGGGCGGCGACGAGGACGAAGATGGGGTGGAACGGTTCAGATGGGCGAGATCAGGCACTCAAATGTAAGTAATCCAGGCCCGGTCTCCAGTCGAAGGCCAACGCGATTCTGTCGGTCAGTCGATGGTCGGGTGGCAGAGTGGTATGAGTGATGGGGGGGTGTTTTTTAATTGATGAAATGGGACGGGATGGCCTGTTTTGCGCGATGGCAGTTAGTAGACCATAATCACCCTACAGTGGACGGCATCGAGAGAATATGGGGGCTTTTTTTGGGGGGAGGGGGGTTGTTCACGACAGCAGCGAGCGAGGATTGGTGGCCTCGTGGGGGGGGGGGGAGGAAAGAAAGCTGAGGAGAGATAGTGGTAGTGGTAGTAATAATGGTAGTGGTAGTAGCAGTAGTAGAGCATTAGGGCAGGGAAGTATGCTCTATTTCCAAAGCCAGCCAGCCACCTCTCTTCTCCCACCACCCCAGAGCGATTGGATGTATCGCAGGCAGCTCTGAAGGAAAAACTCACAAAAAGTGGTTCGGCCGGTTAGAAAACCCGCCGGTAGCGATGCAGCGCGCCGTGCGGATGCAAGTTGCAGGACGGATGGACGAACAAGAGTTTGGATATTGGAGGACGGGATGGACAGAATGGATGGGTGGATAGATAAGTGTCTTATGTAATGGGAATACTTAAAGTAAAGTAGTAGTAGTAGTAGTAGTAGTAAAGAAAGGAAGATAGATGAGAAGAGGATGGGCAGTGCAGGTTATCGAATTGAGAGAGATGAGCGCAGATAGATAGAGTTCTGGAGGCGCTGCTAGAGACGATGTGTCTGGCGAGGTACGTAGTACCTAGTCCAGGCTGGCGGCGGTAGGCAGATGTCTTGCCTTGCGGGTGCGGGTGCCTCGTGATGTGGTATCGTGTCTTTCATAGAGCTGGGCCACCTTACGCTGCCACTGCTACTGCTACTGCTACTGGTAAGGGTAGGTGGAATCTGTGACAGTGCCCTTCTTCCTCACCCGCAGCTGTAAGCCGATTAGGCGAATTGGGAATCGCGTGGGATGGCGGCGACTGTGCAGACATTCAAAAGGCGGATGGTAGTAGTGCGGTGTCTGGTGTAGGTCGGGAAATTGAGAGTGAGATTGAGATCGTGGATCGTGAGGTTGGAGGTGGGTTGGTTAGTGGAGAGAGGGTTTTTTCGGGGATTTGAGAAGATTTGGGAGAGGATGAGAAAGGATTGTTCTGAAGTCCTGACCCGAGACTTTTCTGGCACGAGCCATGGGCAATGGCAAATGCAATCAGAGATGTGGCGGTGGGTGGCAGCCCTGGCAGCCCTGGCAGCCTGGGTGCTGGAGGTATTGAGGTTCGCAGCGATGTCTAGTAGGTACCTAGAGGGGGTGTCTGAGTGCTGAACAGCGCCCTCAATTCGCTGAGATAGCTGAGATACAGAGCAGTCAGCCCTGTACTACCCACTGAGAAAGTAGGGTATGTCACTGTAATGGTGTGTCGGGGCCGGCAGCACAGAAAAAGGCACAGATGGAAAAGTCGAGACAGTCAAGCGAGAGGGGAAATGGAGGAGCGATCAGTCTGGGGGGGGGGAGATCTCGAAGCTTGAGAAGTCTGGGATGAGACACATGATGGTGTGAAAATTCTGTGGGTCAGAGGTTTTGCTCGCGCGCAGATTTGAGAACGACTCTGAAGTACCCTTTTGCACACGCCGATAAGCGCAGCTAGGCGATGAAAGGACCAGAAGCTGGGCCTGGGACAGGAGATAAGCCGATAAGGTGATAAGATAACCTGTCGATAAGAAGTTGGTGATGTATCGACTCGGCGTATATCTGAGTATGTGTCTCCACTTTGTATGCTTGGCGCGCTCACGTCAATTTCAAGCTCTAACAGCAGACTCAGACCACCTCACCACTTGATACTGTCCACGATGTACCGTTTTCTAATCAACATACCTCCTGCTGGAGATACACTGGATATATATTCATTGATTATTGGTAGAGATTGATTCCCAAATAACGGATTGAAGCCATTGCTGACAAAATGCCAGTCTGATTTCATACCTTGAAGCAGTTTTGTTGGCAGCCCTGTTGGCTCTGCAAGGGGTTTTCGGTGTTTAACATGTTTACTTCGTATTAGTCGGGATACTCGACAGCCCTATTCTGCCTAGGTATCTCCTAGAACGCGAGAACCGGGAAGCCAACCTTAGTGATCGCACAGTGCCAGCGAGGTTTCGCGTTCCGGCATCGAGATCAAACATCCAGAGTCCAGACAAATGGATTTCCCCATCATTTCCACCTGACCCTATGCCATAATTTTATAAACCTATCTACGAATAGCACGTTTTTCGTTGGCCGATGTGATTGCTTGTTCGACTGATCGAGTCGTATTGCACCACTCCTGATAGGTGACTTGTTCTAGCTAGAGCTCAGTCAAGAGTAAAGATGATACCTTGGGAGCTTTTCACACTTGCAGTTATGACCCCCCTCTTCAGTTCGTAATATACCTAAGTCAATACATCTCGGTGCAGGATACAGGACGTCTATTGAGAGAACTGGCAGCTACGAGAGATAATTTGTACTCTTATGGAGGGGGATTGGGTTTGGGAGCTATTAATAGAAACAGGCGCCAGGAGCTCAGCCCAGTTGGCAGGGCTGTACTCTGTACTTTGGAATTATGGAAGCCGCACCGGCACAGGGCAGTGAGCCAACGACTGACCGTCAAGCTGCGATCGAGGTGTTGCGCATTTTCAGTGAGACGTCAAAAGGAAAATCCACTGGCTTGGACAATGTGACTTCTGCTTTCTTGCACATGGAACAGAGTTGCTGTCCATTGTAGGCAGCTTTCGTACAGCCTTCGAGGTTAAGTATGAGTACCACGGAGTTCAAATACCTACTTCTAGTATGGAAATCACAAGATAGTCCTCTCATAAATTCAAACGGCGCCCGGGCGATCACTTGAATTCCAGATCCTTACTTGAATTACACAATATAGTTCTACACGATGTCCTCAACTAGTCATAGGAAAGAAAAGCTGCATTAACTCGTCGTTTAACTCAAGTAGGTACCGATCTGTCAAGAAAGAGTGCAGGATAGACTACCTAGGTAGATAGCCCGTCAGCCCGTGGATAGAACCGTTGCATCCATCGCTCTCCATATGGGCGATGGCACACTAATATAATCACAGGTGAGACTTGCGCAAGGTGGACGCAGGTACACTGCATTTTTGGGCACTAAAGCAAAATGCTCGGCGCAGATCAGCCTGTCACTTTTGGGGGTATGTATCCGTCTGCCTGAGGTCTTAACTTATCTGCCATAATTGTCACTCTATTCAGCCGAATATATCTACGTCAGTCAAAGTTGCATGCTTATATGTGTTCATATTATTGTGCTCAGCGTGCACTAGCAGCATGTGAATCAATATAGGGCTGGGCATAAAACGCGGGATATCCTTTAGGCACTCGGAAGATAGATCAGTTGAATTAGGTGTATGCAAGATCCCGGCGAGAGATCGTGAACCTAGGCGTGGCAGCGCGTGGCGCGTGGCTTCGGGGGCGGGCGGGCGGGCGGACTGTCTTTGGTGGGGCCGAACATAGGGGACAGCCCGCCCTGGGCCTGGAGAGACAGACACCGCGGCGCGTCCCGCAACGGGTTCGACCCAACCAACTACCGGCACGACTGGAACCGCATCCCGTTTCCGCTTCATCGCTCCTTGAAGTTCATCCGAGACAAGCAGTGCATGGAGTATCTATGTAGACATTGGATATATTCCAATGCTCACAATGGCTATTGTTGGAAGTCGGAAACACGCGTGTCCGGTGACCTCGACCGGACTCAAGAGAGTGGAGATGTGACGAAGAGAGAGAGAGAGAGAGAGAGAGTATTGGATATCAAGGTTTGGATGGGTACCAACCTGCTTGAACTGCCGGGTAGATACTAGGCAGGTTTGGACTACTAACACGGCACCAACTATATACAATAATCTTGCAGTCTCATGGGAGGAAGAGAGACTAAGGCCCTTCGACAGGGGGAACTCAATGAATCCTATCATGCGCATATTTTTGCTGCAGCCGTCCAGCTAGATCGTACCTAGGTAGCTTTCTGCAGATCAAAGAGAATTGCTGTGTATACTGCGTCCAGATCCATGCTTGCGCACTGATGTGATGTACCTAGATCTAGGTAGGTACAAGGTGATCGCGTCTCTCTAAGTTGAGTCTCACTAACTGGATTCTCATGCGAGATATAAATGCCAAACTAATCGCCGCCATTGGTGCTACGACTCTTCAGCGATCCATCCGTAATCTTACAAGTATTATCATCATCGTCGTCGGCATCAATCGTCTTCAGGGGGTAGCTCATCATCTATGTACCGGATCAGAGAGATCCTCATCTCGGTGGTGTCGTTGCCCCTCAGGACGTCGCTGATAAAATGCGCCTCGACCTGCATCTGCACCATCTCGAGGGCCCCTCGCAGCACGCCACAGAATATATTGGAAAACCACAGCTCATCCTGCGCCCGGCCGTCGTCGGGGAGTTCGACAAAGTCGGCCAGAGGGTTCTCTTCGAAGACGAGGGAGAACTGCTTGTTGTCGCTGGTCCAATTCGTGATGGTCGGGGAGATGTTGAGGAAGATCTTGAAGCCGACCTAACATGCTGTTAGATAAGAGATGATACTCCACGTACGAAACAAGAAGAAGAAGAAGAAGAAGAAGAAGAAGAAGAAGAAGGACAATCAAGGGGCGCAACGGGCATTACCTTGGCAATCATGTCAGCTGTCTCCCGGAAGTTGGTGCAGCGCCTCATGGTGTTGGACTTGGCCAGATAATCCTCGATCAGACGCAGACCGATGTTGTAGCCCATCTTGTCCAGCTGCTTGTTCACTTCGACATAATCGCTCTCGAAGTCCTTGCAGAGCTGCGCGACGATGGTGCCGTAGGTCAGGGTCACAAGCTCGGCATTGACCTTGTCGATGCGGCCCCTGGAGAAGTTGTTCGCGTCAGTGAGACGACGATGGCAACAAGCCTTGATTGAGTTGACGGACGACTCACTTCCATATTCTGCAATACGCAAGCGGTTAGCTGAAGGAAGTCATACCGGACTGGCGCTGTTTTGGTTCACTCACTCTTCGCCCACACGGGCGGCCTTGCTTGCTGACATGGCTCGGGTAGCGAGCCAAGGACTCGAATAGGATCAAACCATTGACGGCCTTTGGTGCGCAAGACGGGGATGACCGCCAAAGGAGTTGCTCGCTCTTGACACACTCTTTGGGGATTCAGTCGTTGGAAGGGAGGACGATGACGATGGATTATCGTGTAAATGGAAGCCAATGCAGGGCAAAATGCGGAACAGCAGGCGGTGAGATCAGCTAACACCGTGAGGATTAGTGGAGGTTGGAGGGGCACAAAGGCGCGGGGTACAGCTGGAGATCGGCGTTTTCAGCGGGTGAAGCTCCGTTCCAAGGCGGCCCGGGGGGTTGGGGACGATGGAAAATTGTTCGACCGCCATAATTTGTTCGCTGGAGGCCACCTGCAGCCTTCTAGTCTACAGCTTTGAAGGTTCCAAGCTTCCAAGCGGAGCTTCCAGTCGGGCGATTTGTTTTTTTTTTGTCGGAGCTATCATAGCTAACTACCTCGATACCCTCCCGCGCGCGAACGAATACAGATACAATCGATTCCTTGACGACCACTCCACCTTCGACTCTATTGATTTCTCGATTCGTACCGTTTTCCAGGGCTCTATCATTGACTTGGGGAGACCACCTGGGCACCAACCCAGCAGTTGCAATCATGTCGGCCGAAAAGCGACCCGCCTCGGACGATCCAGGCGCGGGTCAAATGGTTGTAAAGCGACAGAAGCCTGGAACCAGCACAGCACTGTCGAGACGAGATGGAGGGAGCGGTACCCTGGTACAATCCGTATGTCCATGTGCATACCTAACAAAAGGTATACAACAATTGGGTGGATGGGCACCCGAAGCGGCTAACATGGAGAGGTAGACTTTGCGAACAAGCAATCTGGACGCGCCGGTGATGGAGCTCACGGGACACTCGGGCGAAATCTTCTCCGCGAGTTTCAATCCCACTGGCGACTTCATCGCGTCAGGGTCGATGGACAGGAGTATATGTAAGTCTTCCCTGGAATCAACTGGGCCGGATTGTCACTGACATACCATCCGTCCAGTACTTTGGAACACATCTAGCACGTGCGACAACTATGGCATCCTGACCGGCCACCGAGGTGCCGTCCTTGATCTACAATGGTCCCGAGACTCGGAAATCCTCTATTCGGCCTCGGCCGATATGCACTTGGCCAGTTGGGACCTCAGCGCGGGCACCAGGATACGACGCTACATTGGACACGAAGAAATCATCAATACGCTGGACACTAGCAAGCGAGGTGAGGAGCTCTTGATCAGCGGAAGCGATGATGGCACTATCGGCATATGGGACCCAAGGACGAAGAACGCTGCCGATTACATCGAGACCGAGTTCCCCATAACCGCTATCGCAGTCTCGGAAGCAGGCAACGAGGTCTACTCTGGAGGCATCGACAATGATATAAAAGTCTGGGACATGCGCAAGAAGGCGGTTGTCTACTCCATGTTGGGACACAACGATACCGTGACGAGTTTGCGCGTGTCGCCAGACTCGCAATCGCTGCTGTCCTACTCGCACGACTCGACGGCGAAGACGTGGGACATCCGGCCGTTCGCACCCACCGAAAGACATATCCGCACTTTTGATGGCGCCCAGGCGGGTATCGAGAAGAACTTGATACGAGCAAGCTGGGACAAGGCCGGCAAGAAGATTGGCGTTGGGGCCGGAGACGGTACTGTGGTGATATGGTCCAACGACACCGGCAAGCTCCTATACAAGCTGCCAGGACACAAAGGGACGGTGAACTGTGCCGAGTTCACCCCGGGTGATGAGCCACTCAGTGAGTGCTTCGTGCTTTCTTCTCGTGGAACTACTACTAACAACTATCTAGTCCTTTCAGCGTCCTCGGATCGAAGGCTGCTCCTCGGTGAATTGCGGTGAGGCTGTAGCTCTTAAGTCAGGGACGAATTCGTTCAGCCCAAGAAATTGCCGGACTTCCATTCAGACCTGTCAGGTTATTATCACCGGCACTGCTTGGGACATGTCTTGTTGCCAGAACCAGCAACGAAGTTCTGACTCGGGGCAGGATGGCTCGCTGATAGAGCCTTGGTGACTGTGTCAATATCATCGGGGATTGCCAGATCAAGGTTGATGCTTAGTCGACTGCTGCGTAGAAGTCAAACAACTCGCGATGGAGGGGCGCAAAACCGCCCTTGAGATATAGTCCTTGGGCATTGGACCGCATCAACGAAGGACTTAATCTCTGCTCAAAAGCCAGACAGACTATCATGGCAGGCAGCGCGGCGTGTTGTGATTAATCTCTAGATCCTTCAATGGACGAAGAAGTCGTCAGGATGGAGAAACAGGGCTACGAGAGACATGCCTAGGTAGTAGATGGGAAAAAGACCATGATACCCTCTGAGACATATATTCGTAATCAGGCGTCATTGAGCGTCACCATTATATTTATTCCCCGATCTCACGACAAAGCACCGCGATGAACAAGAATTGGGGCGGACTCTCGCTCTGCTTATCACTCACTTAAAGAGTTGCCCGGGATCGGGAGAGCCTTGATGAAAAATTGCATCGTAGGAACGTCTCGTTCGCTCGCCGTGAACGCCGCAGATCCCAGTAAATAGGGGAATAAAGCCTCGATCGAAAAAAAAAAAAAAAAGCACAGGAACAAGATGAGGAGGTTCGTCGTCCTGGCGTCGGGTATCAGGTTGGTCCAGGTAATGACGGGGTTAGATAGTATCAGAGGTATCATGTCCGGAACGCATATCCACACCCCCGGCTTTCTTAGATCATCCCCGACCGACAGACAGACATAATCAACTCCAGCTGTATCGTGATTCCGACTTACCATCTTTTCAGCAACATTGTGGAAGACAACTAACTCAACCTCTCTTGGTTTTTTATCTTTTTTATTTTCTTCTCTTGTTTTAACCGCCGAATGAATCCTACGCGAATCGTGATATTGACCTGACTGAGCTGAGAATAATGGAGTAATTAACCGCCCACCCCGAATTCCGAAACGGCGGTTCACATCTCTCTCCCCTGCATCAACTTTGTCTCACGCAAAACACGAATGCCAGGGGTAAGTACTAAGTCTAGATACTTGCGACAAGTCTGAGGGACAATATCCATCTTCATTGGGTGAACCAACCCCCCCTGATCCTCAATAATGCTGCGGTCCGTTCATGCAGACGAACGTCCGTACGTATTCATGGGCCATGGGGCTGGCTTCCCCTATGTAGATTGAGAATCCCGGCCCATGGTGTATCTATTGCTCGTTTCCGTTCACTGCTCTGCTCGTACCTGGATAGATAGATAGGTAGATAGATGATACCTAGGTAGGTAGATGAGACCGCCAATGACGAACTTCTCCTTTCCTTTCCTTTCCGATGTGACATCTTGTTCTCATCTTCTCTTTTCTCTTCTTTTGCCTCTTCCGTCTGTGGTTCGTGAGGTGGTGATTCGCCCTCCTACGGTCATTCGTTTTGTCTTATGTTCCAAACAATTCGCTTGACGTTCTTCTTCTCCTACTGCCCTTCCTTGGCATCCATCCATCTTTCTGTTTCTTGCCCTTTTTTTCTTTCTTTCCCTTTTCGATTCTTCTGCAGTCCAAGTGACTGCTTTCTGTTTGTCCGTAACGAGGTTCGTTTGCAGATATCGAAAGAGACTTGCGGATTCGGTTCTGTGGGGGGTTGTTGACTTCGTTTATCACTTCTTTTTATCATCGTCATCATTTCTTGTCTTGCTATATACCCCCCTTTCGAAGCTCTGTGAGCTCGATTTAATATTATTATATTTTGTCATAGAAAGCTCCTTGCAGATTCTCCTCCCTCACTACTACAAGAGACCGGGCCAGGCCTTCTTCGCCGCCTTCCTGGCTATGATCTATCTAAGACAGTTCATATAGAGGAGCTGCAGGTACCCGAAGTCTAATCTTCAACCTGTCTACTGTGTCCCGAGTACACCATTTCGCCCCCTTACCTTAAGCTCTCGCTTGTCTGGTCATTTTTTCTCCCGGAGAACCTCGGGCGAATTGGCACGAGATCCCAGTGTCCTAGGCACAGGACCAATTTTGAACTCGGCAACACATAAGGGGGAAACTCGTACGGCAATAACAGATCCCCACGTACTCAAGGTCGACAGCGGCATCCCTGGTAGACACTGTGTACGACAGGCGGCAATAACAAACAAAAGCCAGAGAAGGAAGAAGAAAAAAAAAACACCGACCAAACAAAAGCATGAACGACGAGTCCGTCATTCGATAACACCCGGCTTCGACGTTTCAAGGGGATTTTCTTCTGTTTTTGGGGGAAAGGGGACAGCGAGATCTATTGGTAGCTTTTTTTTTTCCATTTTGGAAGAGACAGACAGAAGAGAGGAGAAGAAGAAGAAGAAAATATGAACTTCATCCGATCCAACATCATCCGGAGAGATAGGAACGAGAGCCAACCGATGCCAGCAGATCTGGAGCAGCAGCAGCAGCAGCTGGAGATGGTAGAATCACACCCGCTCCAGCACCAACAGCAGCAGCCGACACGTAGTACGACGACGAGCCGATTCGCCGCGATACCACGTCCATCCCTCCCCTCCCTATTCTCTGGTGGACGATCGAGCAACGATAACAACAGAGACCATGATCAGGCACCCGATACCGACAGGCAGCAGCAACATGGCGCCCCCGTAATCGGAGGAGGGGCATTAGAAAGTCCCAAGACCCCACGCTCCGGGTTCACACTGGGCATGCCCAGCCTCCCCTCGGCGCCACGCCTACTACACCTTCCGAGCCTGTCGCGGACGCGGACCCGGGGGACGGCGGCTTCGAACGAGGGGAGGAGTAGGAGGCGAAGGGGGAGGCCCGACACGTCCGGATCCGAATCCGGGTCTAGCGATAGCGGCAGTAGTAATACGTCATCGACCGACGCCGGAGCCGAAGAGGGTGGTGATGGTGATGGCCGGGATACGAATACGGATACCGGGGGGTCTCGAACAATATCGTCGAGGTTCCGCGGTGCCGATCCGGCGGAGTCGCACCTGGCCGAGTTGGCGGATAGCGGGCGGAGACGACGGCGTCGAGAGCGAGGGAGGAGAAGACGAGGAGGGCGGTCTGGGGAACGACAGGATGGCGAGGAAGAGGGGGGCGCCGATAATGATAACGACGACGATGACGATCATTCGAAGCGGCGGTTCCTGCTCTGCTTTCCCTGGGTCCAATCCAGGCGTGTGCGGTCTCAGATCCTGAGGTGTGTGGTGTCGGGTATTTGCCTTGCGCTTATTCTGGCTGTCTGTATGTGTTTCCCCCCCTATCCCCCCCTTCCCCTCTCTATACTTCAAAGCATTCCACCAAACAATCACGGTGGCACCACTGCTGACACTTGAAAAAAAAAAACCCTCCCCAAACCAGATCTCGCCCTTTCCCTAACCAAGAACATAAACTCGTCCGAGTTCACCATCATGCTGATCCTGGTGATCCTGCTGGTCACCATATTCTTCTGCCACGGCCTGATCCGGCTCTGTCTGCTGATGGTGCGGCCGCCATCCTCCGATGACGATGAGGAGGATGAGGAGGCAGCAGGAGGGGGACACCACGCCATGCGTCGCCACTTCCCCGAGATGCTGGGCCCCGGCGGCTACGCCGTGCCGAGGCGGCCCATCCGCGTCGTGCTGGCGCGGGACGAGGAGCTGGCGGGCCGCGAGGGTGAGATGGGCAAGTTGCAGCCACCGGCTTATGGGCTTTGGAGGGAGAGCGTGGTATGTTTCCTTTTTTTTTTCTTTTTCTTTTTTTCATCCACTTTTTGGACTCCCTTTTCCCCCTCGCCTATTGGATTGAGTGCTACGCTGTACCAAGATCGATACATATAAACCTCCCCCTCTCCTCCTCCTAGAGTCTCATGGCAAACTTACCGATTTACTAACCAACATCCCCCACCCCCACTCACAGCGAGTCGACCCGGACCGTCTCTACTGGCAACGCAACGAAGAGTTCTCCTCCTCCTCCTCTTCATCCTCATCTTCCTCCTCCCCCGCCCCCTCCTCCGACGGTGCTCAAGGCCGTAGTAGCAGTAGCAGTCCCAGTCGCAGTAGTGACGACAACACCCGGCCCGGAAGCGGCGGTGACTCGGAGCGTCGTCCCGGGACGGCTGCCAGTCATCATACCACCGCTACTACTCGACCGCCCTCGTACGCGTCCGACGACGGCGTCGAGTACGTCGTCGAGGCCAGACCGCGTTCCATGGCTCCGGCTGCTGCCCTGGCCGACGCGACTTCTCTGTTGCCGCCGCACCCGTCGGAGGCCGGGGGGAATGGTGCGGCGCTGTGGGCGGGGCGGCCTAATGCTTGGTGATGATGAAACGGTGAAAAAGGGGGTGGTGAGGTTTCTTTTTGGTGTGGTTTGGAAAATTTTGAGTTTCGAGGGTGGTGGTGTGTGTCTAGACGGAGTTGTGGTCTGGGGGATGTCATCTTTACTACTTACTTAGCATAGGCGTTTGTGGAGTTGATTGCCGCTTCTACTGCTGCTGCTGCTGTTGATATTGTTCTATTGTTTATTGTTTAGTCTGTTACCGTTGTTGTGTTGTGTCATGGGAAAGAAAAACACTTGATTCTGTTCCCATGGCGCTCTGTTTGCCATGATTCATTCATAGGCAGCGGGCTCGTAGACTGAAGGGGGTAGGATCATAGGGGAGATGGGGTGGATGGATGGATGGGTGGGTGAAGAAACAAACGAGTACATATGAAGAAGAAGAAGGGTTGCTGCTGTGTGATCGTGAGAAGGCCGCGTTCACGACTCTACTGCTGCTATAATTGATGCATGAATGTATCACTATATTTAATCGTGAACGTTCGGGTCGGAGTGAGGTACAAGTGAAGAGACGAGAATTCCTACTTCGTACCCCTTTTCAAATTGGGAATGGGACCGCGCCCGATGTCTCGCTGCTCTTGGTACCTATCAAGGCTGGTGTCGCTTACTAAGCTCACTCTTGCTCGTTGTAAGGTAGTCAGTCGACCCTCGACCAGGACAGATATCTATGAGTAAATCTCATGATATCATGTCGCTGATGTAAATATGTGGTATGTAGGTAGAGAGTCATCACGCCCGTCAATTAATAAATGCGTGATCAGGTTGGAGTCAATTACTTACTATTCATCCGGGAACTTGAGAGCTCCTAGCCTACTATTATTAACAATCTCTGTCCTTGGTAATTGAGCACGATGATTATCGGTACCTGAGATGTATGTACATGTGTATGCGTGTAGCCTGAGTTCTTACTGGATTATCATCATCATGCTTCTTGGTTTGATTCGTGTACTATCAGTATGTACCTACCTACCTACATAAGTCTAGTTGTCTTGGGAGCCCGTGCAGTTTAGCTAACCGCTTGGGCGTCGTTCGTCCGTCATCCATCAATCACATGGTGGGCTGCCGCAGCGGCGGCAAGGCCATTTTCAGTCTTCCGGCCCGCGGGTTGTCGTCTTGCGACGGTGATCTGATTGGTTCCGAGTCCTACAGAAGGATTAGGATTCTGCTAAATAGGTCTCCTGTTTTTTTTTTTTTTTGGTGCCACGCGCGCGCGTTGGTTCGAACTGGGGTATGTATGGATGATCTGTATGTACTATGTAGGTACATACCACCCACCTATCAAGGCTCCCCCCTCGCCCTACCATCGCTGTTGTGTGTGTGTATGTGTGTATATGTGTGTGTGTTATTGTTGTTCCTCTTGTTCTTGGGCTTACATACCTAGGTAGGTGACATGCGAGATGGAAAGCCTGATGAGTGCCTACATGTAGGTAGGTAGGGTATGGGGCCATGTGCTACGGTAGGTATGCATCTACTACATACATATCCTAACTTACCAGCTTACATGTAAGTATGTGTGTACAGTACTGCAGGTCCACAGCATATGCGCGTAGTCATAGGTAGGAATTTCTCTCTGCTTTTATGGTTCGCCGTCGCGCTGGGTCTGTGCATAGTAACATAATAAGTAAGTTACCTGCGACTCTGTTATCGGGCATGTATCTGTCCTTTACGTATGTACACTTGAGCTACCTGGGCATGTAGTCCGATGTATGGTGGCATGTATGCAAGAGGTGAGTGACACTTACACCAAATTCCAGCGCAAAGCATTTATCATGTGTCTGAGTCTCTTCTCTGCAGTTTTCGTATACCTAATTCACCAACTGCTTTTGCCATACTTCCACGAGGAACGCGACGGTTCTTTTTAGTGCTGATGCGATGTAGCGCTGACTGCCGCCGCGCCGCCGGTAGGAAAAGGCGTTGAAAGGGCTGGGCTCCCTAAGCACCCGTAACTTTAGAGAGATATAATATTTACTTACATGAGTACGGAGTACTTCGCAGCCCTAGGTCTATCTAGGGTAACTGCTCATGGGATCATGCATGATTGTCTCTACGGAGTACCTGGGGGCTCGAGAACACAGTAGGAGTACTTCGTACTCTTAGGAGGGAACGAAGACATCGTCAAGACACTGACTGCCAAGGCATCATCGCATTGTCACTCGGCAGGGGTCCTTGGTGACACTCTATGTAGGTACCTCTCCAGTGTTGGTCGATACCACTCCGCATACCTCGACGTAGGTAGATGCTTATGTGGCACGTAGCTGTAGAGCAAAGTGCATTCCAAAGGTCGAGGTCTGGTATGCCCGCCACGCTCGATAGTATCAAGACAACACGATTCTGACACCGAGGCTATTCATCCATCAGAAGTCAAAACGCCTGAGTGATGCGGGTCAACCCATTCCCACTTCCAGGCTCTCAGGCTCTTCAGGGCTTTGTGTATTCCAAGGTTATTATTAGCGCGTGATAGATAATGGAATATTGTAGATCTACTGAGAGTGAAAGCCCAAGCCCAAGCCCAGGCCCAGAGGAAAGAGAGAAGAGACAGATGGACAGCCCAGTCCGAGAGTCCCTTCCAAGTTCCGGGAGTCTGTCTCTTAGACTTCAAGTTCCCTCGGCTCAACCCTCCCTCCTCCCTCCTCCCTCCCACTCTCCAGGGCTCCCTTTCGTCAAAAGTACCTAGGATCCTAGCCTACTAGAGAGGCCTGACAAAAGTCTCAGCCCGGTTCGTTGGTGCTAAAATCCCATTTTAGGTCCCCATTTTATTATCTCTTGCTAGGTAATCCATTATCCATTATCCAATATCCATTATTCTCTCTCGAGCCTCTTTTGTCCCCGTGTCCCGTACCCGTCCCCGTCCCTCTTCTCTCCCTCCCTCCTCCTACTGTTTCGACTTTCCCGTCTTTTTCCATCCACAACCCCTCAGGTCATTCAAATTCACAACAACAACTACACAACTCTTCGGTGGGTTGTCGTCGTCGTGTTCGGAGCGAAGTCGAGAAGGAAAGCAGAAGCAGAAGCAGAAGAAGAAAGAAGGTTTTGCCCGTTGTAACGGTTTAAGTCGTTGAAGCCGTCACCGTTGAGAAGATATCGTCCGAAGCCGAACGTTGCTAGAACGGGAAAAAAAAAAGAGTGCGCGTGAGTTGATATTCAACCTTTGTCCTTTTCTCTCTACTCTCTTCCCAACCCAGACTTGATCTCCTATTATCCCTCTTGTTTTCATGCTGCAGCGGTGTGTGTGTGTGAGTATGCGTGGTAGCCCAGCGCAAATCGGGACCATACTGCAATTTTCTTTATATATACATATATATTTTTGTTGTTCTTGTGCGACATGAGAGTCGCGGAAAATGGGATTCCCCATGTCGAGTCGCATGGGAATCGCACCGACACTTTCAACCTCGTCCCAACATCATCGACGTCGACCGACATCAACATCGACATCGACATCGACATCAATCCGTCCCGCGCCACCACCGCCTTCCTCTAGTAACCCATGCGACCGAATGGAAAACTCTTACCCATCGTCGGCCGCTTACCAACCCGATGGATCTTGTCCCCATCACCTTGTCGTCTACTTCTCTCTTCCTTGCGCAACTGGTTCACGACCAAAATACAACATGCGCCAATGCTTTCGCGAGCGAGGCATCAAGTAAATATGTCTACACGACTAGATATAGCTTGCCACCAAAGGCTGTGTGTCTACTGGATCGAACAGGCCCCATCCCCTTCATCCCCGACCAGCTGAACCTCTGTCCTTCGGCTGGAGATATGCCGCCCCGGTCGCACACGATATGTCGCATTCGCTGCTGTCTACACCTACTATAACACCAGATGAATTCACCACATCATGTGTATTTTCATCCAGGTAATAGGGGCAAGGAAGTGGTCCAGCCTCGACAGAGCAATGTGGAAGAGGAAAAGTGAGAAGAAGGACAAGAAAAGCAGCGAGCAGGCAACAGGAAAGGGGCAGAGAACAAGAAAAATTCTGGTTCGCAAATGGGTCGCACAAACACTGTATGCGGCCTATCTGCAATGCAGGCCACTCGCTGCTGGGCCTGGCTGGCCACAGGTCTTTTCGTCCAACCGTCGATCAGCGCCATCCCATCCTTTTCCCACATCCGACCATCCGACAGGCTGGCCAGATGCGAAATGTGATCAATCCCTCGTGGGGTATTTTATCCGACAGAGACCTACCACCACGTGGGCGACACCGACACTTCGGTTACCCGATTCGGTCTGCTCCGGCGTCCAAGTGTCCAATGCAGTATCGGATGCGACGTCGTCTCGGTATCCTCGTCGAAGGCGGACTAGACACCCCCCCAAAAGTCCCTCACCTAATAATGGGGAGGGAGAGGTGATTTTGTCCTGGTGGTTTTGTCCTTGACCTCCAACACCACTACCGCCACCACCTAAGACATCTCGAATTGCACAACCCCATCTTCTTACCTACCCAGCGACTCCTCAATCAGATATTTGCTCAACAAGCGTGTATTTGATCGCTATGTGGCAACTCCTATTGAAGATGGGTTGATGCTTGATCAAACTAACATACCACCGCACCGCTGCCAATGTGCTATATAAAATATTGTTCCGATGGGGATGGCCACTACGTGGAGTGTTTTACTAATGATGAAAATATATAGACTCGAAATCTCAACACTATGTCGTCCCTCTCTCGTCGTGCCTGCTACAAATGTGGCAATGTCGGCCACTACGCCGAAGTGTGCTCATCTGCTGAGCGTCTTTGCTACAACTGCAAGCAGCCCGGTATGCTGGTTCTTCTTATTTCCCTCCCTATCAATCCCATCAAATATATCTAACCCGTCCCTCAGGACACGAGTCCAACCAGTGCCCTCTGCCACGTACCACGGAGGCCAAGCAGTGCTACCACTGCCAAGGTCTCGGCCACGTCCAGGCCGACTGCCCTACTCTTAGGTTGAGTGGTGCCGGAGGCAACGGTCGTTGCTACAACTGCGGTCAGCCTGGCCACCTTGCTCGTGCGTGCCCGAACCCTCCTGGTGCTGCCGTCGCCATGGGCCGCGGTGGGCCTCCCATGGCACGGGGCGGCTATGGAGGTGGCTTCGGAAGAGGAGGATTCGCTGGCGGACCCCGACCTGCTACATGCTACAAGTGTGGTGGTCCAAACCACTTTGCCCGAGACTGTCAAGCCCAGGCCATGAAATGCTACGCCTGTGGTAAACTCGGCCACATTTCTCGGGATTGTACTGCACCCAACGGCGGCCCTCTGAACACGGCCGGTAAAACTTGCTACCAATGTGGTGAAGCTGGTCATATCTCGCGAGACTGCCCCAAGAAGAACGCCAACGGGGAACTCCCTCCTGATGTCGACCTGGCCGCCGTCCCTGCCATTCCTCCTGTCGCCTAAGAAGCATCATCTTTACGAAGCTCTGGGGAGGTATCAGTCTTACGCTACTTTGAATCAGAAGTCTCACAACTTTGGCCATGACATCCATCCTTCAGGAGCTACATAAGCAGATGCTATAGTCTCCTACTGACTACAGAATACACTATTCATTCATTCTCCTTGCATTAAATCACATCATTTTCCTTGAATTTTCCCTTTGTTGGGCTACGTTTTGTCTGACATCCCCCCTCACCCCCTCACCCCCTCACCCCCTCACCCCTCACCTGATCTTTTGTCTTGTTATCTATACTCCGTTGCCCATTGCATCCGGGATCTAGTTTGACACGAGGATTACTGCCCATTGATGTTCACCACCCGGACAATCCGGCCGGCCATTCAGCATTCTCAACCAACTTGCTATACTCTGAATGGATTTCTCCCCCACGCACTCGAAAAGAAGTTCGGACAGGGCACATCTCGAACTCTTCAAGTACCCACGTGCAGACCTTCGACCATTATTCTGATTTATGTTCATTTCGCAACGAGTCACCGCGCACAGAAGCCTTATATATACGGCTGCAACTAAGTTATTACGTTTGATATGAGCCCGCTAGTCTCGTCCTTGATCGACAGATGAATGCCAACGTTCTGCTGGGGTTGAGCTCTTTTCAAGGATATGTGCACTTTTTATTCCCTGTCGAATCGGAATAGTTGGATCCATTTTCTCATCTCCTGGACTGCTGCTTGATCAGCATGTTCGGGAGAGCAATGGAGAGAGTGAGGAAGGTTAATTTGAGGAGAGAGAGAAGAGAGAAAGCGAGTAAGGCAGCGAAACAAAGCAAGCCACGACCGTCTCGTAACGCCATGTAATGATTTTTATTTAACGCATAACAACCCTCGAAGAATACCCACGACCCGACAGACGAAACGACACGCAACTGATCGACACTGGACACTGGACACTGGACACTGGATCTCGGGATTGGACTGATGAGATTTTGTTGCTAGCACAGCACGATGTTTGTTCCTGCTGCTGATGCTGCTGCTGCTTGCAAATGCCGGATGAGAGAGAGGTGGACCACCGCTGTGGATGGAAATGAAGCGGCAGCGAAGAATTGAGTTGAGTTGAGTTGAGATGTTGAACATGGCATGGCAAGGCAAGACGAGAGAAGGATCCAACAAGGCTACAGACGGACGAACGGACGGACGGATGGAATTATCTCAAAAAAAAAGTTAGTTGCTTGATTGATTGATATCACAAACTACTACTGTACGTACCTACTTCTGCCTAGTCAGACAGAGACAAGAGACACGGAGAGAGAGTGTGTGTGTGAAAAGAAAAAACAATTATCAGTACAGCACCGTACTGTCAAGCAAACTGATAGAAAACGAGAGACCTTAGACTTTGACGTGTGATAGTGATATGGGAGGTATAGTGAGGTGAAAAGAAGTATCAAATCCGTAAATGAATAGGTAGGGGATGACGAGAAAAGATAAGGGGGATGAGGGAGAGAGAGAGAGAGAACATATAATCCATCCATTCTTTCCTCACATAGGGAACTTATTTTCTAAATAATTGACTACCCATCGAACAACATCCAGAAGTTCTCTTTTTCTTTTCCTTTGCCTCCATTCCGGGTTTTTTCCCTTTTTTTTTCGTTTTAAAATAAAATATCGAACTACCCAACCACACAGCCTTCTTCACCCACCTTTTCGAAACATCCTCAAGGAGGACTGGACTTAGCCAATAGGTTAAAGTTAAGGAAAAGCGAAAGCGGAAGTGAAAGTGTAGTGAAGAGGAGGAGAAGGCATTGTTTGCTTCAGACATTGGAAGAAGAGAAAAGGGGGAGTGGGTGAGGCGGAGAGAGGGGGGGAGAGTTATGAATCGTGAGAATTGTGAGAACAAAACGAAACAAAACAGAACGAGGCAGAAACCAAAGTAACAAAGACAAATTTGACTCGTTCACCTGTACGTCACATACGCACACACACACTCTCTCTCTTTTCTATATATCTTTATTTCAGATTTAGAAAGTCTTCACTTACTTACTTGCTATACACTCACTTAGTAGTCCGTCCGTCCAGCCTGGGTAAAGAAAGAAGAAAAACAAGAAGAAGAAGAGCAGAGCAAAAGGAAAATAGAACAAAGCAGATCAGAACAGAGTTGAGCAGAGCTAAGCTAGGGGGAAAAAAAAAGGGGGGGGGGGGGGGGGGGGGGTATAAAGGGGTTAGTTAGGGAAGAAGACGAGGTTGATTCTTCTCTAAAACACCTTCGCACTTCTCTCCCTCCCATCCTGATTGATTGATCGATCGATTGATTGATTAAGTGACATACCTTTTTTTCTGTTTTCAATCCACTAGGAATGGATGAATAGAACTAGAATAGGATAGAATAGAATAGAATTGGATTGAATAGCTTCGTAGCCTATTGGAAACCACTTGGTAAAGTAAGTAAGTATTTAAGTATGTATAGAGGGGTGCTTGCTTGTTATACTCACATCATACCTAGGTCAGCCTGTGTGTACCTAGGTATACACACGCACATCTTCCGACCCCGTAGGGTGTATCAGGAGAATGTATCACGGGAACGATATGAGAAGGTGTATGTCAATTGCAAGACGTTTTGCCCACATCATTGATTGAATAGATATATATATATATATGTTCGTTAATCGATCAATCAATCATCAACTATACTCTCTCCTAACGTATTCCCTAGCTGCGTGAGCGTCTTCTCGTAGACCTTGGCTATGTTCATGTGTAATTCTTCCTCTTCCTCTTCCCCCCCCTCTTCTTCTTCTGCCTCATCCAGTTCCTCCGCTCGCTCCTCTTCTTCATCATCGTCTTCTTCCTTGTCTTCTAAATCTGGCTTAACATCGTTCTCGTCTATCCCTGCTGGATGCGGCCCCCCTTTTGCTACGATGTTGCTCGGGCTGGGCATGGCGTTTATCTTGGGCGAGACGTCCGTGTCTAAATCGGAATCGGATTCGGAATCCGGGTCTATGGCCCATTGGAATTTTCCGTTGTTGGATGTGCTCTGTTGCGCTGTATCTGGTTCTCTTGTGCTGGGAGGCAAAGGGGATGTTGGTATGGCGGCGAGAGACTCTGCATTTGTGGGGGGTTCGACCTTGATCCGTTTGCTGTATGGGCCATCGTCCGCTTTATCTTCGAGTCCTGCCTCACTGGTCCTGCGTTTCTTACTTGAAGATTGTGCCACGTCTCGTTCTTCTGTCTCTTCTTCATCCGAGCTGATATCATCCCAGCTATTTGCCTCTTCCTGTTTTATGGCAAGATCATCATCGAGCACGTTCAAGTTCGCGCCCAGTGGTGTTATGTCACTGTCCGACTTGCTGTCCTGCCCACTCTTGGCCTTGGAATCTGGCCTGGCGGTATTTGTTTGCTGCTCTTCATCTTCGGCATAATCTTCCACGTCGGCCTCCCCGCTCATAATAACGGCAACCAGCATTCTCGTCTGGTCGGCAAGGCTCTTGCATCTTACCATATCGGTGCGCGACAAGCCAGCTTCGAGGCCGCGTTTCTGGAAGCCGGGTAGCGGCTCGTTCGTCTTAACGTCGGTGCCGACTAGCAGGCTCGCGAAGCAGTGATCGAGTTTCTGAAGTAGCGCAAATGTTGGTCGAGGACTGGGTTCAAAGGAAGGTAGATAAGAGTTGAATGCCAACGCTATGTTAAGCAAATAGGGTATCTGTAGGGATGCTGGGTATTGGGGGTATGTATGTCAGCTCCATGATCATGAAGAACGAGATGTGCGCGATCCTACTGATAGAATACGGCTTAAGTATACTATGATGGATTTCGAACGAGGGAGGGAGGAATCAACGTACGCGTCCCTGAGAACCAAAGAACATCAATAACCTGCTCAAGGTCCCTACAGACTTCATCCATGCTCTCGTACCCGGTAACCTCATCGGCGGGATCTGGAATTCCATGTTTTTTCACATAGCGCCTCGAGATATGCATCAGCCTGCGGGATACGAAGTCTCTGGCGTAGTCTTCTTTCCTGGAACCCGGGGCGAGGGGTCTCGAGCGCGGATGTGGTAGACGGGCGGCGGCGCGGGTAGATGCCGTACTCGGAGCTGGGGATGGGAGGGTCGCGCTGGGAATAAACCCACCGGGCGCATACCGACTGGTCTCGATCATTCTCGGTATAAAAATATCCAAAATAGTACCTAGGTAGTAGTAGTAGTAGTACTTGTCTTTGGGGAGCCAGCAAGATTGGATTGGATTGATTTGATCAGCATATGAATGAGCATGAGTGATCGCGCGCTTTGTTGTTGTTGTAATCCAGAGAACCCTCCTGGAATGGAGGGACTGAAGGGTCCACGGGTCGGGTGTCAGCCATTCAGCCATTGTGACGCCATTGGCAGCCCCGGCTGGACTCTGGAGGTGACAGCTCACCGCGGATGCGCTAGCTCAGCCACCATTACCTCATTCTTATCATATCGATCACTGTGGCTTAAGCTTAATTTTTCTTGGTTCCTTTTAGGGTGGACTCCATACCTGTCTGTACATCGTCAGTCTTTCTACACCCACATAGCGCAACAAACGACGACATCATCGACACCACAGCCTCAACGACTCTGTACAGACCAACAAATCTTCACTTGAGAGACGACGATATGCCGGGCCCCCAAAGAATCGTTGTTGAGCGCGAAAAGCCCCGCCAGCGCTCGCGCGCCCCCAAGGGTTACTTCGGCAAAGCCTACGATACCATCACATCATCTGAGAACCAGTCCATCGTGCGCAGTGTAGCTGTATTCGGAGTATGTCTACACCTCGGTCCCCATTAGGATACATTGGAACCTGGCGCAAATATTAATACCTCTCATCTAGACTGCTGTTGCTTTCCTCGCCAGTCCCTGGGCCGAGCTCCTACTTCCTCCGTAAGTCCGCGCCCCTTTCTCTCTCTTCCCATTTTACATGCGCCCGTGCGCTGTAGATGTACTTACCTAGATATACGTGGCTGATTTTCTTGGGGGGTAGGGCATAATGTATACTTGGGGGTGTGAGGGAAACGAGGGCTGGACGTTCTGATACCCACGAAACCAGGAGTCAGATGCGGAAGAAGAAGTGAAATAGGTGATGTTGTACGATACGACAAAAGCGAGTGCGGGTAAAACCATGTAATCATAGACAAGGAAGCATGGATGGCAGAGAGTTTGCCAGCTCTGGGGGGTTGCGGATAATCATTGTTCGGTTGGATTCGGTTCATCCAGCATGGCATACATGCCGACGGCGACGGGGACGAGCCAGGAACAAGAAGCAAACTTCGTTATGTATGCTTCACAATAAGTCAAAATAAAATCTCCCGACAGCCGCTTTCTCTTTCGTGATTGCCGACTACAGTGGTGTTTATCTCTGGCCAGCCACGCGAGTATTAGCACACTTCCGCCGTCGCTCTCGGTGCGATGTGGGACACAGCACCTATGTGGAATAAGGAGATGCATGTTTGCTAGATCCACCTCCGTAACTGGTGATGGGCAGTGTTCGATTCCTATTTCCTCTACTCGACCATTGTACTTTATGTTTGGGAACAGATTGTTCACTTCACATGTTCCGGTTCATCTGCCCTTCCCACCCGCCCTCACTCCCCTCCCGTACTAGATGTGCCACTCCTATGGTATCCCTCTCCTATCAGATGTCCACCATAGGATCAATGTCACTAACATTATCTGACTTTCTCGTCACAAAGCTACGAGCCTCCACCAGATGGTTCGGCTGGCTTAGCTCAGGTCCTTGTTTGCCCATTGACCCTATCGAGTTACAGTCCCAAGGTCATGTGTAGGTATAGAGTTCTACGGAGGCGTCAGGCTAATGGATGGCTTTTCTTATAAAAGGGTCGATACCCTTCCTCGTTCTCATACTTCCCTTTGAAATCAAATCTTCACCCCTTCGGGAATCTTGAATATGGCACCACGAAGCTTGATTATGGCACCACGATTCTTGATTATGGCACTACGACTTTTGAATATGGCACTACGACTTTTGAATATGGCAGTTCGACTCATGACGGAGAGCAATTTGTTCCTTGTAGAACTTCTGATATCATCTCTCTACACTGTTCCCGTCACCAGCCATGTCTTCAGAGACGTATCGACCTCCCGAGGCTGGTTTCAGCGACCTCCCAAGGTTGGTTTCAACGACCTCCCAGATGAGATCCTTCAATTGGTCCTTCGACACTTCGTCGTCATGGGCAGGAGAAATCGTTTCTGCATGCAAAAAGCCGAGTGGTATGCTGCGAAGCGTGCTGAAAGGAGATCTGAAGGGGAATCTGAAAGAGAACCTATGGAGGTCATGTACCACTACAGCGGGCGGAAGATGTGGTATAAGCAGACGAATTGGCTGTCCTACGGCATCCATTGTCAGGACTGGGTTGTTATCAACACCACGAATCGAGCTATACGTCGTGTAGGGAAGGAGGTGTTCGTATGTAACCACTTGAGTCCTTTACAGCCCTTTCTAGTCGTGATTTCGAACACGCTTCTCCTACCTGGGCTGTTCATAGCCAGTCAACTCCTTAGCCCTTCTCTCCCATGACATACTTTGAAACCGAGTTGTCCATCCATACATAAGTACGTAATGTGCTTCACTGACTCCGAGGGTTGTAGTGGCAGTGCAGGGTCTTCGAAATGAGCAACGACTACGTCGCCAAATTTGTCGGCACCCGCCCGAACTCCTGCATATGGAGCCTCGAAGATAGAGCCCAGGCACTGCAATCCATCCGACACGTGTGCATCGGAAACGCGGACATCCGAGCGGATATGTTTGCGAATCTCGAGCTCGAAAAGGTGACCGACTCGGTCAAGACTCTGCAGTCCTTTCCTCGACTAGAGACATTGGAGATCCGATGTCTTGGGGCGGCGCAGAGAGACAACGAGACATTCGGTGAATTGATCGAGCGCGACAATCTGGAGAATGGCCTTATAGCTGCCGAGTTCTCCGCCTTGTTAGTCCAGATGGGGTTGGACGCGACGTTCGAGGTTGAGGTCCGGAGCCCGTCGCCGCATTGCACAGCGATGCGGGACAGGCTTCTTTCCATCCCCGGAGTGCCCAGCGATACTGGGATGGTACAAGTGATGGTGAAGCGACGCCGAGTGAAAAAGGGTTGGCCATTTGGGTGGGAGGAGGGACTTGGGCTGGCGATTTTGGCAGGCAATGGCATTGGATGGCCAGATGACTATTCCGATATCAGTTCTCTATCATCCGAGGATCACAAACCATAAGGGTATAGATTACCTTATGTGACCATCTGGCGCGATTGCGGAAAGGTTCGAACCATAAGCGGCCTGGGTGAGAAGACAGGTTTATTTCACACCATATCAGATTGCGCAGGTGTTCAGGCCATTCTCATATATTGAAGACAATTCTCTTGACTTGAGATAAGAGCAGTCTCGTTCTCGCCAGAATAGCACACACGATACTGACGACATGGGAAACCCCATCACTCCAGGGCTGTGCTGTTCATATTACTTCCATCCATTTCAATACTGGAAGCTCAAGAAGGGACTGATAACGATCTTGTTCCGATGGTTATGCGCTTGAACCTTGCCCACTTACAAGTAGGCACATAGTAGGTAGTGAAATGTATTCGGACTGAGTTAGCCAATTACCAGATAAAAGTGATGAATTTCGAAGAAGCAGCTTCTGCTTGATGTTGAGTAAGGCTACATGAATACTGTAACGTTAGCCCGTCAGTCACCCTGTTCGAGGTCGATGTAAGCTGCTGTGCCACACTTAGACTATTGTGGCTTACGGGGGTGGCTGTGTGGGTGGGGTTTCGGGGACTTTTCTTTTACTTATCTTATCTGAATATCGATAATATTTTTTTTCTATTGCAGTTGCAAGCGAATGTCTACCACGCAGTTCAATTAGACAGTGATCTCTGAGAGTCTGTAGTAATTGTTTTTTCTGCTTCAGTTCTTTCCGCCGCCATGTCGAAACGAGAATTGGAAGATGTCGAGGTCGAGGCGACTCTCCCTCGCAAAAAATCCAAAAAGGACAAGAAGGAGAAGAAAGACAAGAAAGACCGAAAGGCCAAGCTGCAGGATGCCTCCTCCGAAGCTGCGACACCGGCCCAGGTAGAGGACACCCCTATGGCTGCGGTGGATGACGAGTCTGGGAAGAAGGAGAAGAAGAGGAAAGAGAAAAAAGAAAAGAAGGAGAAGAGGGAGAAGAAATCGAGCAAGGAATCCGGCGAGGAGGTTGTAGATTTGGATCGCAAGTCTACGAAAGAAAAGAAAGAAAAGAAAGAAAAGAAGGAAAAGAAGCGCAAGACGCAAGAGGCAGCAGAGACAGAGACAGAGACAGACGTTAAAGGGGCAACAAACGGTCAGAGTAATGGGCATGCGAATATTGAGACTGCTGCGATCACCAACGGTACCGCTACCGACTCTCCGGCCACCTCCTCCACGCCCACAACCTATGTACAGACAGACGCTCTCACGGCGGTGCCCGGATCCGAAATAGAGACATTCCTGAGCACTCACGAAATCACCATTGCCGACCCTCTCTCCGGAAAGCCCACCCGGCCCATACTTCAGTTCTCCCATCTACCAGTCTCGACCCTAACCTCAAAGAAACCCTTTGCCGCTTTCAAGGCCCCGACACCGATCCAATCGGCGTCATGGCCCTTCGGCCTTGCGGGTCGCGATATCGTGGGCGTAGCAGAGACCGGATCCGGGAAGACCATCGCCTTCGGCTTGCCACTCGTCAACGCCGTGCTCGGGATGCCCAAGACGAAAGGTCCGGGAAGGATACGCGCCGTCGTGGTATCCCCGACGCGGGAGCTAGCCATGCAGACCAACGAGCAGCTGTCCAAGCTGGGCGAGCTGGTGGGGCTGAAGACGGTCTGCGTGTACGGGGGCGCGTCCAAGGACGACCAGCGGAACCTGCTGCGCAAGGGCGACATCATCGTGGCGACGCCGGGCCGGCTCAAGGATTTTCTCGAGGAGGGTGCGGTTCGGCTTGACGCGGCGCGGTTCGTGGTGCTCGACGAGGCGGACCGGATGCTGGACAAGGGGTTCGAGGAGGACATCAAGCGGATCATCGGGTGCGCCCCCGCGAAAGGCGAGCGCCAGACGCTCATGTTCACGGCGACGTGGCCGCAGAGCGTGCAGGCGCTGGCGCTCTCGTTCATGGTGTCCCCCGTGCGCATCCAGATCGGCGGCAACGAGAGCGGCGACCTGCAGGCCAACGCGCGGATCGAGCAGCGCGTCGAGGTGGTCGACCAGCGGGCCAAGGAAGGCCGGCTGCTGCAGATCCTGAAAGCGCAGCCCCGCGACGAGCGCGTCCTCGTCTTCTGCCTCTACAAGAAGGAGGCCACGCGCGTCGAGACCTTCCTCCAGCAGCGCGGCGTCAGGGTCGTCGGCATCCACGGCGACCTGAGGCAGGAGCAGCGCACGCGCAGCCTCGAGGCCTTCAAGACGGGTCAGACGCCCGTGCTCGTCGCGACCGACGTGGCCGCCAGGGGCTTGGATATCCCCGAGGTGAAGCTGGTCGTCAACTGCACGGTGAGTTTTTTTTCCTCCCCCCCCCCTTTTTTTTTTAGTATTATGACCCTTACCATATCCCATACTGTCACCAAGATACCAAAAAAAAAAAAAAAAATGGTGCCTAACATCGAGATTTCTAATCCCATCTTTTATCCAGTTCCCCCTCACCATCGAAGATTACGTCCACCGGATCGGTCGTACCGGACGTGCCGGGAAGACGGGCCACGCCATCACCCTGTTCACCGAGCATGACAAGGCTCATTCCGGAGAGTAAGTTTTCTTTTTTCCCTTTCTTCTTCTTTTCTACTTAGATACATACACACATTTCACTTCACTTCCCGTCGCCGTCATCGTCATCGTCTGAAGACCCCGCTGACCATCGGGACACACAGGTTGATCAACATCCTCAAGGCCGCCGGACAGCCGGTGCCCGAGGAGCTCATGAAGTTCGGCACCACGGTCAAGAAGAAGCAGCACGGCACGTACGGGGCCTTCTTCAAGGATGTCGACATGTCGCAGAAGGGGAAGAAGATCACGTTTGACGATGAATGAGATGCCGGATGAGATGATTAGTAGGTGGTTAGGGTATATATCTATCTACATTCTAGATGGGTTATATCGTTGTTTCGTGTGGTCTTCGGAGCGGATGCTTTGGCTTCCGTTTTCATCACCTCTTCCTACTTCGACATCTGTCTATCAGACATGCGTCTATAATGTAGAAAACACTTCGATAGATACATATACCTACCCACCCTAGACTTCAAAAAACCGTCATGGTGATGCAGAAGAGGATCCCCTACGCCCCCGTATAGACCGGTAACACGCGACGAGGAATTGGCGTTCGGTATAGGCGCTGCAGGGAAGGAGAACGAGGGTCAGCTTAGATGGAGATGAACCTGGAGAACGACCTAGATAGACCATTGGATATACAAAAAAAAAAAGAAAACATCTGGAAAGTTAAACGAGGATTCGCATGTTTAAGACTGACTCACATCAAAACCACATAAGGCACCGCCATAACCGCCACCGTGACCAGATCCCTAAACACATGCGCCGAGACGGCACCGACCTCGATCCCAGCCCTTCCGAGCGCGGACCAGAGTACGGCGGCGCCGACGACATGGGCGCCCAGGCCTTTGGGCAAGATACTGCCGCCGCCGAAGAAATCCACGCCACGCGCGCCGAACCAGGCGCCGATGAAGCGGGCGCTCCAGGCGATGCGGCAGAGCATGTTGACGGCGTTGGCCCAGACCAGGCCCTCTGCCCCCAGATCCAGGACCCTCAGGGTGACGAAGCCGGCAGCGGCGAAGGCGAGGCTGAAGCCGGCCATCCACAGGCTCTGGCGGTGGACCTGAGCCTCAGTGGCCACGGACGAGACGAAGGCCTCGAGGACGCCGTTGAGCGCTAGCAGCGGGATGTATAGGCAGTAGCGGGCCAGGACGCGACCGGCGCCGCTGGCGGACCACCGGGTGCCCGCGACGATCTGGATGAGGAGGGGGGCGGCGGGCGGGCCGAGGGCGAGGATCAGGAGGGACAGGAGGAGGTAGGATTTCAGGACGGTTTGGAGGTCGGTCTTGGCGGTTTGGATGGTGTTTGGTGGGGTCTTCACTGCGATGTCATCGGTGGGCTTGACGTTTGGTGTATCCACCTTCTCCCTTTTCTCCGGAGGGGAAGATGACGAAGAGGAGGGCGTGGAGGAGGAGGACAGCAGCTTGCTGAAGTAATTCCGGCTGCTCTCCTCTACGGGCTGGAAGACAAGCCGGGCGAGCAGGCTGCCGTAGTTGTTGGCCAGCGCGTAGACGCCTTGCGACCCGGGATCCGAGAGAATGGAGACCAGGAAGGTATCGCCCTGGGTCAGGATGTGTTTGACAAAGGATTGGGCCGTGAGGCTGGAGGCCAGATTCAGGGTCGGTCGGTAGAAGTATCCTAGCACATAGCCGTCATCTGACGTCCCTGTCGTGGATTTGTCTTTCTTCTCCTGTCGCAGCGGCGCCCGGCTCGGCAACAACGAGAACCCTTCGCTTGAGGCTAACCTGAGCCCGTAAAAGGCGTATACACCAAGCAGACCAACACCGTAAGCCAATTGACCCAATGCGAAAGGTAGGACGCCGAGTTCCAAGCCCTTCCGCCACGCCCAATTAGCCGCCCCGAACGTGGTCAGACATCGTAGGAAGGTGGCGATGGATTCGGCGGCGGCGCGGGGACCGAGTCGGAGGCGGTACTGCAGGACGACGAAGGCCGGTTCGGAGAGCAGCTCAATCAGAGCCGCCAGGCCGTAGATGCGAAGCGCGGTCTCGAGGTAGGGCGTACCGGCCGTGGCGGCGTCGACGTAGCGGAGATAGGCCCAACCCAAGCCGACGGCAGCACCCAGACCCAGGACGAAAGACAGATGCGCGACGTTGACGACGGATTGGCTATCCCTTCTCGCCTTCAACCGGGCCACATCGCTCTCTTTGCTACCACCGTCTGACTTTTGCGCATCACCACCACCACCACCACCACCACCTTGTCTCTGCAGGGCGACGCGCAGGCTCTCACGGGCGAAGAACAGGACGGAGAGGTAATAGACCTCGAGCTGGGTGGAGACGCCCAGGAGCTGGGCGGTCAGGAAGCGGAGGAGGAGCTGGTTGGCTATGAAGGTCACGGCACGGGAGAGGATCTGCAGGACGATGAGGAGGGAGGCGCCGCGGACGGCCGACGAGGAAGAGGAGGTGGTAGTGGTGGTGGTGGGGTGGAAGACATTGTTCTGGTCGGTGGATTGGGCGGGCATGGTTTGGGAGTTCAGGTAGAATTTAGCATGGCGGGAAAAACGTTCGACAAGCAAACGATAGAAGGCTTGAGGTGTTTTGAAAAACGAAGGTGATGCCCCGAGCTGGCGGTCGACGATGTTGAGGCTAGAGGCTTGCAGGGCTTGTGAGCAGGTGGGTGAAGAGATGCGTGTCCGTCTGGTCTCCATCTACATCCAACTTTTTGGTGGGGAGTTCGGGAGCTCGGAAGTTAGGGGTCCGCCCAGCTGAGTGCCGACATGATCGGCAACCGGCGCCAAGTTCACCGACTAACAAGTCTTAGTTAGGACTCTGGGCATTGCTTGAATTCTCCATGTCCTTGGAATCTTTGAAATACATCCATGGATCTATGGAAAGCAACTTGAAATAACACATCGACTTCTATTGATCACGAGGTATCTGATCAAAGTAAATCGACATACTCTTGGGCGACCGTCTTCACTGTCCAGTCTCAGGGACGTTCCGGCATGTGTTTGCCTCGAGCGCCTCGAGCATGAACCCTCGAGCGGGATGGGCATTACTGCGTCCAGCCTGATTATTGTATTCTACCGAGTACGGGTACTGCTGAGAAGTAGCAGCAATTCTCTCGAAGAATATGAGAGAATAAACGACCTATCTTACACTGTAGAGTCCACCTGCAGATTTGCAGCCATTCTTCTGCCAACCGCCGCAATGTGTCATCTGGCAGCATGGTAGGCTTTTGGGAGGCCGCCCTTCGAACAAGGCAGATCCGGTAATAACCGGTGGGAAGAAGCTCATGGAAGTGACTGAGATGATGTTGGAGTGAATTGACTAATAATAAGGATGATGAACGACCCAGCAGTTCCAAGGTTCGTACACAATCGTGTCTCACTGAGGATAAGTCGGCCCGACAGTCTTCACCATAACACGCCCGGCATTGCCGTTCTTCCTTCGAAACCTCCTGTATCAAGGGCACGTGGTATGTACTCACAAGGTCATCATTATTTCCCATCATCCAATCGAGTCGGCTGAACCGAACAATCCTTTGATCTCTGCCTGAGACATGGAAGCGGCAGAGGCGCATAGCCCTACCTCAGCTTGGCTAGGACACCCACCTACCTACCTAGGTATTTATCGTATGTACTCCGGTACGATGTCAGATGTCTTTACTTTGGCGACAACGGCTTTTCGAGACACGGCAAGGCGAAGCAAGGCCAGACTCACTCTTTCATGTTCGGCAACACAGATCTAGTTGTGTCTGGTGTGTGTGTGTGTGCGTGTGTGTTTGTGTGAGTTTGCTCTTCTCTTCGGCCGCGCTTCTTTCACCCTTCCAGAACATCCCAAAGATGTTGTGAGATCTTCATTTCGCTACTCCATACCGGCGAGTTCCCTTGGAACCTTGGACCGTTATCACACCCTCTTGAACAGCCAGCCAGTGGTGAGTGAGTGGCAGAGTGGCTTGCATTCTGGGCGCTGCAATGCAGATCCTGTCGGCATTATTACTAGCAGACTTGCAGACCACAATGCAGCCAACTCCGGCCTACTCCTGACCAATCACCCCTGGTCATGCACCACACCACCCTTCGGGCGATTCGTGGAGACATGGAGAGATGGAGACGTGGAGATGTGGAGATGTGGAGATGAACCCATCATCCCCATGCGGAGAACGAGAAGAGTCACGAAGAGGAGGACCCCAGAGAGAGGACCCCCAGAGAACAGAAAGGGAAAAGGAGAAAAAAACAAACATTGCCAACGCGAGCTGACTGACTGTCACAAGATTGATGGCAAGTACCCTTGAACACTCTCTAGAACGCCAAATACATCATCGTTCAAGTCTGCTGGTCCCAGAAACACTGGTATGCCACGATTCACAATCAACTGAAGGAAGTATCCGTCGACTAGCTCGTACCATGGTAAGACTAGGTCATACGCCAGGGAGCCCAGGGGACGAATAATGGATGGCCCATCATCTCAGCTCGAAATACGAAATACACCCAATAAGCGGATATCGCGTGCTGCTGTTTCATCCGTTAATGAGGTATGCACCCTCCCGCCCTCGAGGTCTCCCGTCATCATCACCCTGCCACCCCAAGGGTTACCGTACTTCACCACCTCACCGTTGATACACGTCTCTTCTGACAATGCTGTTGCAGAGACGATGTCTCTTGTTTGGGTGCCAGTTACTTCTTTATTCATGTGTGCTACTCCAGCTCACCTGTAGCTGGCAACAAGAGACCATCTCATAAACCCCAATCTCCTTCAGACTCTTCCTCCATCCTTCTCGTCTCGTCTCATTATAGCGTGACCCTTTGACCTCTCCAGAGCATCGTTCGTAGTACAATCGGCCCGGCCGCGAATGGCTGCATCTCACGATGCGCAACTAGTGGTGACGAGCGTGCGGAGTGCCTACCATAGTAGTTAGGTCATGCCTTGGGTCACGCCAACCAGTTACCAGGCAGAGAGAGAGGAGAATCCAGCTCTCGAACACTCGACCAAATCATCAGGTGGTCAATAATCCAGCCCTGCTAGAACTGCTAGAGCGTATCATAGCGGATCCCTCCCCAGACCCCAACATCTCGCGGGCTGTTAGACTACCCAGTACTCTCCAAATCCATCGATCGACTGGGGATAGACAAGGGTCCCGGATAGCGGACAGTCCTATTCGCCCCCTGTTGGTCCGGGGTCTGGAGCTTCTGCTTGACAAATGGCTGTCTGCATGATGCATCTGCATCTGCTTCCTCTTTCTGCTCTCACCCATCCCCCATCACCCCCATCACCAATCTTGGCGTGGATCATCTACCTAGGCTGCTAGGTGTCTGGTCTGGTCTGGTTACAAAGCATCAAGATTGTCAACCCGGCCGACTCCCGAGCTTTGCCTGCAGCTTATTATATTACCTCTTGCCATCCTCCCCGTCGCACATATATTAAAAGAGAAGACACTCCCCCATGTTCTCCTTCACCTGAATACATCTCTACTTATACTCTCCATCTGTCTTTTTTATTGGTGACTCTTCTTCACCACCCTTCTCGATCAAGTCGCGCCTTGGACTATCTCGGCTTGCGCGACAATGGCACCACGTGGTCTATCTCTCACCAAGCCCGAACATGAAGCCGGTAAGGCGTGGCCAGCCATCGCCATTGGCATGTTCGTCGCCTTCGGTGGTGTGCTGTTCGGGTACGTCCCCGATTATGTGCAGATGGCGCCGTCTTCTCCTGCGGGACTAACGTTTGCGACAGTTATGACACGGGCACCATCAGTGGTATCCTCGCCATGGACTACTGGATGAACCTCTTCTCAACCGGTTATGTGAATGCGGATGGTCACCGAGATGTGTCCCCGTCACAATCTTCGGCCATCGTATCTATCTTGTCTGCCGGCACTTTCTTCGGCTCGCTGACTTCTCCCCTTTTCGCTGACACCATCGGTCGACGTTTCGCCCTGATCGCCTCGTCCTTCGTCTTCATACTCGGTGTCATCCTCCAGACTGCTGCTACGGCTATCCCCCTGTTCCTTGCCGGCCGATTCTTCGCCGGGTTCGGCGTCGGTCTCATCAGCGCACTGATTCCCCTATACCAGAGCGAGACGGCTCCCAAGTGGATTCGCGGTGCCATCGTCGGCGCTTACCAGCTTGCTATCACCATCGGCCTGCTCCTCGCGGCCATCGTGGACTGGGCTACACAATACCGACAGGACACCGGGTCGTACCGGATCCCCATCGCCGTCCAGTTCGCATGGGCCATCATCCTCATCGCCGGAATGCTGTTCTTGCCGGAGACGCCTCGGTTTCTCATCAAGAAGGGCAGTTATGACAAGGCGGCGCGCTCCCTCTCAAGACTCCGGAGAATTAGCCCAGACCACGTCGCCATTGCGGAGGAGCTAAAGGAGATCCGGGCCAACCACGAGTATGAGCTCAGCATCGGAAAGTCGAGCTACATCGACTGCTTCCGCGGGCCCATGCTGAAGCGACAGCTTACCGGTATGGGCTTACAAGCCCTGCAACAACTCACTGGTATCAACTTTATCTTTTACTACGGCACCCAATATTTCAAGAATTCGGGTATCCAGGACCCCTTCACGATCCAGATGATCACCTCCTGCATCAACGTCGTGTCGACCATCCCCGGTCTGTGGGCCGTCGACAAGCTCGGCCGCCGGCCTCTGCTGCTCTGGGGGGCCATCGGCATGTGTGTCAGTCAGTTCCTCGTGGCCATGCTCGGCACGCTCACGACCGGCCAGGATTCTGAGGGCCACATCCTGGTTTACAACGTGGCGGCCCAGAAGGCCGGCATCGCGTTCGTGTGTATCTACATCTTCTTCTTTGCGTCTACCTGGGGCCCCTTGGCCTGGGTCGTCACGGGCGAGATCTACCCCCTGAAGACGCGAGCGAGGAGTCTGAGTATGACGACCGCCACCAACGTGAGTTCCTTTTTTCTTTCTCTCCTTCCCTTTCTCTCGATTTTGTAACCCGACCCCCGGACATAGAAGGTTTCAGCTAGCTGACTCAAACCCTTGTCCACCCAAATCCATAGTGGCTTCTGAACTGGGCCATCGCCTACGCGACGCCCTACCTGGTCAACTACGGCCCGGGGTACGCCAACCTGCAAAGCAAGATCTTCTTCGTCTGGTTCGCCTGCTGCTTCCTGTGCATCGCCTTCGTCTACTTCTTCATCTACGAGACCAAGAACTACTCGCTCGAGGAGGTCGACGAGCTGTACAGCGAGGTCAAGAGCGCCCGCAAGAGCGCCGCCTGGCGGCCCAGCACCACCTTTGCTGAGCTCGTCGCGGCCCCTGGTGGTGGTGTTGGTAGCGACAAGAAGGGCGGTGCCGTGCACGCGGATGATGATCATGATGAGAAGGTGTCGGAATGAAATGGTTGTTGAAAAGGAAAAGAAAGGAAATGGAAAAGAAGAGACAGAGCGAAATGAAAATTAAAGATAAAGAGAAAAAAAAAAAGGGGGGGGGGGGGGGGGTGACTGGGGGTGGCTGCTGGAAAAGGGGATGGACGAGCTGAAAAGGGGGTGAGGATATCAAACTCAATGGTTTCTCTGCGCCGTGACCGTGACAGAATCACATTCATATAAATACCATCGTTCTCGTCTCGCAGGTATTACTATGCCCAGAACATGCGTCGGAAAAACATCACTAGATCTCCAGGGGGGCGTCAGTGTTAAGGTAGGTAATGGAAAGGGGGTAGGTAGACTGACTACCTGCTATATCCTGGCCCTATGAAATCTCGTGACCACATTTCTCCAATTGGTGTTAGGTCTGGCAATAATGCTAATCCCGGAACTCGCTCGGCTCCTGTTTCCCTCGGGTGCTGGATGTGGCGTGGTGTGGTGAATCAATCACGTTGTGAGAGAGAACTGTTTTTCTCCTTGCCACTGCAGGGACAGATTCCCACCTCACTCACTCACTTCCTCTCTCTTCCGTTCATTCATCTACCAGCTCAACTCCTTTAACCCCCCAGACCCCACCTAGGCCGGATCTCCCGTCAGCGGAACTATTTATTCATCGTGAGAACCCCATCCCCTTCTTTTTTCCAGGGTCAATCTTCCCCCCCTCACACTTACTCACTTACTCACACCTACTCACCAACCCTACTTCCCTTTTCCCTTTTTCCCCTTCCCCTTTCCCACGTTCCTTGTTTCGCCCGTCCTCTCTTCCCAGCCGGGCCAGAGAGAACATCCCCAAGGTTAGATAGTCTAGGTGTCTAAACTACAGTGATACGATGCGGACGGAAACAACTCTTCTAATTCTTGAACTCGCACAGTTCGATTACAAAGAAATAAAACAACAGGATGCTTTCTTTCTAGATGAACGTTGCATGCACCTCTCCCAATTGAATACTCAAGACGGTGAATGTAGCTAGTTCGTGTAGGAATATATCTACCTACCTATCTATTTAACCTACCTACCTACCTTACCTCCCTCCAACAACCCAACCTAACCCAGCCCAGCAAGCAAACAGGCCCTTAAGCAATCGTTGCGAGTCGATGAGGAATGAGTACGGAGTAATAAATAGTAAAAGAGATAAAGAAAAAAAAATTCAATGAAAAAGTCTAAGCAATCTTTCTTCTAACTACACTCTCTTTCAGGGCTGACTAACATGGGAACTAATTTCATAGCACACAGCTAAGTAGCTACACATGCATAGATTACATATCATATCACCCCAGGCCAGACCGTCTGATTAAGTAGTTCTAGCTCTAGGTATCTATCTATCCATGTATTCAGTCATTCATTAGGTTACTTAGTTCATTCATCACCTCTCCAGGGTTATATACACCCATCCCTCCCCATAAAAAATCTTCTCCTCCTGCCCCCCCCCCCCCCCCCCCCCCCACCCCCCCCCCTATCCCTACCCTCTACCTACCCTACACAGACAGACACGCCTAATAACTTCACTGCACATGCACACCATGAAACCCCAACCCGACCGCGAACCCGCACTCGGCCCGCCCCAGCTCCGTCATATCCCTGGCGTCCAGACACAATAGATAGCTCTTCCTGCCGAACCCGTCGAGTACGACGCTCAGGAGTACGCCGTCGTCTTCCGCTTTCTCCTCCTCTTCCTCTCGTCCTTCTCCTTTTTTTCCTTCTCCCGACGACGACGATGACGTTGACGGCCGCGCCACGAAGATAGCCTCCCCGGGTGTATGCCCCCGCGGCCCGTCCCAGTACACCGTCTCGCCCGTCCTCACGTCCGTCTTGGCCAGCGCGTCGCCGAGCGTGCTGCGACCCCGGCTCGGGATGCTGTAGGCGTACCGGTAGGGCCGCGTCGCGTACGCCGGGTTGATGGTCGGCAGCTCGCCCACGCGCGGCGTGCGGATCTCCGAGACCTGCTCGTAGACGCCGCGGACCGCCGGCTTCTTCTTGTTTTTATTGCCGTTTTCGCTTCCGCTTCGCAGGGCCTCGGCGGGGACGCGGAACTTGTGCCTTATCAGCCGGGCCTGCGCGTCGCCGGCGCGCTTGCCGTCGCCCCAGAACGCATTCTGGTCCCGGCGCAGGATCACGTCCATGTAGAAGGCGCTGATGATGTCCAGGGTGGGGTACTGGATGACGTCGGCGAGGATGACGACGTCTTCACCGTCGTTGCTATCGTCGTCGTCGTCGTTGTCGCATGTCTCCTCGAACGCGTTGACCGTGTGGAAGTAGAACCCGGCGGGGCTCTCGAAGGTGGCCACGACGCCGCGGTCGCCGCGGCGGTCGATGACGAACCACTTGCACAGCTTGGCCGCGTCGAACGGCTCGATGGCCTCGGCCACGTTGCCCTGCCACGGGACGGAGATGCCGCCCCAGCCCAGGTGCGACGACGGGATGCCGAAGACGACGAAGGACGACGTCAGGAAGAACGAGTGGATGTAGGCGGGCTTGGCGTCGGCCTGGCAGATGGTCGCGAGGATGTCGGTCTGGCCCGTCGCCGCGCTGGCGCGGAAGATCCGGTACGTCGTGTACCGGCCGATGTCCAGGTTGAAGTTGTAGACGTCGCCCGTATGCGGGTCGCGCTGGGCGTGCGCACAGCTGATGGGCCCGGTGAGGAGCGGGTGGAGGTTTTCCTGCCGGGCCAGGCCGATCGGCTCGAGCGTTTCGGCATCGACCTCCTTCAGGATGGCGGCGTCGGTCGTTTGCCATACCGTCTTTTTCTCCGCCCGGTGCCCGGTGGTGCCCGAGTTGGATGATTTGAGGCCGGGGACGTTCGGCAGGACGGCGACGGAGATGTTGTGCTCGCCCGGCGTCGTCAGGGGCTCCGGGGTGCGCGCCTGGAAGACACTCATGGCCTTGCCGAATATGCCTATGCAGGGGTCGAGACGCTGGGCGAAGCTGCGAGTCGGCATGACCCCGGTCTTGCGGATGGCCTCGTAGCGCTCCCGGCTCTGTCGTCGGGAGGTATATTCCACTCTGGCACCTTCCTCGCCATTTTGAGGATCCGGGATGATATCGAACTTGTGTGACTGGCTCAGGCCATCGAACCAGTGGCTGATGCTGAAGGTGCCTTTGGGGGTGTCCTCGATCTCATACTGCCCGGGCCCGGTACGATAGAGTGCACCGGCAGCCCACGAAGGGATCTTTCCCTTGACAACGAGCTGTATCGGGCCTTGGACCTCTGTCAAGCCTAGAAACTATGGTTGTAAAGCAGGGATGATCAGCCCAGGAGTAGAGTAGATAGGGGTCGTTTAACATGGAAAACCTACGCCTGCCTCGTTTGGCCAGTCATCGAATTGCCCATCAGTACAGTTGTTGACAACATTATCGAACGCGGCATCGGCGGTCTTTTCCTCAGCCTGCTGACCGGCTGTAGTAGTCGCCTGTTCGATATCGGGTGTCATTCTATCGTAGGTTACAGGGAACTCGTGAGATTTGTGTGCAAGCGTTGGTGTTGCCGACTTTTCTTAGTAGGTAGGTGGCTAAGCTGACCAGTGCTGGAGGTCTGAAGAAAGCTGGCTCGACTTGAACTGTTTCAAGGACTTCCCAGGCTTATATGCTTGCATGTATGATCATAGAATCAATCAGGATGATTATCTACTTAGGTATGTTGGTATTTGAGTGACAGAAATTGCAGTAGAGGCAATCACCCCAGGTCGACATCAAAGCTCCTCCGAGTCAAACAAGGTCGAGTGAATTGCTTGAAAAACATTGGACGGACGCTTGGTCGAAGAAGTGATTCGTAATACCTAAGCGAGTACGAGTATGATGAATGAAGAGGTCCAATGGCAATCCAAGTTGTTGGCGCGGAAGTGTTAAGTGTCGGCTGTTGAGTTACGCGTGGCCCTCTGCGAGGAGAGGACAGTTGGTCAGGTGATTCCTCTGGTTATTACAGGTGAACGCAGGACCCGAAATTCCTCGACTTCTCCAATGACTCCCACCCGACGTGAGATGCACATGTAGAGTTAAAGATATGAGGAACATCAGGGTCTTGAGTGTAAGGTTGACATTTGCCTGTTCATGATTCATGACCCACTATCTCCCGAGGTCTGCTTCAGAAGCTCTAGCCCTCCTCTAGCCTCTAGGTAAGATCGGATCACCGGATTTGGCAGTACTAGTGCTGATATTCCACTGCTATTGGCTGCGCATTCGCTTAATACTGCGGGTCTACCTCGCTAACCCACTATGATAAGCGGTACTGGACTGCAGGCCGGTAAGCGAGTGCGAGTTGGAGCTCCCAACTTCCTGAGCGTTATTCCAGGAAATATCGTTCTATATATCCGTAGTTTCTCTCCGATAGAGCCTCAACCTTTCAAGGAAATATCATATTCGAGTCTCCAAGTGGAAGATGTCTGATTAGATGAGGATCCGTATGAAGTGTATATACTCTCCCGCCTCCATTGACCGATCTGTCTGCCTGTAAAATTGATTAGTGAATGAATGCCCAGGTGGACAACCAAAAGTCTAGTGGTGTCAGGACCGGCCACGGTACTGCTCCTAGAAGCTGGACTGGACTATCATATGTAAAATAAGCAGTATGTATATATATAAGGTGAGCTCCGAAGAGGTGTATTCGTCTGCTTGTATTTAAAGGCATCTTCTGAGTATTAACAATTCCCGTGGATAAATCTTCTGAGACGCTGCATACAGATGGGCCCCTGAAAGAAGAAGCCCCTGACTTGTCCAGTGATGGATGCTGCCGGCAGCATGGGTCGTTTAGCGTCAAAGGTGTACAAATACTCTTTTGCCAAATGAGAGATCAATGTAGTGCTTCTTCAACCAGGCACAATGATTCAGTCGTCGGCCTGTATGTTAGTCTTTGGAATCCTGCTCACCAAATTCCATCTACTGTGTACTCCTTAAAAGGTGGGTCTTTAGCGTCCAAGAACGACACTTTTTCTCGGCTACCCCGCCCTGGCTGAAGCAAAATGGTGAGCGATATATGCAAGCTTTGCATTCTCCCACCAACCAACAATCAACATGCTATGGTGGTCCAAGATCACCACCTCCACAGGTCCCATAGCTCAGTTGGTTAGAGCGTCGTACTAATAATTCTCTTCCTTCAAAGAGTATCATTGGTCCATGCGAAGGCCGGGAGTTCGAGCCTCCCTGGGACCATGCATTGTTTTTTGCAATTTTTTCCACACATGCATTATCGTGAAATTGTTGCTTTACCTGTAAGATATTGGAATTGGTTGGTAGTGGAACAATTCTCTTTGTTCCAGACCAGTCAGTCATGGAGTTTTTGTTTTTTTCCTTGGCGGATTTGATTGTTGGCAAGTCCTGAAATGAACAAAGTTGATGGAGTAAGCTACACACTTGCGTTCCTCTGCTGTCAAGGTACATACAGACTGTAGTTATGACCATCGCAGCTCTAGAAAAGTTCAAGGCAGAGATTATGTAACTCATGAACCAGGAAACTTGCGCGCTGTGCGTTAGAAAGCGGACATCCCCTGATTGATGTACCTGAGGGCCACTTTGCGCGAGACTACCAGCCCTGATTGATACTCTCTACATATGGGATACTTAGATCTCGAGGGCCCTCTATTCATCATCATCATCATCATCAATACTCGCCTTGACCGGCCAGCCGACCCTGGTCCGAATGAAATCAACAATATCGTCAATCTCGTCGGGAATCTTGTACCAATGACCAAGATCGGGGTAGGCCTTCCACTGGACCTCATAACCAGCGGCTTGTAATGTTTTGGCCGCAGCCTCTCCCGCTTCGACGGGCTTCTTGTCGTCCGCGACGCCATGAACAAGAAACACAGGAGTCAAGCCCGCCGTGGCTTCTCGCGTCTGGTGAGAGATCGGCTCCAGTCCGACGAGATCTCTCACAAAAGACGAGACCAGCACCCCCGGGCTTCTCGGCTCCGTGCCATCTCCATTATTATCATCTCCTCCACTGGGGGCGAACGGGTCGTCCTCATCCATCTCTTCCGTCTCCCTCATCGCGTCCTCGATGTCATTCCGGTACAGCAGGTAGCCAGACATGCCGATGTACCCGCCGAGGCGATGCTCCAGACCGAGCAGGATGATAAGCGACATGGCGCAGCCCTGGCTCAGTCCGCCGATGATGACATTCTCAGGGCCCCCCACCTCGGACATCTCCCGGGACACGAATTCCCGGATCGCCACCGTGGACTCCGACAGGCCCTGCAGCTGCGTCTCTCGCCTGTACTCGGGATCGCGGAGCCGCGCGACGTCGAACCACTGCGTGAGCATCGACCTCCTGAAGGCAGTGGAGCGGCGGCGCTTGGCCGTGGGGAAGATCCAGCGGACGCCGGGCAGCAGTCGTGACAGCTTTCTCCCGCTCGAATCGATTCCGGTCTCCAGGAGCTCCGTGCCGAACTTCTCGCCGTTGGAACTGAGACCGTGCAGGAATATCACGGAATGCGTGTGCGTCGACGTGGGTTCGACGACGAAGGTGGCCTGTGGATTTGGCTTGGGCCGACCCGGTGCTTCTTCGTGGTTTTGAGAGTGCATCTTGCTTTTTTTTTTCTATTTTTCTTTCTTTTTTCTTTTCTTTTTCCTTCTTCCTTTTTCAAAATCGAAAGGCTCGGGTTGATGATGCTGCCTTACGAGTACCGGGCAATATTATAAGTGCAGACTGACCTCCGTCTGCTTTCCTTTGTTGCGTCAGGGGTCCTGGCGCGTGGAGCCGGGAGGGAGTGCTGTGAGTCACACTCAATTGCGCAACTTCATCGTCACACACCTCGAGAGCTGGGATGCTCGTGTGGCCGCGTAAGTACGAAACCCATCGTCTCGGCTTCGGCAAAGGCGCATCCTCGTGCCCGGAGGGAATCACTCGATTATCAATAAGCCAACCTATCTCTACAAAACGTGGCAGGTCCAGTAGATAGAGCAGACCATCAATTGGATTTTTCGTAATACATAGTGTTTTTCAGCATCGGCTGTCTCCTAGCCACCTTCGCCAAGTCCGCTCTCATCGTCGCCGTTGCCGTTGCCGCGGACTTGGGCCAGCTCAAATGGCATTGGTACCGCCGCGCACCAGGCGGAGAGAAAGGGACAGGGGATGATGATGATACGCACCGGGGACGCAGCCTCCACGACATGGAAGTCTTTGACGATGCGAGTCGAGGGGCCCTGGGGCTCAGCTGTCCTGATGACGAATCTGCACATCTGGTCACAGCCGGTCGCGGTGTTGGGTGCGTTCACCATCGTCGTAGCGTTGGCTATGGAGCCCAGCGTCCAACTGCTCATCGTGATACCCATGAGACCTTACCCACGGTTTGATGGTGTCGCTCAATCAACTGCGCCATGGGTTCAAACCTTTGACGATGCGGTATCTTGGGGTGGGGGGGACTCGGAAGTCCAAGACGTCGCATCCCCCACGATCGAGACGACTTTGAACGCCGCAATATACGCCACTGATGTAGAGACCCAATTTGGGTTCGATGTCGTATGTCCCACCGAATACTGCGAGTTCACTGAGTTCGAGAGTCTTGGGTATTGTCATACCTGCGAAGATATGACCGAGGCGGCCGTGCTGGAGGGGTGTGACTTGACTCTTACCTGGGATCACTGGCGTGAGGTCTGGCATGGAGTTGCCGATGGCAGTCGTACACTCAACAACACGTGTAGGGTCTACTTCAACTTGTCCGGAGACTACTCATACGACATCACGTTCCAGAAAGATTTCCAGCTCAATTATACCCTTGACTCAGTCAACCAAGCTTACTATGAAGGCGATCAAGATCCGTTAGGCATTGGAAAAGGCGGTTGGGATATTATGGCAACCAAGCACCCTAAGCTATCCATCCCAAATAACTTGGATCATCAACCGAGCTTAGATATGGTCCTTAGATGGTCCTTATGATAATGACGATGTCGATATACTGAGAAGTGGGGGATGGAGCCTGGCGGAGCGGAAAGGCGAGCGAACGAATTGGAAATTCCTTGTTTCCCGATACTGAAGCTGCATTGATCTCGCTGGGCAGCGTATAACTGGGTTACAACTCAATAAAGAGGGCCAGATGGACTATCTGTTCTAAATGCTACGGTTTGCTCCTCGAGCCCGCGTGTTCAGAAGTTACTCCCTCTCGGTCAGGAATTCAACAATTTCGCCCAAAGTGGTCGATATAGTACGAGGGTCATACGAGGTCGATCCAGGAATCATTTACGTTTGGAATGCGAGCTTAGAGCGCGCGGTGCCATGGACAACACTACTTCCGTCTTCTCCTATTCCCTGCAAAGCAATGGCTATTCGAAGTTGGGCCATGGTCCAGATGAGGGTCCGTCTTCTGACCCGATTCAAGTTGCGATTCGGAATCAGGTCGAGGGTCAGAGCACATCTAAAGACACCCGGGAGAAGACATGCTTCGCCACCACGGGAGATGCCTTTTAACTTCACCACGCTGGCAGACGGCAGCAGCAGCGCCAACCTCTGCACAATACGCCCCACATCCTCAACCCAGACGGAGATAGACCGAACCACCAAGGCATCCAGCAACAACCACGCCGTAATCAATGCGCGCGGCGGCCTCGAATGGCTGACGCCCAGTGTAGGTAGCCCGAGCGTTGAATCGCTCGATGAGCGACCGCGCCGATAAAACGTCACCACAGGCCAGGCATATGTACGGCACCGAGAGCTATACATCCACGTGCGGTGGGAATGGCTCTCGATCCCCGTCGGCATCATCCCCCTCGGAACAATGTTCCTCCCGGCTACCGTGTGGCTCACCAGAGCGCGAGACGAGCACCTGTGGAAGAACTCCAGTCTGCCCATGTTATTCCTACTTAGCTCCAAATTGGCGCCGTAGCCGGGAGATAGAGGAGTCCAAACTGGACGACGAAGATCCGGTAGGGCCTATGGGCGCCATGGAGAAGAGAGCGAAGTCGACCCGGGCTTCTCTGGTCGTGGATGAAGGGGGAAGGCTTAGGTTTCGTTCGAGATTGGAGTTTGATAGATAGATAGATAGAGGATGAGTAGGCTAGGTAGGGTGTCAGTCATGCTAGATATTGGATATACCTGTCAGGCAAAAGGGGGGGGGGGGGGGGGGTTGAAGGTTACTATCACGAGGCTTGAGTCGGTTAGATGTATTGCATATCAGAGCTCGAATAAGAAGTTTTTTCCCCCTTGTGGGATGATAATAGAAATACTCTTCGTTTATTCACTTAACTCCATCCAGAAGTGAGGGATACCGTGATATACCCAGGTTCGTTGAAACTCCATACCGATCGGAATAATGACCGGCGAGGATGTTCTCCTAAGATCAATGGCGTTTCTATCACCTTCATTGAGGTCCGTACGTGTATCCCGATAGGATGTTGTTATCACTCCAAGGTTAAGTAAATCTTTGATACTTACGTGGAACCGGGACAGACACTTGATCAACACCCCTTATTCTCTCTCCCTCGTTATCTGGGTCTAATTCACCAAAAAACAGATAAAAAAAATTCAGAAGACAAAAAAAAGAACATATTCAAGCCAAGTGATACGTCCAAATATATAATCAGTCCAAAAACTCTCCAAGCTCTCAACTTATATAACTACTTGTGTAGTTAGCAAGGAAGTCTAGCATCGCAGCCTCGGCATACACACATACATACAATATAAACCATACAGCACCGTTCCCAACTCCACCCAGGGAAGGGAATATCTATCTATCTCGCACCGCAAAGCAAAGCAGACGAGAGTAACATCTAAGTAGTCAACGTAATTAGATAAGACTATGTACAGCCCCAACCTCCTCCACCTCCTCCTCCTCCTGCTCCACCTCCTCTAATCTAGAAACCCCCGTCCCTACTCTCCCCTCCCTAGAGAGTGGAGAAAGGACATGAACAAAAAAAAAACCTGGGGCGTCGATGCGGAGAAGCCCTTACCCCAGACTTTGATTTCCCCACCAATGAGCCTGAGAGGGGGAAGTCTTTCTTCTTCTAATTCGAACCGAGATGCATGCCGGGAATGGAGTGAAGGTGTGTATTGGTTTCGTAAGTCGCAATGATATCTATACTCTTAGACTACATGAAATGAATGGTTTCTTCGTAACCTAGACCAGGTTGCTCGTTTCCCCCCTCTCCCCTTTCTACGTTCTGCCGTGTGAAAGCTTCGTATGGTCTATTCTATACGTACCCACGGAAGGGATTTTGGTCTACACTGATACTGATTCTGGTCGAATACGATGATGATGATGAGGAGGACTCTCTTCATGAATTATATACTCTGCCTTCTCTTGGGACTGGGTAACTATGTCGGTGCCAGATGTATACCTAGACCCTCCTTCGACTGGGCCGAGACCAAATACCTGTCCGTGAATTTTTTTTGCTTCCTTCACTTACCTTGCTTTGCTTGGGCCCACCCCATCCTGAGAGAGTGAGAGAGGAAGAGAAACGCGCATCAGACCTGGCCTGATTTGATCTGACCTGACCGACCGACTTCACCCTACTCACTGACCTTTTCCAACACAGGATAGCCTTCGGCGACTCGTACACCTTCGTCCAAGGGACCGCGGGCTACACCAACTTCTCCTTCATCGGCAGCTACCTGCCCGAGCAGTTCGGCTTCGCGCCCGAGACCCTGCTGTCGGATAGGATCGTGCAGAATTTCACCGGCACCGCCGAGGGTGGGCCCAACTGGGTCGAGTTCCTGACGGGGTGCGGGCTGGAACCGGGAGAGACGGCGCCGGAGTCGTGTGATGTTCAGCTCTGGGACTTCGCGTTTGCTGGCGCCGACGTATCGGAGGAGTTCCTGGCGCTGCATCATAATTCTACGTATGTATCCTGTGGGAGTCATTCAGTCCAGCCATATTCTTCAGGACGTGATCCGGATTATTTCAGCCGTCGTTCGGTGTTATTGCGAAACTGCTCGCGAAGCAAACTTCTTGATACGTCCGTCATATGAGCTCGACGTGAAGATTACTGACCACCAATCATGCAGGACACCCCTGGTGAACCAGACGCAACAGTACTTGACGTGGGCGGAACCTGTAATCGGGAAGAAGATGGACAAGTCCAAAGCGCTGGTGGCGGTCTGGATAGGCATCAACGACATCAACGACTCGGCCAAGTTCACCAATGTTTCGTTTCCGGCGTTCTATGATCAGCTGATTACCGCCGTCTTCGAGCAGACCGTGCAGCCGATGTGGGAGGCCGGGTATGGGAATTACTTGTTCGTTAACCTGCCGCCGCTGGACCGAACACCCAGCAATCTGGAGGCCGAGGAGCCCCTGCCGAACAAGACAATGATCGGGTGGTGGAACGATGCTCTGACCAGGCATAGTGAAGAGTTTGCTGCAAGCCACCTAGCGGCGAAAACCATGGTTTATGATGCCAACACGTTCCTAAACGGTGTCCTGGACGAGCCACACGAGTATGGCATCGAGGACGTGGCTTCTTTCTGTGAGGCGTTTGACCAGGCTGCTGTGCAGCAAACCCCGGAGAAGTTTGGGTGTCTTCCTTTGAACCGGTATTTCTGGTACAATTCCGGCCACATGTGCGAAGTTAACCCGATATCCGGTGAGAACGAACAAGGCACTGACATCATTTCAAGGTCCTCTCAAGTACATAAAGTCATGGCTCCTGATATCGAGAAACTTCTCTTGGGCGAATCGACGAGGAGAAAGTGAAGGACGAAGTCGAGACGAAAATGACTGAGATGGACGGATTTACGGTGATCCAATGAGGGGTGATGGCTTCACGTGTATGAGGACAGATGATAGATGATGGTGTTTCTGGCATACATAGGAGGGCCGTCAAGACTTAATGAAACAGACCTGGTTCCAGGCCTCAGAGCTTTTCGTATGCAACGCAATTCGATGCCGCCTTCTTGGAGTGCATGCGTCGTAGGTGATGGATGCTATTCTTGACCACCGGCAGGGCTGTCTGGAAATGATTCTGCACTATCAGTATCAGCCACTTAGCCAGTTCTTCGAGCACCATACTCCCACCAGTGAGAATGGAAAAAGGAACAAAAGGGGATTGCTTATGTGTAGAGTTCCTGGTACTCTTCTTCCGGTAGCAGGTCCTCGTCCGACAACATGGTTTGGAGCTGGTATGAAACATGTTGTAAGACGAGAGTGCTGACAAACCCTTGAAAATCGTCTGACGTCCCCATAAGAGAGGCTGTTATGACTTGCGGAGGGGCCGGATCGACGAAGACAGCGTCGGGAAGTTTTGTGCATCTATGCTCATGTGTCTGTCGAAACATGTCACCGGTCGATCAATGACGCGTGTTGTACGACGAATCCAGGGCAGAATACCTAGGTAGTAGGACGAAGCAAGAAGACCTTCGGGGAGAAGAACAATGGTCGTCTATCTACATGGTACGGAGTACCCATGGAGGCCAACAACCCTTCTTGAAAGCGGGCTGACGAGCTGGACGTGGACTACCTAGGGAGGTTTTGGATAGACGGGCTGACGACTCAAGTCTCAGGTATGATGTCAGGTGTGTATCCAATGGCCGGACGAACTGCTTCTAGGACAGTTCTCAATTCTGAACTTTGAATGAAGCCAGGCTACCTACCTAGGTAGGGATTCGATCAAGGAGATAAGCCGTCGGAAACGGATCCAGTGCAGACAGCCAATCCCGAGCAAAAAAGAAGCTTGCTGGGCGTGTGAATGTGACTGAAAACCAAAAGAGTTACGATTTGTGAGTTATGATGAAAGCCATGAAACATGAAGCGTTTGAAGACTCTGGCGTAGTAGCGGCTGGAGGCACACAGGCACACAAGCAACAAGCAAACAGGACCTCGGGAGTCTAGGCTGCTCAGTGCTAGCTTAGGTCCATGGATGTTTTGCTATTTGATAAGGAGTATGTGATAGATAATAACTTGATTGCTCAGTCGTTGATGATGATGAGAAACAAGATTTGCTGGAATGATACCTTCTGCATATGGCTCGATTATCCACATCCATAGGTAATAAGTATCGTCGTCCTTGTCGTCTTCTTTTCGGAGATCCGAATCTTGGATTTTGAGATGGGGAGGTGGAGGTGGAGGTGGGGAAGATGGCGAGGTCTGTGAGGTCGGAACTCGGAGGATTCTTTTCGTTCCAAGTGCTTATTGTCGTTTAGTGTTGTAACCTTATTATTTTAACCTGGTGGAAGTATGGAAGCCCCTTTGATGATAAAAGCACCTAGTACCATCACCATCACCACTTGTTACACCCTTGCTACAGGCATCAACCACATACAAACCACCACCTGCACCAGCTTGATCCATGATGGATTTTTATTAATAATATCTAGGTAAGGATGCATATTTCCGTCCATTGGAGAAATTCATTTTCCGTGTCGCCCGCCGGCAACGTCCTGCAGATGCCACGTGCCCGATAGGCGATTTATTTTAGATGGATGCTTCCGAGTCTCTGCGCCAGAGATTTTTGGGCAGGCAGGCAGGTGAACGACGAGGATGGGTGAGTCGGATTCGACACGCTCGTTCCACGGTTCTCGGGTTACTTCCAAGGTTGTACGAAGTAGTTCAATTTATATGTAATCCTCCCTACCCAGCTAGCTACGGAGTACAAAAGTGTATCGTACCACACGAGGGAGGGTTTTGGTTATAATCATTATGTGTACCGCAGGACCTTGATTCGTCTCACCTGACCGTCTTGCGCGCGCTTCTGCCCGTCACGAACGAACCCATATCCAGCATTCTGACATTCATTGTTATTCTGTGCTCCAGCCATTCTAGCAGCCAGCCTGGTTATTACGTATGTGGACAGATAGATAACATGCCTGTCGCACCGTTGAATCTTGAAGATGCAGGAACAGGGATCCGACTTTTCTTATTCTTCTTTCAAGATGCAGGAAGCCGATTTGGTTGACTGGTTTATCCCTGCACACCACTCAACCGACCAGCTTACCCCTGAGATGCTACCCCAAGAGGAAGATCGGGCTGACGATCATGGCGTGCTAGCGTTGTGAGTATCTCATCAATTCAGAAAGCCTTTGGCATGTTGGACGGTAAAGTACGAGATATCTTTCTCGAAACTCAGTATCCTTTTGATCGGAGAGGCGTGGTGCCGATGACGATCACGATGACACCTGGATGTCTCAAGTATCTACGTGTATTCGGTGAGAGTCTCCAGGCGAGTATCGCATAATACAGGATGCCCTTTATCAGATCCTCCATCCATCAGCAGTCGAGCTAGAGGGAAGAGGGGCAGGGGTGGAATCGAATCGTACCACCCCTGAACTCATCCCCCTTTTTCTCAAACGGCACAGTCAGGGGGGCGCTTTCGAAGGAGGGAAAAATGTGACCTAGGGTTACCAATAGAAAGATAGAAGACATCCCATACCACAGGTCGAGAAGATCAAGACGAGACATAGATGCATACAAAAACTCTGTACCACACACATCCACACACTGCCCAGGAGTACATCCAGGTCCTGTATATCTGGGTGCTGGGTTCCTGAATCCTGCCGCTCCGAGTACCCTTTTGGCACACCCACCCACACCACCGCCGCTTACACGGTATGTACATGTGTCCCTACCAGGGAAGAAACCGAGGAAGAAGAGGGAGGAGGGAGGAGGGAGGAGAAGAGTATTTCGTAGGAATAGAAATAAGAGAATGAGAAGAAAAGAAAAAGAGGAAACATCTCAAAAGTCTGAACTTGATTGAATCTTGGAATCTTTTACTTTGCTTCCTCACTCGTAAAGAACCATGATATTTCGTATATACCTACCTTTATTACTCTGATTACTTCACTACCGAACGTGTTATCACCACCCAACATTTCTGTAGTTTGGTAACTTATTAGTCTGGTATCTGATTTCCCCATCAGATTTTCTTTCTTTTGTTTCTTTTCTTTTTCTCCTTATCGACGAAGAAAAGAAGAGGGATTCGATGCGCAGGGTTCGGCACGGATACTCGCATTGCCCCCTGTAAAAACGATCAGGGAAGAGGTTCGAACCGGATCCACGGGTCGACTGTCTCGACTCTTTTCTAACCTCCCTTCTCTTCTGCCTCTTCCCTGGAAGAAAAAAAAAACGAAAATTTCTTTTGAGAGAAGAGGGATAGATAGTGAGAGAAGAGTAAACTGGAGAGTGTGTGAGAGGGATGGAAAACCATTGAATTTATTTCGTCAACCCCGGCTCCCATCGTGTCGACACAACATCATCGCATTAACATCTTCGCATTAACATCGCATCACATCCCGCCCCGTCCGTCCCATCACACCGAATCACACACGTCAGGTCCAGGTCGGGTCGGAACACTGGAAGCATTGAATGGTTTCTGCGGCATCGACGGAGTATTTCAACAAACGTCTTGGCTCGGCATTACTTACCATCGCAGCCCACGATCCAGCCACCAGGGGATGATCCCATAGTTCTCCCACTTCGGATGTGTGCTTCACGGGTTTGTACATGTCAAGTGTGATCAGCAAGCAGGCACCGGAGAGACTCGAGGGCCCTGTGTACCTTAAACCTACCACCTACTGACCCCCTTCTTCCCATTCTTGCGGCACAGGAGAAGGACGGGAGGGGAAAAGGACGGCGGCATAAAGATCATCTTATTATTGATTGACAGGAGGGCGATCCGGACAGCCGTTCCATAATGCCACAACCTCAGCCGCATGTCACTACTCGTCCCAATCCGTCATCCTCGTCCTCGTTCTCGTCCTCGTTCGTGTCCTTGTCTTCGTCACAAGCTCCGGCTCCAGGTCAAGCTCAAACTCAGACCCAAGGTTTAGCTGAAGGTCGTCGGGCGCAAACTCCGAATCGATTTTACCACGGTCCGACGCCATCGCAGAGCTTCAGTAACATCAACAACACGAGTACCAACAACAGCAGCTCCTACAACTACAACCGGTCCCGTTCGGCGTCGACAAGATCCGACAACCCAGAACCGATACCGTATCCAAGTAACCGAACATTGAATCACCAGAACGGTAACAACGGCAGTAGTAATAGTAGTAGCAGCAACAACTTCCACTACTACCAAAAGCCTCGGCAAGATAGCAGAACGAGAGGTTATAGTGGTGGAGGTGGAGCTGAAGACGGCATAGGCCTTAACCTTAGCGCTGGACGGACTCGCGCTGGCTCTCAGAGTAGGGCTACTCAACCCGCTAACGACAGTACCAGTACAGTGGAGGGACACTTCTATAACAACTACAACAATAGCAGCAACAGCACCAACAACAACCACGACGGGGACAGGAACAGAAACGGGAACAGGGACAGGGACAGGGACAATAAGACGAACAATAACAACAACTACAACAACTACAATTTCAATTACAACTCACAGCAGCAGCAGCAGCAGCAGCAGCAGCGACAGATCCCCCCGAGAGCCGCCTCTTCAACTGGCCATCGCTCTTCGACGTCGATATTCGCATCGGGTGCACCTCCGAGAACCTCGTCACTGCTACCGCCGCCCCGCGAGACCAATTACAGGACGATATTGCCCCCCACTGCAAATCTCCCGAGTCTCAATTCCAATTCCAATTCCAACTCCAATTCGAACCTCACGTCTATCAACACCACCACTACCACCCTTACCACTACCACTACCACCACAAAGAATAATCACAATAACCAGTACAACAATAACGATACTAGTAAAAAACAACAACCGCATCCGTCTTTTTCCTCTTCGCTTTCTAAACCCGACCACCCTCCCGACTTCAGTTCCGGTCCTCCCTCTGCTATTGCTACCACCGTCCTGCACGTCCACCCCCCCGAGTATCGCCAAAGCCAAGATCCGGCCAATCCACATGCTGTTGTCGCCACCTTCCTCGAACCGATAAGCCCAGCACCCCCGAGTGTGAGGCGGCCTTCGCAATCTGCCGCCGCCGCCGATCGTTCCCATTCCCGCGCCAGCAGCATAGGCGCCATCAGCGACGGCTTTCGCAATCTCAATCGATGGTCTTCCTCCACTACCTCGAGTCGGGCTTCAGCGTGGGATCCCAATCATAATCATAATCTTCACCACCACCACCATCCCCATAATCTGCAACAACCGCAGAGACCACCACCGCCGCCAAACAATTTCTCTCGTCGGATGAGTGTCGATTCCATCGCGCTTCTCGCACAGCAGTCCCAGTCATCCGACTCCCCCTTCAAACAATCTACTCCCGAACGCGCCTCACCTAGAAAGCTCAGCAAGCGACGTCCATCCACTGGGGTATCTCCCAAAGCTGGAGGCGTCGTTGTCAATCGACGGCCCTCCTCACCACCCCCTCCTCCTTCTGCGCCTCCGCCGAACCTACCTCCCATCATCGCCCTCTCCCCCCTGAATACCGATCCCGAGCCTTCTCTAAAACCCGACTCCCCTCGCCAAATGAGTCGCGCCAGTCCTGCTGTCGGCACTCCCAATTCTGTCTTTTCCAGTCAGCACAATGGTGAGCCGCAAGACTACTTCTGGAATGAGCTCTCCAATCCCAGTAGGACCGCTTCGCCTGTTGCCACCAGGGCCAATCCCGCCCTGCTCCCGCCCGCCACCGTAACCCGCGACGACATGACGGAGAGGAAAGGGCATACGCGAAGCCGGTCTTCGGCTGCTAAGAGCAGCGGCGACTCGACCAAGAGATCGGGAAAGCCCTCCCAGAAGGCCATGCTCTCCAAGGCATTGTCCAAGGCCAACATTGCCGTCCAGCTGGACAATGCCCAGAACTATGGCGCTGCTAGAGAGTCATACCTCGAAGCGTGTGAACTCCTCCAGCAGGTGCTTGCGAGGACCAATGGCGAGGATGACCGGAAGAAGTTGGAGGCCATCGTAAGTACCACGAACTGTTTCCTACCCCTTTTGTCTTCCTCTCTTCCTAGATCGTACTCACTCTGGGTTCTTCCTTTAGCGACGCACCTATACGAGCCGGATCGAGGATCTGGATGGGTTGGTTCCAGTATCTACGCAGAATCACAAGGCATTGCCTTCGCGACCCGATAGTGTGGATTATCATGACGTCCAGATGGAACTCGCGGGTGGCGAAACCCCCGTGGAGACTGCGACCGCTACGACGGTGACGAGGATACAGCCTCCGGTGATGGAGCCTCGTGCAGCTGAGGAGACCCCCTTTGGGACTTCTCCCGACCGGTATCTGCCCCAATCGACCTTTACGCGCTCCCCGCGGCGGCGCAACTTCGAGGGTAGCTCGCTAAGCATACCAAGGGCCAATGAAGGCTTTATACCGGCACCCTTGTCGCCCCGTAGGCCCATCTCACCTGCCAAGCCACCCAGTCCAGAACCTATTGTGCGAAGGGACTTCTCTCTGCCTTCGGACAGGCTCATGCCGGCACCAGATCTTGGACGAGGTCATCGCCGGAACCTGAGCCACGAGTCTGCATCCTGGTTAGATCCCATTGATGAGTCGGGAGGGTCGACGGCATCCTCGGTACACTCCAGGTCCTCATCAAGGATCCGAAGGAGACACATCCGTAACGTTAGCGGCGATACGGAAGCTGAATTTGATGCCGCTCTGGACGCCGCGGTCGAGGCCGCTTACGACGACGGTTACGAGCCTATGAGTCCCCGCGGGACGAGTTACGACGTTGATGAGATGGATGTCGTCGCCAAAGCTTTGCGCAAGGTGGAACTGGCTAAGGAACGGGTACGCCAAACGGAGCGAGAAGCGGCGATAGAGCTAGCCAAGGAACGAGAGCGCCAGAGACAGATGTCGCTGAGCCAGGGTTCGCAGTCTTTCTCCGGAAACTTTTTTGACAATGATTCCGATGACGAGGAGCGGGTACTGGACGAGATGACCAGGAGGTACAGGATGGAGAACTTTGGGCTGGATCAACAATCGAGATACGGGGTCCCGAGGGAATCCGATTCCAGCGGGGTGACGACGCGAACCTGGCACAGCTCGATGGGCTCCAATCCGCCGACAGGGACGACCGCCCTGTCCACCGTCACGGAACTTCCACCGTCGGGTCCATTCTCCAAGACGGCATCCCCTATGCTGCCTCCGCCGCCGCCCCAGGCGCTGCCGCAGGTCCCGCCACCGCGACCTTCTTCCGCGTCTGGCGTACGCAGCCGCCGTCTGTCCGGACAGAACCCGAAGCAGCTCAAGATCGAGACGGCCCAGATCAACCGGCCACCTAATATGCCCTTGCCTCCGGTCGGGTCTGCCGCGCAGTCGAGGGCTGCTGGTGGTTTCGCCGCACAGCAGAGACAGGTCCAGTCGGCTACGAGTACGAGACCCGGACCGTTCTCCATGCGCGCCCCGACGTCGCCTATCAGGGGCGTGAGTCCTGGTGAAGCGTTTGCGCCTGCCAGCCCGAGCCGTAACTATACGCTCGGACAAGACGTGGACGAGCCGCGTACTGGCTCGCCTTCGTCTGTTCGGGGTGGTATGCGCAAGAACTTTTCCTCGTCGAGTCTCAAATCCCTGAAATCTCGACAGTTCTCCTCGGTCTCTCAGATTGACGATTCGGACTTGTCCCCAAATACCCCTCTAAGCCATCAGATATCTAATACCTCTACAGCCCGCCAACCCGCCCTGCCGGCGTTGCCTACTCCTCTCGCAGCCGCCTTCCAGGACAAGATGACGGGAATCGGCGGCCTGCATCTCTTCGATTCCGATTTCCACTCGCCGACGGCCCATTCGCCCAACTCAGCTCACCACCAAAACAATCCCGACGCCCCGATGCCGCTGGAACCATGCCCTTCCGACGTCACGCTCCGGCCGTTCTGGCTCATGCGTGCTCTCTACCAGACTCTCGCCCATCCTCGCGGGGGTTACATAAGTAACCGTCTGTTCGTGCCGCGCGATGCCTGGAAGGTGAAGGGAGTGAAGCTGAAGGCACTAGATGACAAGATTTCTCAGTGCGACCTGCTCACCGCTGCACTTCTGAAGCTGGCGAGGGTGGACAGCAACGACGCTGATGCCGTGTTGGAAGAGATGCAAAGTCTCGAGAGCATGCTGGAGACGGTGCAAATGACGTTGATAAGGAGGCTGGGCAACGAAGTGGGCACCCAAGGCGTCAGCTTCCTTAATTCCGAGAAAGACGGCGAAGGTGCGCCATCGGTGCCACGAAGCTCCAGCGTCAGTCAGAAACCTGGCGCCTTCAGCTGGCGAAGGTTGAGAACCAAGGGGTCGGCCGTGAACTTGACCAACTCATATGGAGGAAAATCTACGAGCGGCAGCGGGGGCGGTGTTTCGAGTGCGGAGAAGGATACTACGAACTCAGTGGGCTCCATAGCGAGCTTGCCGATGGTCGCTCATCCTAGCAGTAGGCCTGCTAAGAGGGATGTTGCGTCGGTCAAGTTTGATGGGCCTTGGGCAAACTATATGGCGAGCTTGGCGCGTTTGTTCGATGCTGCACAAACAGTTGGTACGTTTACTCTCCTCTCGTTCATCTTTGCAATAACTCGCAACTCGCGAACCAGACCGTGTTGGACGTTATGCTAATTTAGAGATGAATAGATCAAATCGCGCGCCAGGTCGAGGACCCTGGTCTACGCCATGCCGACAAGACTCAAGTTGGGCTCGAGCTATGCACTAGACATGCGGCTGAATTCTTCGGTTTCTACATCTGCCGATTCGTACTGACCGATCTGTCGATGCTGCTTGACAAGTTCGTCAAGAGAGGCAGCGAATGGGTTCTGAACTAGACTATAAAGGAAAGGGATAGGCCACCGATCCGGGATGACGATGATGAGAGAAGAGCCGGGCATAGAGGCCCGTCATGTTCGAATGACCGTGAGAAGCTCGATGGATTTTGGATTCTGAACGAGTGTCAAGTAAAAGACCCGAGACGCTTCATAAAGAAAAGGAGCGTCGCTAGAAACGGACACACACCCACACACACACACAGAGAGAGAGAGAGAGCTGTTTATTTCTGACGATCACGAGACAGTATAGAATCGTCCCCCTATAAATCCCGTCTACGAGACCGAAACTTTTGTTGTTTTTATTTCGGCTCTCTCTTCTTTTTCTTGTTCACCTTTTCCCACCATGCAATGTGGAAAAAAGGGGAAAAGATTCAACTACCTAGGTAGATAAGGTCAAACAGTTAGGAGGCAACTTAAAAAGGTTAGCCTATTGATGGACGGACATACTTGTACATATATATATGAGTTAAGAAGATACCAAATCAAAAAGGGGGGAAGAGAGAGAGACTTAAGGTCGCGAGTTTCGCGTTTAACGTTCAATTTTCGGGTTCGGCTGAACAAGTGAGTGAGTGAGTAACTGACTGATCATACTAGATAGGTAGGACCTTAAATCCAATGGTCTATTCTACATGAAAAGATAAGAAAGAAAATACTTCTACCACCAGATCGATGGCCCATATACTTAGGTAGGTATTGCTATTGATATTGGTATTGGTTATAGATAAAAGGCCATAGTTTGTTTTTAGATGCCATGTCATGAAAGCCCGCGCTTACGTAGAGATATTGGTATTGATATTGAGATGCTCCCGCTGGGGCGTGGAGAGGTGCTCGCGCGCGAAATATTCTAACGTAGACATAAGGGTGAGTGAAGTCGGCATATATATGTGTGCTCGCTGTGAGGGTGCGTAAGGGGGAAAGAAAGTTAAGTGGTTTGGTTGCTGGGTGGTGGTGGTGAAGGATAAAGAGGAGGAAAAGGGGGTAGGTAGGGGCGAGGGGAAAAGGGGGCAAAGGGGGGCAAGGGGATAACTAGGGGGATAGGGAGATAGTCTAAGTACGAAAACTGCCTTTATGTCTTCCTTCCGGGCTCTATCTACTTCTTCTGCCGCGACGAACGATATCGACGTCGTTCAACTGCACCGCGAAGGAATTGTCGTCATTATTCTTTCTCTTCTTCTCACTACATAGACTAGACTACCTTCCAATCTAGATGGAACAGCGGGAACAACACACACACACACCTTAAGAACTGGTACCAGACCAGGTGATTCATGCTCTATGATTTATATCTCCCTCTTCTTTGACGGTACATACTGATGAGGAGGAAGGATTGTAGACCGTTTTACTGAACACATAAAGTATGATAATAACACATAATACATAATACTCCGTACACATAATCTTTTATCTCTTATATAGGTATGTATGGAATGGAATCGAGGGAATGCTTTGGGATTTGAATCTGACGGAGGAAAGACTTGCTCTGCGAAGGATCAATATCGGAATGTACTAGGTTATACGGGGCGCTGAATCGAAGGTGTGAATCTGGAAAACGTCGTGCCCGGAAAACTTTTAAGCATTGGGGGTGGTTAGTGTTCTATGCGAGTGGGGTGAGGAGGCACCGATGGATTGGTGTACTATGCTTTTTTGTTTGGTGGTGGTGAAGTCGTCAATTTCTCTTTAATCCCCCCCCCCCCCCCCCCCCCCAGTTGCTCTACCATATCCAGACAAGGAGAAGACGCTGCCCACAAATGGCAGTTAACCTAGTCAACCATAGTTAAAATTCACCCTGAGGAACTTCAAATAACCGTGCTAATGACGAACTTATCCCATCCTCGTAGATTAGACATGGCTTGAGTAATGAGGACCATGGCGACCATGGGGACTCAGGCAGGTAGGTATGTATGTAGGTGTGCTGTACACGGAGGGGGGGAGGGGCAGGGAAAATACTACCTACCTACCTACATTAGATAAATATGCGAAATTATCGATGTATGTGATGAAGTATATCAACATCATGCCCTCTTTTTCTTATAATAATGTTCAAGAAGCACTGAAGACCGAACCTAGTTTAAAGCAGAAAAGAAAGAAGAAAACGATGTGGTTGTGATGCTGGTTCGTCCAGTCCATTGATAGCTCCGCCGTATATATGGTAGTCTAAGTGATAACTTAATGGAAAACCTGCCGCCGAAGAGGGGGGAAGGGGTTTTTCGACTTTAAGGTGAACGTACGGTTTGATAACGTGTTTCGAACTCTACGCTGTTTGCCGTTCTAAGAACATGGAATTTCTTAGATCACGGAGTTTGTTCTTGAGCATTTCTGAGGAATCCTTCAGCTTAAGACTCATGGATTGAGAACAAAGACGCCAGACGAAGGCACAAGAGAGACTCAAGGATCGCAAGCAAATCGCGGGGTTTGGGTATTTTACGTATTTTACACAGCATAAAAGCACTAAACAACTTTTCGTTGCTGTCCTTGTAACTGACTGACCGCAGCAACTGTGTTTCTCCATCATCCCTTCCGAATCTGACAATATCAAGCCTTCACCTCCATTGCAAAGTGATTGTTTCATCATCCTCGACAACATGCAGTGGAATCAATGCACCCAGCAAAGCCTAAAACCAAGTGGCATCGCGAGCGACGTTTCTTTGTGTGTTTATGTAAATTCTGGCACCAATCTTGACAGCTCTCGCATCCAGAGCAATGAATATACTAGTACTGATCAAACCGTGACGCCGGTGTGCTAAAGGATGAGACGAAATACGACATGGAAAGCTCTCAAGCCGTAGCCGAGACAGTCTCACCAGCAGCTGGCATCTTCATCTCGGTACCGGAAAGATTGGTCTTCTTGGCATTCGGGTTCTTCGTGTAGTAGTTTGAGATGGCTGACTTGATGGCGTCCTCAGCCAACATGGAGCAGTGAACTATGGCATAGTTAGTAAGTGGCAAATGACCAACGTCATCGTCCGGTGACAATAGTTCAAGGCGAAAAAAAAAAAGAAAGATCAAGACGATTACTTACGCTTGACGGGAGGCAAGCACAGCTCCTTGGCAATCTCGGTGTTCTTGACTCTGCCCGCCTCCTCCAGAGTCATGCCCCGGACGAGCTCGGTGAGATAGCTTGAGCTGGCGATAGCACTACCGCATCCAAAAGTCTTGAACTTGACGTCGGAGATGGTGTTGTTGTCGGGGTCGACACGGATCTGCAGCTTCATGACATCTCCGCAGGCGGGGGCGCCTACTAGACCGGTACCGACATCAACATCCGTCTTGGACATGGAGCCGACATTGCGTGGTTTACTGTAGTGATCGAGGACCTTCTCGTGATAGGATCGGCGGGGTACCTGTGCGATGGGGGTGAGGATCTGGCGGGGAGCGACGCGGGGAGCCGAAGATGTGAGGGCTCGGCGAGCGGTGTTTGCTAGGGTTCTGGACATCATCTTGATGGGAGGTTGGAGGTGGATGTGTGATATCTGAAGGTAGGTTGGGTTGGGTTGGGTGTAAGCGTCGCAGTCAACTAATACTGCGTGCGAACTCCTGGTTTTCAATACAGTCCTAGCCCTGACTAGTCAAAGATGAAGAGTTCTTGTTGTAGGTTATCGACTGTAGTAGTGGCAGAGAATAGGTGTTGGTTGTGGTTGATTGCGATGATGCTTGTGATGATGGGGGAGAGGAAGTGAGGGAGAATAGAAATTTGGAGGGAGTTGCGGCCTTTGACTTGCTATATTTCCTTTCGCGCGGCGATCTCGGTCGCAAATTGAAGGGGACCTAAAGATCCGTGGCGAATCACGAAGCTTACTTGTTCACTATGAAATCATCAGCCTCGGAGATATCATTCACACTGTGTCTGGTAGGTGGCGTCAGTGGAGAAGCTAAAGCAAGCTCGGTGTTCGTACAGTAAAGAAGACTGTGCACTCGTCGAGATACCCCAGTCGGGTTTAATTCTTATCAGATCTTTCTTATCCATCAGTTTCACCCGAGCCGACTTACGGCCGAATTTAAGCTGTTTCCAATGGCAAGATAATGTTATGGCTATGTGCATATGCTGCTTACCTTGATACTCTACCAACCTGCCAACTTCCTACTCCATGCCCTACACAGAACATTTAACCAGCAGCCCGTTCTCTATAAATCCATCTCGACTTGAACAGGTCTTTAGTATTTTGATAGTTATGACGCTTGAAGATTGGTCTTCCAATAATGTTCCGCGGGAGCAATATAGCTTTATTATCTAATGGATATGGATGTAAGTTATGTATCTAAATTATGTATGCGCTTATGGAATTAGATACAAATTTTTATGGGGTATGACGCAGAAAAAAAAGCTGCCCCTCTTGTGCTCTTGTGCGTCCTACTTTGTACCAGGTAGGTACTTCACAGGTGGAAGGCTCTAGTAAGAGATACCTACCTAGGTACGAAGTAGAGCTCTTCAGCTTGCTCGCCAGCCTGCGTGCGCAGACACAAATCCATGCAGCTGCCTGTGCCCCTCAATTAGTGAGAAACGTACTTTACAACAACAACGGTCTGACAACGGTTTTTTTACCTGCGAACTACTTCGTACACCAATATTCTGACTGTCGGTTTAAAATCACGAAGCCTTACCACGTCGCCTCACCTGCTGCATTTGTCGATGCTTCTAGGCGTAGCAAACCACCCTCTTCCAGTTGTCTTTTCAGCCTTCCCCTTCCTTCTTCAGTCTCAACCTCAACCTCCTTCTTCCTCCACCACACTCCCTCTTTACACCTGACGGTGAATCCAGATCCTTCTTTGCATCACGAAAATTCGACGCGTCGATACCATACCCAAACCCCCTACACGTTAGGCAAGATGGCCTGTCCCCATGTGGAATCTCTCTGTAAGTGTACGCATTTGCTAGCACTCGAAGCAATACTGTTAACACGTGCATGCCCCCGTAGCCCTCACTCCCCCGACTCCTGCTCAGTCTGTCTATCGTGAAGACTGCACCCAGTGTTTCGATTCTATCGTAAGCTGTTCCCTCCCTCTCCTCTCCACCCTTTCCTTCGACCCTGATAGTGAACTCGGTCATGTCCAGGTTCGCGAAGCCACACTCTGCTCACCACCACTAGGACGAACCCCACGGGCTCGATGTCTGTCTACAGTGCTTCAACGGCGGGTGTCTGGGCTTGAGAACCCATTCACAGCTCCACCATGTCACCCGAAGCCATCCTCTAGCCTTGAACATCCGTCGCACTCGAAAGCGCGTAGTCAAGGACGAACCTCCTGCCAAGATGACCAAGCTCGCGATCGCTGCAGAGACCGACGCCGACCGCTACGATATTACTACCGCCGTTAAGTGTCTCGAATGTTCTACCGAACTCGACCAGTCCAACCCCAAGCTCGCCCCCATGGTCCAGGGAATACTCAGCGCCAACACCTTCTCGCGCCAGGAGGAAGTCAAGGCATGGGAGCAAGAGCTGACTACGTGTGAACATATCCTTACCATGCAACAACATGAGAGCCGCAAGATTCAGAGCGGCGATCTTGGACACTGCTCCAAATGCGACCTGAAGGAAAACTTGTGGTTGTGTCTAGAATGTGGCAACCTCGGTTGCGGTCGTGCTCAGTTCGGTGGAGTGGGCGGCAACTCCCACGGTCTTGCCCATGCTACCGAGTCGCAGCATGCCGTGGCTGTCAAGCTGGGTTCCATAACCCCCGAGGGGACTGCCGACATATACTGTTACCAATGCGACGACGAAAGGGTGGATGAGGATCTGTCAAGCCACCTGGCACACTGGGGCATCATTCTGGCCGATCGGGTCAAGACAGAAAAGAGTTTGACCGAGATGCAAATCGAGCAAAACCTGCGGTGGGAATTCTCCATGACTACTGAGGATGGAAGGACGCTGCAACCCTTGTTCGGGCCTAGTCTGACCGGTCTCAAGAATCTGGGTAATAGCTGTTATCTGGCTAGCATTCTACAGTGTCTCTTCGACCTGCCTTTCTTCCAGGCGCGGTATAATGTTCCGGAATTAGATCTTCCCAATGTTCCCGATCCCGCGCAGGATCTAGAGACGCAACTACGAAAGATGGCCGACGGTCTCCTCTCGGGCCGTTATTCGAAACCGGACTCGGACGTCATCGCATCAGAGGATAACCCCGAGATTCCTCACCAAAAAGGGTTGGCACCGAGCATGCTGAAATATCTGATTGGCCGAGGTCACGCTGAGTTCTCAACCATGCGACAGCAGGACGCGTTTGAATTTTTGCAACACCTTATCAAGTTAATCAGTCGCTCCCAGCATCCAGGCGATCTGACCGACCCGACTGTACCTTTTCGGTTTGCTGTGGAACAACGGTTGCAATGCCTGAATTGCAAGAAGGTCCGCTATACTACAACGGAACAAGACAACCTGTTCGTCGATGTACCGCTGGAGAAGCTGCCTTCGGTGGAAGGTGAAGGTGAAGCCTACAAGCCGGTCTCTCTGAAGCAGTGTCTCGACAACTTCACAGGTACAGAGATGGTGGAGCTGACTTGCGCTGGATGCGGTAGCAAAGACGGGTTTATGAAACGGTCTTTGTTCAAGACATTTCCCACCACTCTGGTCGTGAATGCCAGGAAAATGACGGTTGAGAATTGGGTACCTCGGAAAGTTGATGTTCCCGTCCTCGTGGGAGACGAGCCGTTCTTGTTAGACGAGTACCTCTCATCCGGTCAACAGCCATCGGAGGAGCTGTTACCCGAAGAGGATACAACCTCAGCCTCGGCCCCGGCTTTCGTGCCTAACGAGGCCGCCGTAGATATGTTGATGGGGATGGGTTTTCCTCGTAACCGATGCGAGAAGGCACTACATGCGACGGGCAATGCGGACGCGAACTCAGCCATGGAGTGGTTGTTCGGTCACATGGACGATCCCGATATCGACGAGCCTCTAGTTATCGCATCTGCGGGATCCGGAGATGCCGCTGCTGCTGCCGCCGACCCGGAAAAAATTGAGATGCTAGGTGCTATGGGATTCGGCGCACCACAAGCACGAAGAGCTCTGAAGGAGACCGGTGGTGATATGGAACGGGCGGTAGAATGGCTTTTCAGTCATCCCGACGAACAAGGTGATTTTGAAGATGAGGCTGGGGCTACCACGGAGAAGAAGGAGTCAGGCCTGGCTGGCCATTCAAACTTGCCTGCCAAATTCCAACTCCAAAGCATTGTATGCCACAAGGGAACTAGCATTCACGCTGGGTAAGTTTTACTTGACTTTACCGTAACTACAAGGGCTATCATCACTGACTCGAATAGGCACTACGTGGCATTCATTCGCAAGATACTGGATACGGAAATACCCCAATGGGTTCTCTTCAACGACGAAAAGGTGGTGGAGGCGGGTGATGTCGAGGAGATGAAAAAGACAGCCTATGTCTACTTCTTCAACCGTGTCATCTGATCTGGTTTATCAATGAGAGTTTTTAAGTAAGGGGGCGAGTGGATGCATGCTTCTACATGGAGTTGAGAAGCGGAGCATTGCAGGAGTCGTGGAGTGATCAGCAACATCTCGTCGTTCGGCTGAAGCGAGCATGATGTTTTGTACCTAGCATATCTGCGAGATGAGTGGACTGATGCATGGATGGATGGATGGAAAGATACACCGCGTCATCATTCATGAGGCGAAAAAAATGGAGAGATAGAGCATGCATGGGACAGCTTTTGCAATAAATGAAAAGAAAAAAAAGGGGAACTTTAGACCTGCTACCTAAAATTTTCATTGACAAAGGGGACAGCCAGCAAGAAACTTGATGAGTACCTAGGTAAGGTTGAAAATTCAGAGGCCTCGACAAGATAAGTAAGTAGAGAAGGGGAAAAAAAGACTCGATCCTCTCGGCATTGTATTCTGTCCTTCTCTCCTTCTCTTCTCCTTGCCAATCATAAGAATTTCATGATGTTTCAACTTTGCCGAGATGTGAGTACTTGCCACGGCATTATATGAGAGAGAGAGAGAAAGGTGAATGAAGTCTCGGAAGAGAACCAACGTGTAAGAAGTATATGTTTAAGTATTCATACGTATGTATATCTAATATCCGCATCTTTTCTTTGTATGAAAAAATCAGTTGGTCAGTCAGTCAGTCAGTCAGTCAGTCAGTCAATCGTATGGATGTCCATTATTCATTACCTATAATCAACCTAGGAACCAGCCCTGACTTGACTGACTGGACTTGACTGGTCATCATTCCCCCCCTATGTCTACGTACATATGTACAATTATGCAATTGTGATGCAGATGCCATTTCCCCTGATCCTCAAGTAAGTACCTAGGTAAGTAACCCATGAAAACGCCTTGATCGTCATGATTGATGCCTCCCTCCATTCCCGAGTAAATTGCCGCCTCTCGAAGAATGAATGAAAAAAGTAGAAAACAGTGAGTGTATGGATGGTCAGGGCTGTTTCTTGGTCCGTAGTAGTGGGGGGTAGAGATGATAGGGGTTTGACAGAGGGATGAAATGGTCGGGGGTATCACCACTGCCAGAGTACTTCCACGGTATGAAATCTCGGGATTCTTTACCATATCGTACCGTACCCTACCATACCGTACCGATGATCAGATACGCCTGACTGACAGATCTGACCAATACATACACCCATCCCCACAGCCACACACTCACTCTTCACGCCCCAAGTGTCCATCCATCCAGCCCTCCTCTTACTCACTCGCCCAACCGATAGCTCACCAGCGTCTCGACCCGATGGCTGCTCGTGCTGAAACCCCGGAGCTGGACCCTCTCGCCGTTGACGATCTCCTTGGCGTCGCTGTCGCCCCACTCGACGGGCACGTCGCTGTCGGCGTCGGCGTACACCAGCACGTTGAAGGTGCAGTCGCCGGCCAGCTGCGGCAGGAACGTGACCGAGGCCGTGATCTGCCGGAACAGCGCCGCGATCTCCGACTGGATCTCGGCTTCCGTCTTGGTCGGGTCCGCTGCTGCTGCTGCTGCTGACGTCGTCGTGCCAGAGGAGGAGGCGTTTTCTTGACCTGTAGAGGAGGAGGTGGTGGTGGTTTTGGATTTGGAGGATGAGGATGAGGATTTTTTGCTGGAGGAGGTGGAAAAGATCTGAACGTCGAATTGCCAGCGCTCGACGTGCTCGCCCGTGTCCTTGTCCGTGATCACGATGACGAGCTTGCTGATCTTGCCGTGCTGCATCCACCGGTCCAACTGCGACATGATCTTCTTGATGTACGCCTTGACCTGGTCGTCCGAGGAGACGAGCATGTTGAGGCCATATTTCTTCACGCTGTAAGATTCAGTATGGTTGGTTGGTAAGTTAGCTGAGTTCGTTCGGTCGGTTGGTTGGCCCTGTGTGGTTGGGGCCTGGTCTGCGGGAGGAATGGAAGAAGACAGGAAGGGAAGGGGGGGAATGGGGTAATCGTACGCTGTGAAGTCTTCGGCTGGGTAGACACCGCGCTGGAATCTGGATTTCGATGTATGGTAAGCTTTCGTTCTCCATGCAAGGTACCTAGGTAATCTAGGAGGTATCGATGTACCGGTGTACTTACAGAATGGTGTGGATCGAATATTGAAACTGTACAGAGCTCGAGTCAGCTCTGTTGGTTGATCTGCATACTCAAGGTCTCTGGGAATGGATCACTGAGGAACATACGAATTCGGCCACGAGCTTTGCGCTGCCCTTGAGTGACAGCTTGTGGACTTTGGACTTGTCCTTCTCCTTTTCTGGCACTTTGGAACCCATTGTGTCTATCTGTCTGTCTGTCTGACTGTCTGTTTGTTTTCGAGTTCGGGTCTTCTGTGTGTCAATTGGCGTTGGGCTGTCTTTGGTAATGCTCGAGGTTCGAAAGGAAGAATGGAAGCTGTGGATGAGATTTGTTTACTTTGCCGACGGCTTGCTCTGGCGGGGTGATAGTTGACTTGAGGGGGGATACATACAGTGTAGAAGTTCTCCAATCGACTGTGTTTTTGCCACGAAACTTCTTTTCTTGAGACAGTATATCAGTGTATGAGATACTGTACAAACGAATGATAAGATAAAGAGATAAGATAAACATCGTCTTAGCTAAGCATCTACGCCAGTCACCAAGAATCCCTCCAGTGGGTGGGCGCTCGCTGGTTTGATCCTCACTCATCTCAGTCATCGCTGGTATACTGTACTCCCTAGATGACAAGTACTTCGTATGGAAGCTGACCTCTCGTCAGACACAAAGACACGAATGACGTGCGCGCCCCAAACCAAGTAGTTGCTGGCTGGTAAAGGATGTAGCCGTATATAAATTTTTCGGAAACGTGAGTACCCAACCGTCCAATTCCATCCCATCTTCGTTCAGCAGAGTACCTACTTGTATGTACCTAGGTAGGTAAACAACGTGACTCACTCAACCGAGGAGGGAGAACCGAGAAGAAATCACCGTTGGTAGTTTCTGCATATTCATATTCTCTTTCCCATAGCCCCCTACCTTTTCCCACATCTTTCACATTCGTCAAACCTCGTCTCTGCCTTTCTTCGTCCACTATTCGCCATGAGTGGTTCCACGAATGCAAGCGATCACCCATCTTCGGATCTTGAGATCGCACGCTCCGATGACAACACCCTCAACAAGCTGCCGCCCGAGTTGCGTTTCAAGATCTATGAGCATCTCTATGCGGATCTCATCGAGGAGTTGTCTGATAACCTGTTCGCCGTCTTTTCGCTTTACGAATACTTGTACAATTACACTGCCCATCACCTCGAGAGCCATGTCGGCAAGACTGGATTGACCGGTCTGCTCTACACATGTAAGCAGATACACAACGAGGCCCTCGAGGCTCTCTGTAACGAGACCGAGTTTGTTCTCGACTGTGAGTCATACTCGGCCATTTACTCTGTCTTCCCTACTCGTCGTTATCTTGAACCTGTGGAAAGGGTAGCTAGCTAGCCTTTCCAGGTGTGGCACCTACGTGCACTACGGCCCGTGGATTCATACTCACATGGTCCATAGTGCTGGGCTACGATGATGGCCTGGACGAGGAGCGATCCAAAATACGGTTCTCCGATAATGGCAGAATTCTCTCCTTCGTCAAGAAGCTCAAACTCAATGTTGAGCCTCATAGGGATGAGACGACCGACCGGTTTGTCTCCCGCATCCGCAGCTTTTTGGCTGCTATCAACCACGGAGCACAGCTCCGCTCGCTCAAGATCAGGATCAAGCCCGGCAGGTCTACGGACCCGGTATCATTCGACAAGATCCTGTCCGCGCTGGGTACCATCCGAACCGCCGGCAGACCCGCCGTCGTGAGCATGGGAGAGGTTTCCGAGCAGCTCATCAGCCCGGAACGTTGGCTGGCGTTCGTGGAACAAACAAACGGGTGACTATGCATTTTACTCTAGATTCTCTCTGCATTCATCAGGCTCAGTCACTAAAAGCTAGTTAAGTGTCGATAGGGGTCGTGGCTGGCCGGCCCTTGGACCAGAACACTACGGGGATGAGGAAGACAGTGATGAGGAATAAATTGGAGCCTGGTATTGTCTGACTATATATCACCATGGCCGTCGTATGACTTCCGAGGAGGTGAACTTATGAAAACTCTTCGATCCTTTGATGAAATCTTTTTGATCGGCTTCTATGCAAGGGTGCAATATGCACATTGTAGATGTGATTTAGGTATAAGTGAGATACCACCCTCCATGAGACACAGGCGTGATCTAGACAATCTACATTCTAGCTCGATGAAGTCCTATAATTATGGACTAACCATGGCAAACCCCTTCAAGATCATATCCAGAAGCTGCGCACCATGTATCTTCTCCAGATCTCCCTTGAGCCTTTGGTTACTACTCCTGAGAACGGTAGGCAGACTCCAAGTTGAACCGCAACACCATTACTTTCAATTGACAATACCGGAAATTGGTCTGACGATATCGGAGTACATATACGCGCCCTGCCCTGGATTCTTAACGCGAAAATCCAAGCGAGCATGCACGTTTTACTTTTATGGGCGCTGAAATAAACATACAGTATCCCCGCATGGGTGTCAAGTTGTGGCAGTGTCGCTAAGGGGGGTGGCGAATTCTTCCGGGTGGCTTGGTTACTTATTAAGGGGGGCGCTCCTCCTTTTACTTCAACGATGAGTCTACACCGCGACGGACCCCCCGAAATAATGTACACGGGCGAGTAAATGCTATATCAAGCTCTTTTCCACTGGGGAACCACTCATATGATACGCTGGTGTCAATTGCGGTCAACTACCTACTTACTGAGTAAGCGACCACATTCGCTGACAGAAAGCAGGTCGATGGCCTCTCTTCGTCTCGACTCGGACGCTCAAACAGGTCCAACCTAGGTACTTACTTAGTGGCAAAATTCACAGGCGTCTGTCTAGACGGGCAGACTTGGGGAGCTGAACTTGCCCTTGCACCCGCGGGTTACCGTGTATCTATAGATAGAGCAAGCAAAGAAAACAATTCCCTCGAGATGTAAGTCGTCCGTCCGTGGACGTCCCCCCTTTTCTTCTTCTCGTAATGTGCGAGCTGGACACCGCCGGGATCAGCCACTCACTGCATTTCATCCGACTGACCCCCTTTTTTTCATATAGATACTCGCTTGAAGTCGAAGACGTTGTTTAGCCTACCGGTCTGAACTCCTCAAATGTCAAGACCGAGGCAGCGAATCTTTTCTCTTTTTGCATGTCAACTGATTTGAGTGCCATATGTCTGCCTATTAGCCTGTTAGTCTAGAACCCCGGTTTTCTTGTCTGATATTTGCAGGTCTCCTGCATACGACAAGCTAAGCTCTTGATATTTCATATGCGTGGTCCCATAGACCGACCAGGTGTGATGTGCATGCAAGGAGGCTCTTCGCCCAAAGTATACCATAAGAGTGTGTCGATCAGAACGGCGTGCTCTGCTGTTAGTTACCTTGGGTAGTTAGGATCTTGCGAGTATTAGAGCTCGAGGAGAAATAAACTAAACCCCTCGTGACACGACCTCATACAGAACTTGGGTTTGTAACCTACCGTGACTAAGTTATGAGGTATATCTTCAATTCTCTCGTCAGAATACAGCATTTTGTGGGCAGTTCGTCCCCCCTCTCCCACCCAGCACCAAAGGGGGTAGAAAGCAGTACAGGTCATTCACCCAAAAAAAGATACATCGTGGCATTGCATGAGTGACTCGCGAACCTGATTATTCGGGGGAAGATAACTCTTTGATCTATAGTCTATTCGACTAGCATGTATTGTGATGTCACCTGGACAGAGGTATCGTTGAACTCGCATGCTGCGAACACATCATTAACCCGAAGGGGGTGCTCACAGCCCCTATTCACCACGCCACTAAGTTCTCCCAGCCTCTGTAACTTACTCTTCTCGTCTGATCTTGCAGCCGCACTTCTTTTCTCATCTGTCAACCACCCCTGACCCATTCGTGTGTATTGTGGCGTGCACGTTAAATAGGAGCGCCTTTATGGTTTGATCACGAGCATACGTGAAGATGGAGCAAGAATGAGGACACATACAGTCAAATCTGGGTGTTTTAAGCGCATTTATAAGTGTTTATAAGACAGGGCAGAGGAAACCGAGCTCAAAGATCTCCGAAAATAGGGAACTCAAGTCGCCAGCTGTGCCTGCTCGATCGGTGGCTGGTCCGGGGCTTCGTACTTTCTGAATCCCTCCGTACACAGGAGAACGACAGTGGAGGACTGGTCGAGCCCGAGAGCGGCTTTATCGGAGCTGGTCAGCCGTCTCAGAGCGGCCAAAGAAGCCCCTCCGCAGGGACCGGCCTGTATGTCTAAGGTCGTGAGGTACAAGCAAGCGTCATGAGACTCATAATCGCTCACGGTAAGACTGGCATCCACGCCGGCTTTGAGCAGGGGCCAGGCGATGCTGGAGACAGTGCCGCAATCGAGGCCCGCCATGATGGTTGGAGTGGTCTCGATGGGCACACATTCGCCGGCCCGCAAGCTCGTATGCAGGCAGGCGGCGGTGTCGGGCTCTACGGTGAGGACTGCGCAAGCATGTTTTGGTGCCTTGTAATGAGCCACCACGGATTGTGCGAATGAGCCGACCCCGACAGGGGCGATCACCAGGTCAGGCACTGTATGATCTAATTGCTCATCAACTTCATGCAACATAGTATCGTAGCCTTGCACGATCCACTAATGACCATATTTCCAGTTAATTACTAGGCGAAATCGCGGTTGTTGCGAGGTCGGGCAGACTTACCCCTGGGATCTCCTCGTAACCGGGAAAGGCTGTGTCCTGTATCAGGATGCCATCCACCCTCTTTGCCTGGTTGGACGCAAGTTGGACGGCGTCGTCATAGGACCCCTCGGTGACGGTTACCGAAGCGCCTTCGTCTCGAAGATTCTGTATCGTTGCTGGGTGAAGTCCCTTAGGCACGAAGATGTCGACCTTGGTGTCTAGCAAGTTTCCCATCCGCGCTACGGCCAGACCATGATTACCGTCCGTGGCCGCCACGAGAGTCGTCGGGTTCTTTCTCAAAGCCTCCTTGGCTACGTCGAGGTCTGCTGTCTCGGCCGGCAATCCATACTTCTGGATGACAGCTCTCAACGTGCCCCACGAGGCGCCGAGGATCTTGAAGGACGCCAATCCCAGGCGGTGGCCTTCGAACTTCAGATAAACAGACTTGACACCCACATCCTCAGCGACTTTGTCGAGGCCAAACAGCTTGGTGGCAGAGTAGCCGGTCATGCCGCGGTGGAAAGCGTTGACAAGACCGGTTGGGGGCGGTGACGGGTTGCGCCAATGCCGTGCGGAAGGGTTCACATACAGAACCCTAACTTGCTCCTCGGCCATGGCTCGAAGATATGTGCCCATCCTTTATCTTCTGCACTTTTTCCAGATACATGAGAAGCGGTGCTCTTGTGAGGAGCGATGACTGGCGTTGAATCAACGGTAAATAATGTCCGCTCGTGTGTATGAAGGAGGCGAACCTTTTGTCTCCTCAGCCTGCATGTAAGCGCAGTACGGTCAGTCAGTCGGGGCGTTCGTCAAGCGGGGTAGATTATTGCACATTGAGGTTGCACAGAAGGCTGAGTGTATAGTAACAACCCCGGCCTCCTTTCCGGAGAGGCAGGGATTGCCTTTTGCAACGCAAGTCGGGCGTCCACGGGCGTCTTCAACGCCCAATGAAATATCAAATTTTGAAAGTGCCGTGCAGGTCACATTTGAGAGTGCATTGAAATCGGGGCTGAGCCCGGCCCGTGTCGAGGGCTGGTGTTTATCAGAACTGAAATGTAAAAGGAGTGAGCCCTGGGGGTGTGCGGCATATCCTGCTTGCTTGCTTTCTTCTCTGTTGGAACTGACTCGTTAAACCGGCGGCGACAATATGGATCCCTTATCCCTGACTGTTGCGGCGTCTCAACTGCTGGGAGCAGTGAACACGGTCATCGTCATTGTAGCCAAATACAATGAAGAGATGAACAAGACCCCTCGAGACCTCGCCAAGTTTGTTGAGGAGCTCAGGGGCCTGCGGAGTGTGCTCGAAACCTTGGAGTCCCTGGTCCTAGAAGCAAAGAAGTCGAACATCGAGACTCACCCAAAACTCCGGGCCTTGATACCGCTCTACGAGCCGCTCACACTTTACCTTGAAGACATCAAGGCACTCCAATCTCGACTAGAGCTGCCAAAATGGTATACGAGCTCACGCCGACGACGGAGCATCGTGATTGCATTAGGATGGCCATTGGCGGACGACGAAGCGAAGAGAGAGTTAGAGAAGATGAAAAGCTTCCGGGAGCAGCTTCGAGGTGCCATCCAAGTCGATACGATGTGAGCCGGAATAGCCATTTCAAAGGGAGCCAATATCACGGAGTTGCTAACCAGGGACAAGTCACATTGCTGTTGAAAACCAAAGGATCCTCTACGAGAATCAAAGGATCCTAACCGAGCTAGTCAAATCATGGAGAACACAGTCTACGTGTATGTACTATGCCTCCCACATAATTCTTACGAGCGGCATGCTAAACGAGCTCTACGCCCAGCGGATCACCGCAGAGAGCTCAACCGTTGGCTTGCAGCCCCTGACCCTTCCTCCAACTATCAGTCGGCCCTGAAAAGACGCAACACGGAGACAGGACTATGGTTCGTCAATAGTGAGGGACTCTCCACCTGGATGAGAACCCCATGTTCATTCTTCTGGGTGTATGGGATAGCAGGGTGCGGGAAGACGAGTAAGCAGCCTCCAGACTCTTTTATGCCTACTGGTTTACTGTCCGGCTTCTTAAAGAAACACTGTCATCGAAAGAATCGGGTGACCTATTCTTCTGGGGTTCATATTACCGCCACACCGTGTTGTTACTCTTACAGCAGGCTGACCACAATTCTCTCATAGTTCTCACCACCTCAGCCATCGAAAAAGTGACCACGTACTCGCGTGATAATGTCGGCGTCGGCATCGCATATTATTACTTCGATTTCACAGACAAGGAGAAACAGATATCGGAAAAGTTGATCTGCTCAATCTTGAAGCAACTGTCAATGCAGTGTCCAGAAACGCCTCACGTCTTGTCGATGCTCTTCACGTCCTGCGAAGACACAGACAGGCCACCTTCTTCTGATGAGCTCCTTGAAACACTGCGTCATGTTCTGCGAAGTTTCGCAGATGTGTACATCATCATCGACGCGCTCGACGAATGTAGCGAGGTCGAGGAGCTGTTAGAATATCTGGGCTGCATGATGGGTTGGGGCATGGAAAACCTCCATATCCTAGCATCAAGCAGGCCGGAGCGGGTCCTCGAGGAAGGCTTGAGACCATACTTGAAAGATGACGCACGTAACAAGATATCAGTCCAGAGCGACGTGATTAGCGATGACTTGCGGACTTACATCAGAGGACGGCTCGCGACGGATACGAAACTGAAAAGGTGGCACAAGAAACCTGAAGTTCAAGCGGAAATCGAAACGGCCCTGATGCAGAAGGCAGATGGAATGTGAGTCGATGTGGCAACTTGGAAAATGGAGAAAGGCTATGACTTACCATGGAGTACGCAGGTTCCGCCTCGTTGTCTGTCAACTGGACGAACTGACAACCTGTTTTACGCGCCCCCAGCTACAGGATCGGCTTAAATCGCTTCCCAAGACGTTAGATGCCATGTATGCGGCGCTGCTTGCTCAGATTCCCGAAGAGCATGAACATACCGCGAGCAAGATCCTGCAATGGCTGGCCCATTCCTCGAGACAGCTAACCATCGACGAGGTCGCAGAGGTGCTCTGCGTTGAGCCGGAGGACGACCCCAGCTTTGACCCCGAGCGCCGGTTTCCGGACCCCAGGGACATACTAGAGATCTGCCCCAGCCTGGTCCTGGCGACAGAAACCAACGTGGAGGATGAGGACGGTACCGTGCTAGGCGAACAGATCCAGCTTGCCCATTATTCCGTCAAGGAGTTCCTCGTTTCCAAGAGAATCCAGAAACTGGCACCGGCTTATAGCATCACCTCGGCCGAGGCTAATGCCTCGATCGCTGAAGCGTGCCTGTCATACCTCCTATCCATCGACGGGCCCGACAGCATCCATCCAGGGCTTCTGGAGGAATCTCCTCTGGCTTCCTACGCCGCGCAATACGGAACGAGGCACGCCAACTTGGCGAAAGGGGCAAACTCCAAGCTCTTGACTTCGTTGATGATCCAACTGTTCGATGGGGGGAGCCTTGCTTACGCGAACTGGATGCGTCTCAACAATCCGGACAAGCCGTGGCAGTCGCCAACCGCTGCGATAAGACATGCCGGAGAAGGTCAGGAGGATGAGCTGCTCCCGCCTCTGTACACCGCCGCCGCATGGGGACTTGTCGACGTCGTAGGCGCTCTACTGGATGATGGCGCGGATCTGACCCAAGGAGCTGGGGACTGCGGAAACGTGCTTCAAGTAGCGGCTCGTGGCGGGCATCAGGACGTCGTTGACTTGTTGCTCGCAACAGGGTCAGATGTGAATGCCTCCGGTGGGCTCTTCGGGACGGCGCTACAGGCTGCCGCATTCTGTGGCCATGAAGCCGTGGCGAGACAACTCCTGGGCGCCGGTGCAGCGGTCAACCAGGGCGGAGGCAAGTATGCCAACCCCCTGCAAGCCGCGGCCAGGGAGGGCCATCTCGAAGTCGTCAACCTGCTGCTGGAAGCAGGGGCCGATACGTCTGCCCGCGGAGGCTTTTACGGAGACGCGCTGCAGGCCGCGGCCTTCTATGGCTACGAGGCTATTGTCAAGGTGCTCATTGACGCGGGGGCAGCAGTGGACCAGCTTTCGGGTGGTATATACGGCACGCCTCTCCAAGCCGCTTGCAGGAATGGCTACGACAACGTAGTCAAGATCCTCCTGGACGCAGGTGCGCAGGCCAATCTGCAGAGCGGCATGTATCACACCGCAGTCCAGTCCGCGGCCCGGGGCGCACACAAGAAAATCATCGAGCGACTCATCGCGGCGGGTGCCGACGTCAACGCCCAGGGCGGCAAGTATGGCAATGCCCTGCAGGCAGCCTGCTTGCTAGAGGACGTGGTGATCGTTCAACTCCTCTTGGACGCTGGCGCCGATGTCAATGCCCAGGGCGGGACTTACGGGAATGCTTTACAGACCGCCAGCGTGCATGGGTACAGGACGGTCGTGGACGTCCTGCTTGAAGGCGGCGCCGATATCAACATGGAGGGCGGCTACCACGGCAACGCTATCACGGGCGCCGCTATGAACGGGCATCACGAGATAGTGAAGCTGCTGCTCGACTCCGGCTGCGACGTCACGCGCCTGACGGTCACCGTCACGAATGCCAGCCCCAACCACCGGCGGGCGATCGAACTGCTCCAGGGGGCCGGAGCCGAGGTCCACCTCGGCAGTGCCGAGGAGCAGCAGGGTGTGCCGGGCGGTTTCGGGAGGAAGCCGTCGATCGTAGTCGAGGACCTGTCGTCGGCGACGGCGGCGGTGGGTATCGCCGACGAGGAGGATGAGGAGGGGAGGCGCGACGAGATCCGACAGGCGGCCCTCACGGTCAAGTTCTGCGACGAGTGCGGCCGTTCCATCCCGGACGGCGCGAGGTACTACCACTGCGGCATCTGTCTCAACGACGACTGGGACAGCTGCGAGGCATGCGTAAGGGGCGGGTTCCCCTGCCGGGACCGCAGACACAAGATGGTCTTGCGACAGATTCGCAACGGCATGATCATCGATATAGATACATCCTAATCCTTAGGCTTGAGTAGTATCTAACTTATCTATCTTTACGGGACGGATCAAAATGGACTGTTGGACTCGATACCTAAGGATGGATCGCTGAGTAGAAGAAGAACGTTGAAACGGAAGACCATAAGGGTAGGTATAGGTAAGTAGATACCAGCTTCGAAATTTTATGGGGGGGGGGGGACCTACTAACCCCTTAATCCTCACGTGTCAGTAAGTGCTCTCCGAAGTCACTGTGACCCAAGAACCTCTGATATCCATAGTATCTATCAATTAATACGCTGTGCAGTCTAGATGTCTATTCAAATTCATCGCATGGGCCCGGCGACCTGTCCACTACTCCTGACTGACTCTCACCCTGTGTGACCTGAGACTCGACGGGTGAAAACGGCCCCCAAAAACTAAACCTTGGGACATTTCTCCCGGAAAACCCTTCCCTTCGATAGCCGAATGGCATGCCACTCATACAGGCTGGAAGTTCGGGTGTGAGATGTACTGTGACACGGGACCCGACAGGCTGGATCCGACGTCCTTTTCTGGTCAATAGGTAGGATGCGTGAGGGGACCCCGACGACATTCCAGTGCGGGAAAGTTCCTCACGAAGATGTTGGTCCCGAAGAATTCGGGTGACCAACCGTGCTTACGGGCATGTTCATGTTGTCGGTACACGAGCAAGCATTCTACGCGCCCTCCTGTGTTGACGGGGTCCGCACCGGATAGATGCTGATAGGCGGTAGGTAGGTATCTAACAGGATAAGTATCACATATCTAACTGGTACGGTAGAGACTCCATATTCTACACCAGACGGGACACAGATGTCGCTGAAAAACATAAAGACACCTCCTTGGGACGGTGGCGATACACGATACATCTACGGCTCGGTTAAGAAATGAAGGTCGAATGTATCAGAAGTAGTGTGAGGTTCATCCGCGAGAAGAAAAAAAAAAAAAACCTGCTTATTGGGCACTGGTAAGTATGCGACCCCCCAGGGATCCAATTTTCCGATGCCTTCCCGGCCCCCAAAAAGGGGGGAGGAACGCTTTTGAGAGCTATACAGTACACCACCCTCCATCAATGTTTCGACATTCTTTATGGTCGGACAGTACACCACGAGTCCGCGCAGCATGCGCAGTATTCTTCCCTATAACCTGGTCAGGTTGGAAGACGAGCTGTGACTTTTCCCAGGCTGATGCTATACACGATGACAGACTTTTCCGATCCAGCTGTCGCGTGCCAGTTGACGGTTGGTATTGTTGGTTTTTACTCTCTCTTCGGAAATAGAATGACATTCTCCAAACCGTTGGTTGGTACCGGGTTTGCGTGCTCCTCGCTGTGCACCCGGCCTTCTGGATCGCTTCCCGTCATAACCTCCTCCCCCCCTTGAATACTCTAATGACATCGTATCAAGTTCTTTGCGGCCACGGCATGACCCTCTCGCCCTATTCGGTGTATCCAATCTAGCCATACATTGAGAAAAAAAAAACCCCGCCTATCAACATCGCCTCGCTCCATATCCCCATGTCGCTTGATCATTTCAACCAGCTTAGCCCCGAGCAGCAGGAGATGGTCCTTAATGGCCCAGCTCTTGAGCCTCCGCCAGGGGTGACATCAAACCTGGAACACCCACCAAATAGGAATGACCTCGCTCAGATCACGAATGCCTTGTGTCTGACCGCCACGTGCCTAGTCGCCCTGCTTCGTGTCTATGCCAAGGTGTTCTGCATCAAGAAAGTTCATATGGAAGATTGTGAGTCGCCGGGCCATCTGTACTCGAAGTTCGATGTCTCTTCTGACTATTTGCCTGTCTGATAGATATTGCCCTCGCTGCGCTTGTAGGTGTCATGGCCCCTATCGAGTTGATCTCGCTTCCATCTGGTCTAATGGAGCCAGGGCACATACCTTGGTTGCATTTACTGCAATTACTGGTCGATCAGCGTATGTGGCGTCTTCGTCCATCAGTGGAACGTCCGGGTCAGAGATCTGTTTGAGGTCCTCTATGTACGTGACCCCCTCTGCCCCCGTCCTCGTCGTCGTCGTCGTCGTCGTCGTCGTCGTCGTCGGGGGCTGGTTCAGCGTCGTCTATCTATCTACCCATCTGACGCTCCCAACCCAACGCGAAGATCTTTCACATCGGCGCCAACCTAGCCGAGGTCACCATCATGGCCATTAAGGCCTCGATCCTCCTCGAGTGGACGCGGATCTTTCTGCCTCATGGCAATCGAAATGCCTTCTTCTGGACCTGCCGCGTCGTGCTGTGGGTACATACCCTATTCCACGCCTCCTGGATTATCGCGGAGAACCTGTCATGCGCGCCGCATGAGAAGATCTGGAACCAGGCGAAGCCGGGCCACTGTGTGAAAATCAAGGCTCTCTACCTGCCCACGACCATACTGAACTTGGTGGCCGATGTCATCATCCTCGTGCTGCCGCAGAAGATCATCTGGACCCTTCAGATCTCTCGCAAGAATAAGATCGGCATATCTCTGATCTTCACCATAGGCCTATTGTGAGTACTTACTTACGATCCATAATCAGAGAAGCGTAGTCGGAATACCGAGCTGACGAACACGACCGAAGGGCCTGTATATCAGCCAGCTTCCGACTAGGCGTGACGGTCCAGTTCTACCTCACCGACGACACGGCCTATGCCAAGTCGGCCGTCTACCTATGGGCGCTGGCGGAGATGACATGCCTGTTCCTGGTATTCTGCGTGCCCGCCGCGCCCAGAGCGCTCATCGACAGCGGGTTGGCCGCCAAGGTAGCCCTGTCGCTGAACGCCGCGTATCGCAAGGTGAACCAGACCGGCTCGTCTCTGTTCGGGATACCTTCTTCTCCCTCTACTCCGGCATCGGAGACGGTGGCGGCGGCTAAGCAAGATCAGTCGCGGCGCATGGAAGGCGGCATTCTGTGTACTACTCACATCTCGGTCAGGGAGGATTTCGTCGGGTCTGGGGAGAGAAAAGGGGGTGAGGGTGGGCAATATTGTCCGTGGATCGAACTACGTTGAGGATTACCGTGAGGGAGACTCATTTTGAAGAGATGCGGTATGCATGGGCGGGAAGAAAAGGGGGCCAATTAACTTCCTTGGTGCTTTCAGGGGTTGTGCATGTTTAGGAGCAGGTAGACTTAAGAAAGTTGGCAGCTAACCTTGCGGGATATCTCTGTTAGATCTTTGACCAACTCTGGGTTGATAGCTCTCCCCATCGGTAGAAAGGGAGAAGGTAAATGAGGAAGAAGGCAATCTCATACCTCCCTTGCTCCCCGTTCCATGCCTAAGCGTAGTCCTCGAGAGAGTCTTGTGGAGGGATGATTGGTTCACGGTGGAATACTTCGATTCAGGAGGCGAAGTTATCAGACAGCGCAGACACAATTTTTGAATCATCAGTCGTCAATTTCTCCAACCCCTGAATGAATGATATCTACAGACTCAAGCTACTGATATACAAACCAGTCAACACCACAACCTCACCAACCACACGTTACCCCCCTGGCCATCCATCATCACCTACCCATCCACCCGCCATCCACCGTAAGGATCTCCCCATTAACATACCTGCACCCGGACCCGGCCAAGAACACGGTGGCGCCCTCGAAGTCGGCCGGGGTGGCCCAGCGGCCCATGGGGATGCGCTCGAGGATGCTGGCGGCGCGCTTTGCGTCGTTGATGAGGGCCTCGTTCATGTCGGTGGTGACGTATCCCGGGGCGATGGCGTTGACGTTGACGCCCTCGCCCGACCACTGGTTCGCCAGCGACTTGGTCAGCTGCGCGATCCCGCCCTTGGCCGCCGCGTACGCCGGCACGTTGATCCCGCCCTGGAACGACGCCAGCGAGGCCACGTTGACGATGGAACCGCGCCGGCCCGTCGCGTCCGCCGTCCGGGTTAGGAAGTACGCGCCGAAGTCGCGGCAGAGCGTCCAGACGGTCTTTAGGTTGACTTGGAGGACCTGGTGATGATGATGATGATGAGTCAGGTGTTTTTTTTTTTTTTCGTGTCAGTGCATGATGAGGGAAGGGAAGGGAAACGGAAAGGAATGGTCCGGCTGAGAATTCCATATCGCATGTGCATGGCGGTGGTGGACGACTCCCCCCCAAAAAAGACAAGACTTACGTCGTCCCAGTCGCTCATGGGGAACTGGTGCGCCGGATGTCTCCGCTGGATGCCGGCGCTGGTGACAAGGATGTCGACGTCGTGGCCGTCGTCGAGGATGCGCTTCGCGAGCGTCTCCACGGCGTCCTGGGCCGACAGGTCGGCCGTGTAGATGGTGGCCTTGCGGCCCAGGGCCTCGACCTTCTGCTTCGTCTCCGTGTTCTGCTGGTCCCGCTGCACCAGGATGATGTCGGCCCCCGCGCCGGCCAGCGCCAGCGCCATGGCTTGCCCTATCCCGCGCGTCCCTCCGGTTATGACGGCGACGTGGCCCTTGAGGGAGAATAACTGCTCTAAGTAGGATGTCATGATGATAGGTCGATCTGCTGGATGGGTATTAGGGTAGAGTGAGGTCTTTGGGCGATGTGTATGTATTATGAGACGATAGAGGGCTCTCTGGTGCTTTCTCCCTTTTTTTCTTTGTGTTATAACTGTGCCAGAAGGTTAAGACGGTCACATGTTTCATCTCTCTATCAGTCTCTATACTTATCATCAGTCTCGAGTCCCTTCGGACTGGCTTTCAGCAGTGAATATGATTCCCCCGCACGATGGATGGAGCCATGATGGTGGGATACGCCGGCGCTGGCCACTGGGTCTCGAGGTGGAGTTTGGAGACTTGGAGAAACCAGTAGGTTAAGTCAGCATCAGACCAGCACAGTGTTTAAGCCCGAATGTCTGGCCCGAGTCAGTAAGTAGAGCCGATCGACCCTTACCCTTGCTTAGGTACAGTACCCCCACGAGGGGAAAAGTCTGGATAGCCCCGGATTTCCCTCTCCGCCTCCGCAAGTTTGCTTGGGGGTCATCAGAGGGTCGGAAGGCTACTCATCTACGCGACCAGCTGGGTCGAGATCCGTCCGTGTTTCGGGACGGTGCATCTACGCCGGCCTCAGGCCTAGTATTGATTGGCCAGACGTAGGTCGTGTGGTAAGCCTCACGTGGGCTCGCCCGTACAGTATTTATGGTCGAAAGACACAGGTGGGGGGTGGCTGGAAACAATGCGGAAGACTCCAGGTCGGTCCATTGGCTCCCTCATCCCTGACACTTCCTGAATAGGATACCCACCTTACCCAGGCGGTGGACATCCTTCGGGTGGGGGTCAGATGGTCCAAGCGGGAAGTCCTCCTGGAGGGCTAGGAGGGGTCTTTCTGAGACCCCTTGAACGCTGCGCCTTTTTCTGGTATGAGCGCGCCTCTCCTAAATCGATGGGCTAGCCAAAGTACAGAACCGCGAAGACTGCGATGGGCAGTATGGGCTGCTAATCTGGAAGCTGAGGGGACTGAAAACGAGTGAAGACGAGTGTTAACATGGTGGCGTTGACCCGTCGACAATGCAGACAGATAAGAGACATAAGGCAAATACTTAAGATGCAATATTCATAATCTCATAATCTATCTGAACCCTATTGGAGTGACGACTCGGTCTTGACCAACTCAGCAAACCCATTCTCCTGCTCCGTCAACTTCACCCCTTCAGGGAGGGTACATGGTCTCCTGGGCTCTCCACCGTAGCCGTGATACTTCTGCAGGGCGACCTTGACGGAGACGAAACCCCCTTGTATAGCCGTCCAGTCCCCCTTAGCCACGATCATCTGCAGGCTGCGCGCCTGGTCCTGCTTCCCGGACTGCCACAGGCTCTGGACCTGCAGACACGCCTTGGGCGCGATGTTGGCCAGGCCCGCGATGACGCCGTGCCCGCCGACCGCCAAGGTCTGGACGATGAAGTCGGCGCTGCCGCCGAAGGTGCGGAAATCGGTGCCGAGGGTGCCGGCGACCACGCGCGCCAGCTTTCCCGTGTTCCCGCACGTCAGCTTCACGCCGGCGATGTTGGGGTGCTGCGCCAGGGCCAGGATCGTGTCGGAGCTCAGGTCCAGGCCGCTGCAGGCGCCGGGGAAGTTGTAGATGAGGACGGGCAGGGGGGAGGCGTCGGCGACGGATCGGAAGTGCTCCGTGATGAGGCTCGTGCTCAGGAGCCCGCCGTAGTAGGCAGGGGGCAGCACCAGGACGTGGGATCCCCCGGCCTCGGCTGCCTCCTTGCAGAGCTGGATCGTCTCCCGGGTGCTCTGCGCGCCGCAGCCGACTATGACGGGGACGTGGGGATATCCGGCCGAGTCGAGCGCCTGTCGTGTGGTTCTGGTCACGAGAGACCTCTCGGCGTGATCCAGGTGGACGGCTTCGCCGTTGGAACCGTGGGTGACGAGACCGGTCACGCCGGCTTTTGCTAGGCGGACGGCATGCTGTGCTGTTGTCTTTTCGTCTATTGAGTCTTCAGGCGTGAAGAAGGCCACGGTAGGGACGTAGATACCAGGTTCGAGAACGGACGATGCTGGCTGCGAGGCAGTGCCGTTGCCGCTTACGTCGGCTGAAGGAGACATGATGATGATGATGTGTGTGTGTGTGTGTGTGTGTGTGTGTGAATGCGAATAGTAAGGAGATAAAACCAACGGTTGATAGGTATAGATAGAGATGTCTGATATGAAGGAGATCACGGAGACACGACAATACGCACGATGATGTATGACTAGCCTTGACAAGCCAAAAAAAAGAAAAAGTGAGTCTGAGTTGTTTTTGCCGCGAAGGTTAGAAACAGATAGAAACTACCTAGACCTAAGTAGTTAGAGGAGGAGGATAGCTCATGAGGTTGTTCGTCCCTGTTCTGCGCCTCGACGGCTTCGCTTCGGGACGGAAATACCTATCCACATATCCTCTTTAGGATCATCATAGCCCTGACAAAGGTGCCCCCCCCGATCAGCCCTCGCCGCCGCCGCCGCCGCCCCCAGGAAAAGTAAGTATCTCCGCATTTTTGTCCCCCCACGCAGGTGGACATTGGATGGGAACAGTGCCGAGTTGCACTAAATATAATAATAAGTAGACCTTGTCGCTCGTCTGTGTCCCCCACGAAGCCTTTCGTTTGCGCTAATGTGGGAACTTGACTTTGGCTACGTTCCGAGTAGATAGTTCTGGTAAGTAGTCTCCGGTGTTAGTCTAGTGTATGTAGGCTGAGGGGGTTTGGCTCCACGCACATCCCCCATCTCGAGCACTCTCCCACCAGTCCGTCATCAGTCTGCCAGTCTGCCAGTCTGCCACTGTTTGTTTGGTGAGCTGTGTGTGTAAGTAAGCATGCGTGCGTGTGGCGATACTTTCACGCGATTCCCGCCACTGCCGCCGGCAAGGGATGAAAGAGGACCGCGCACTGCGACTCTGTCTGGATTGGTATACCTCAGGCCCGAGCAAGAAGTGGTCACCCGCGTTGGCTATCTAACCTACGACAATCTCTCGTAATCGATCGTTATCTTTGGTATCTGTGAGACAGCATGCTGTTGTGCGTGCGTGTGTCTCAGTCTCCACACTACACAGACTACTTACACCTACTGGTACTTATATTAATTACACGGCGTGCCGACTGGTGATCATCGGTGAGACAGGCAACAGGTCACAGACAACTGAAGCTCGTCGTCGGCTACGGACCCGCCAGTTTGGCATACTAGTACGCAAGCGCGGTGTATCCGAACCGAAAGTCGAGCATGTGTCCTTGGCCCGGCATGTCTCACGATTCTCCCATCCAATGTCTTGGCTCGGCAATAAATACCTAGCCTAACCTACTTGATTGTCTCGGAAATCCTGGGGAACCAGCCGTCTTTTCTAGAGAGTTCACCTCCCAGCTCCCTTCTTGCTCTCGAGTGACAAATATATATACCCAGGGGCCGGCCTCGTGCCAAGGTTACCTTCTTACCAGCAGACGCCATAAGAAGCTCTGTAGGATTTCCACGCCCGACTCTGGCATTCTGGGAAGCCGTTCCGGATTCCCTGATGGGCTTGTTATTACTTACCACTGCAGATGCGGTGTCCCAGTGGAGAACGAAGTGGCCCTACAAGGTTTATGTGTGTGTCATGTGTTCCACCAACTACTTACCTCCTTATTAGTACAGTAGCTACGTGCTAGGGCTACAGACAACCAGCCACTGATGTCTGCATCGGCAAGGGATTCTGTTCATTTTCGTTCCTTTGTAACTTTAACATCGGCTGAAACCCTCCTCCAAGCGACCCCGTGGGGGTAGTGGTCGTGTGCCATGGTACATGAACACTTGCCAGACGTACAGGAGGTAACCGGAATCTACAAATTTGCATTATTAGAAAGGCATAACAGAGACGGCCTCTCATATCTTTCGGACCCCAGAAATTGAGTCTCGTGCCCCCGAATCCGCGGGGGTGGATTCATTTCAGGGGCGTTCATGCAGGTAAGAAGGACGTTTCTCCTTACAGGGTAAGACCATTAAGGCCAACGTCCTATTTGCTATTTCAGAGGTCTTGATTGGATTTGATTGGATGTTTTTGATATCCTCTCACGTAAATGCTGAGTCCTGGTGGGTTCTGCGTGAAGCCCCCCCACGCTAAATCTCCATATTGACAACGTCGTCGTCCCGGGATGAGAGAGAGAAGGGGAATCGCATACTGCTTGGACTCAGCAACTCGATCCATGGATTTCAGTTTCTTCTCGACCGCCTGTTGATAAGAGAGACAATATCTACCGTGACCGGCCGCTATCCTCCAATGGCGTACCAACGGCATATCGCACGCATGACCCTGCGTCACATTGAACAAGGCGACTCGTTTCCGGAGAGACATGTAACGGACTTTGGCGGTCTCACGCTAGAATCAGAGGATGAGAGCGATTACATCCTGGAAGACGCGAAGAAACCTCGTCATCTCACTAGCACCCGTCCAACAAGAAGTAAATCACAGAGCCCCAAGAGACACGACACGAGATGCCGGTACTGGGAAGTTTGTGAAACACTCAAGCGCGACCTGAAGGATCCCAAAGAACCACCCGGCACTTGGAATCGTCATCCCGATTCTCTCGGCCTGCGAACATCTCGGTTACCAGAGTCCTCGGTAATCAGTAGATTGGAGGCCCTGCCGGTACGAAGAGTCTGGAAGCGTCGGGGTCCCATGGAAGTGCCGGCCCGCAGTCTCCAGAGGACCGCGGAGGCGATTACGATCTACGAGAGGGGGGACATCCTGACCGCCGCGGACCGGTGCGATCGTTGTAGGCGAGGGAACACCGCCTCGCCAGAATGCGTGGTCGTACCGCATGTCGCGGGAAACGCATGCAGCAACTGTCTATACGAGGGTATGGCGTGGCGATGCAGCCTGTCCTGCCTCCCGGAGCATCTATGGGGAGCATCACCAGAGCGACACAAACATAGAGAAACGTCGAGTTTCAGGGGGGAGGATCTCAGGCCGGTTCTCGATCTAATTGAACAGTTGCAGAGGGTCGACAGGAGAGATAACACAGACCTGGACATTCCCCAGATCGCCAGACGTATCGAGCAGGCTGCTCTTCACATCGCCGAAGCAGCCCGGGAATGGGGACGGCGAGGAGGCCCTGAGACTTAGCAGCTGATGTATGCCCAGTATGATCAAGACATTGTTAAAAACATTACTCGCATTTCTCTTCCCCATCACGGTGAAATTGACGTGTATGGGTACGAACGTGGAATGTGGTACTTTTCAGAAATGATCGAGGATTGAAGATGATTCGAACAATAGATTTGCTATCAGTGTCAAAATACAATGATCCCGTTACCTTCCCTAGATTCGTTGGATACTACTCCTAGATAACCCCCCAACTTGCACACGTGCCAGTCCATCATCTATCTACAGAGTGTATCTGAAGCCCCCAGCAATCTGTGCCGCCGTCGGCCCATTCTTCCCCAGGTCCTGGCCGCGGTCCAGTTTGGCATTCTGGCGCTTGAGGTATAGGTATGTCACGACGGCGAACCCGATGGCCAAGCCGGTCGCCACGACATTGACGATGAAGGCGACGACGTAGCGGGGGGCGCCGAAGTACAGGTAGCTCGCCCAGATGTTGGGCGTGTTGCAGAGCGAGTTGATGATGGCGATGGCGGCCGCGCGCTTGACGGCGGGCTGCGACATGCTGGCCGTGATCCAGGACAGGATGACGACGGTAGCCGAGTAGAAGGAGGCGGGCAGGAGCATCATGGCGGTGTACCGGGCGCCGATGTTGAGGGAGGACACGGCGATGATGTTGGCGACCAGGGTGATGATCAGCGGGATGACGATGTGCAGGAAGCGCTCCTGCTTGCGGTCCGAGTGGAAGCCGTTGATCAGCATGCAGAAGACGCAGAGGACGAAGGGGGGCGCCGTCAGGCCGTAGGTCGTGTTGCGGTCGTAGCCCAGGCCGCCGACGACGGACGGGAAGAAGTTGGTCACGGCGCCCGAGACGTAGGTGCAGTAGAGGATGCCCAGGAGCAGCCAGGTCTTGGGGTCCACGGCGGCCAGGAGGAAACCCTTGACGGCGCTGATCTCGCCCGCGTTATCTCCCTGGCCCTGGTCGGAGATGAAGTTCCATTGCACAAAGTCGCACTCGATCGGGGACAGCCCCTTAATCTTCTTGTTCGAGTTCGGCAGGATGAACGCGAACGAGATGGCCAGGCCGACCGTGAGCACGCCCTCGACGAGGAAAAGCTGCAAGAGGGGGAGATTGCATGTTAGCTCGGGTTACTGCCGTTGTCGTCTGCCCTCGTCATCTTTCTTTGAGATGCTCAAGCACACAGTAGTAGGACAAAGAAAAAAAGAAAAAAAAAAAGATACATACCCATCGCCACCCTTCGAGCCCGTGTGTCCCGTCCAGCGTCAAGATGCCGATGGCGAACAGACCGCCAAACGCGTTCCCCAGCTGGGATCCGGAGAAGAGGATGGCGGCGCGGAGCGCGTATTGCTTCCGGTTGTAGAACAGCGAGAGGAAGTAGAGCGCGCCGGGGAAGAAGATGGCCTCGACGAAGCCCAGGAAGATCCGAGCGACCAGGAGCCCGGCGTAGTTGTGTACGACGGACATGAGAGCCGAGATGACACCCCAGGTCGCCATACCTACACAGATGTAAATCCCGGGCCACGAAATCTTGCCGACGATGAGGTTCGAGGGGATCTGCATCAGGATGTAACCGGCGAACAGGATACTGCGCGGCAGTTGTGTCAATCAACACGAAACCTTTTGGCCGATCGAGATGTAGTTCTTCACTTACCTGACAGACGTCTTGTACTGCACGGGAGAGAGGTTCAGGTCTTCCTCGATGTCGGCGAGCTTAGCACTGGCGATGTTCTGTCGGTCCAGGTAGTTCAGGATGTACATGATAGTCATGATGGGCATGATGATCAAGTCCATCTTCAACGTGGCCCTGCGGCCGATTCGGTTGTACTCGGCTTCATCCAGGGCCGCCAGGCTCGCGGGCATCGTCAGCCCGCCATGGTGCATTGGTGTCTCGGTTTCGTGCTTAATGTCTTCGACCTGTTCGGAGGAGCTGTCTCGCTTCTCATGTTCCATATTGACGGTGATCGTTCTGGTAGAGTCTGCTACTTTCCCGGGAGGTGGTGATGTGTTGAAGAAGAGTATGGATGGTGGACACAAAGACTATCTCGATGGAGAATCCTATCTCATCGTCTTTATGTATTCGACTTGGTCCGAACCAGAATATCATGGCTCATACCCCGGAGACTTCTCCAACTTCGAAGTCCTTCACCGTAATTACTCCACACCGTTTCTCCACGGGGTATTGGCTTGACCTGTTCATCGGTTCTTCACTAGACCTGAACTGGGATGAGTGGTAGGGGATAAAGGGGGCGCGCCTAGACCCAGAATTGTGACCCCCACGTTACCGAGATTGTCGAGAAACTCTGCCCCTAACCCCCAACCCCAGCCCCCCAATGTAGCCGAGTCATGCCAGTAGAGCTAGTTGCGAATAGCGATCAAGGTGTGACTAGGCGTTTCCATCGTCTGGACTCTGGGCGGCTGAGCTGGAAAGAAGCATACTAGTATGGGTAATCATCAGGTTGGAGCTAGGAGTACACATGACTGGACTACTTGGTAACTACCAAGCGCAGTGAGGCGCAGAGGCGTTCACTTCGGTTCACCCCCATAATCCCATGAAGTCGTACGATCTACTAGACAGGGTAGGCCCGGCTCAGCGACGTGAGGACTGTCGTCAGTAGTGGACCATCGACCTAGGAAATGATGGGGTGAACTGGGGAATGTGGAGCGAAAGAGGAGAAAACCTGACCAACTACTCACCAAAGAGTTTCACCGGCTCGTAGTTCTTTACTCCAATAGGCCATAGTCAATCCCGTAACCTGGTCTCCCACATCCTCTGATCCTTGGACACTGTTCGCGAAGCCTGGGGCTGGCTTGATGAGGAGGACTGACTGACTGACCCCCACTGAGGGCCGTCCGTTTCTGAGAGATCGTATCGCAAGGCAGCAGCAGGTCTCTGGTCGTTCCTGGGCACGAACCCGAGGACGTGGCGTGACCAAACCAGTGACGCAACGGCAGAGGCTGTCTGGTCTCTGGCCTGAAGGAGTGTTTATGTCGCTATCGGGCGGCTGAAAACACGCTCGTCACATGGCGCTTCCAGCCGCTTATGCCGTGACCCAAGATGGCGATGAATCCTACATCATGGATAGCAACATGCAGGTCCACCCCTGAAATGATGAGCACTGAACGTCGTATGAAATGCACATTAATCTTTTATCCACTCGAAGAACACTTGCAAAATCCGTAAATGTATTCATTACCTATGTGTTATACGGATGCGTTATTTCCAGACTTGACCTGTACGATTCAGTCACAAAACAAGACAGAGAGGCGATGATATGATAAACGGTCTCTGGAAGCATCCCAGGAATAGGTGATAATGTTGTAGTATCGTTTAGCAGCCTTAATGGCATGTCATGAACACCGAGGCCTTGCAAGTTGACGATGGGCGGTCTCGCTCGCTGCTAACAGGATAGGGGCTATCCCGATCATCAACATCAGCTCACGCCTATCCTGCAGGGCACTATTAGGACGCGTGAAAGTTCTTCTCATCATCTATTCCCTATGCTCCACGCTATATACATTTACCACTCCCGAATGCTTCCGTCTGGACCATGGAAGACTTTGCACTGCCATGGCTTGGTATCCTTTGATATCGACCTCACAAGCTCCTCGTTGATCTCGATCCCCAGACCGTACCCGGTCGGCGCCTTGACGTAGCCCCCCTTGCCGATATCGAAGACCTTGGGATCTTTCATGTAGGTCAATAGGTCAATGTCGTCTCCAGCTTCCGTATTGTAGTGCATTCCCAAACTCATCTCCAGGATGGCAAAGTTCGGCGAGCTCAGAGCGATATGCATGCTAGCCGCGAAGGCCACAGGTCCCAGAGGACAATGAGGCGCGATGGCGACGTCGTACGCCTCTGCCATGTTCGCGATGCGTTTGGTCTCGCTGATACCACCCGCGTGCGCGATATCGGGCTGGAGGATGTCGACACTCGCATCCTCGAGGAACCGCTTGATGTCCCAGCGGGTATACAACCGCTCCCCGAAGGCGATGGGGATCTTGGTCTGGTTGGCCAGCTGCTTGATGGCCTCGGGGTGCTCGTTCAGCAGGGGTTCCTCGATGAAGAGAGGCCGATGCGGCTCCAGGGCGGCGGCCAGCTGCTTCGCCATGGCCTTATGCAGCCGGCCGTGGAAATCGAGCCCGGCATCTAAGCCGAGAGATTTGACGATCTTGAGCCGCTCTACGGTCGAGTCGAGCGCCGACGGCGAGTCTACCCAGTTCAGGTCTTCCGTCGCGTTCATCTTGACGCACTTGAGGCCTTGCGCGAGACGAGCCTTGCTAGAATGCCATCAGTGGGCGACTCGTTGATGAGGAGAGCGTAGACTTACGCAGCATTCTCGACATCCGCCGGTCGATCACCGCCGATCCAGCAATACACCTGCACCTCATTGCGGACTTTCCCACCCAGGAGTTCGTAGATCGGCACTTTTAGGTTCTTGCCTAGTGACACTGGGTTAGTACATCTTACTCGGCCTCATAAAGATGGCATATTCTACCTTTGAGGTCCCAGAGAGCGATGTCCACTCCAGAAAGCGCGGACATGAATACCGGACCTGTCGTTGACGAAATGGTCAGTAAGATGCCCCAACTAAGGTGTGCCTCCTCCTCCTGTTAACTGTATCTCACCTCCTCTGTAGAAGCCGTGCCTCCAGAATGTTTGCCATATGTTCTCAATCTCACTGGAATTGCATCAGTCAGCGCAAGACCCCAAGCAAGCATGGCGCGCCATCACTCGGCACGTACTTTGCTTCTCTGCCTATTATCCTGGGGATCATCTCTTCCAAGCAGCCCTCGACGGCCAGGTCATGACCTTCCAATGTGGCCTCGCCCCAGCCGAACTCGCCATTCTCGTCCGTGATCTTGACCATCAGCCATCGAGGCTTGACTCGGAAGTATTCGACGTTCTGGATCTTAGGCATTTTTGAGAGTTCGTGAATGGAGGGGATCGTTCGGATGAAGATGGGGTACGAGTAACGATGGCGAGCAATCAGGCACTTGGAAGAAGATACTTAACCTCCAGCTAGGATTGATTGAGAATGCTACTCGCGGCAATTGGGACGTCGCGATGGTGGGAAGTTGAAGTAATTATCCGAGGAGGCTCTCCGATGTCACAAGATCCATTCTCCCTACAACTCCAACTCTCTCCATCTTCTCCAACTTCTCCATCTTTCGAAGCCCCGGCCACCGGCTTGACGATATCCACACTATGCCCACTCTATCCCCCCCAGCCCCCATCACCTGACCCCCATACCAGGATAGTAAATGGGGTTTGGCTGGTTGGGGGTCAGTCCGTACCCCCACGACTCCTCGAGAACTGGAGCCGTCCACTTTTCGGAATGAGGGGAAGAACAGAAATGAGGGTATCACTAGACTAATCTGCTAGTGTGAGGGGACACGACTCGAGACGCGACACAGGAGGTGACTGAGATGTTACCGGCGATGCGGGGGGCTTTTGGATACGAGCCCTTCTGCATCTATTTTGTAGAACGGCTTTGATAAGTACAGTTCTGGCGCCTTGGTAGGTTAGTCGAGACGATCGCACCAGGCGTATCAGTAACCTTAGACTAGGTAAGTAATATGCCTTCATGCGTAGGCTCTGCACCTAGGTTGTCCGTAACTATGCGCAGTCTCGACATCGCCCGCTGAACAATCACTGTTGGGAAAATTGACTAAATGACTAGACGGTCTAGCCGATGAGGCTCTCCTCTCTCTCTCCCTCGGAGACAATCTATGATAGACAGACAGGGTGATAGACACCTTGTCGACGCTTCATGGCTTGGCCCATCGACTTCGATTTTACTCTTCCGGCTCTGGGGTGTAATGGTCGACAAGGAAAATTCGTGGTAGTAAATTCCCATCTTGCTGATCTCCAGAGCTGTTTTTTACATATAGCCAAATCATAAGTTCTTTCACTTTCAAAATGATATATTACGTAGCTTATGTAGCTTGACATCCTCTTCAAGTGTTCCTGCATGTGGAAGTCTGGCGACCAGAGAATGAGGCGCGGAGTTCATCTTCTCTCAGAGAAGCTCTCAGGTCGCGACAGGACAGAGGAAAAGACGAAATGATGCTGACGAGGGAAATAGGATGGGGTTAAGGTAGAGATCTCGACACTCAATCTGTTTGCAGGTCGGGGACACGATTATTATACTGATTCTTAAGCGAATGGTAACTTATGCTAAGTACTTGCAATCTACCCCTGAACTACCTACCCTACGCATTAAACCCCTCAATACTGACTTGACGGATTCACGTCAAGAAAGCTCAGCCACATCGACAGAACAAAGAGTGAGTGGCTTATGTTCCAAACGGAAGAAGAAAAGTCAGCACTACTTGTCATAGCAGATCTTCATGGTAACCGGCATCGCATAATAGCGTCCCCTATCCTCTCGAGTGTAGACGTAGAACCCGCCCGGCCTGGGTATCTTCTTCAACTCGCCCTGGGGCCCGGGCGCCCGACGGATGTTCCTCAGCTTGAAGAGGGACCGGAACATCTCGGTGAGGCCGCACTGCGCCATGTTCCGCCCGAGGCAGGCGTGGGCCCCGAGCCCGAAGTAGATGTACGACGTCAGGGGACGTCGGGGGTTGACTTCCTCCGGATTCGGGAAGTGCTTGGAGTCCTTGGCAGCGCCGACCTGGAGAGAATAACACGTAAGTCAGAGTAAGAGTATTATGACCAAGTTGATGACTCTGAATCACTTACGAAACTGACGTAAATACGGTCCTTAGCCTTGACGGGGACCTTGCGGCCGTTATCCTCCATGATCAGGTCGTCGCGGGCCGCCTCGCGGTACGTGGCAAAAGTTCCCGCGAGACGTATCCCCTCCATGCAGTAGCCCAGCAGCAAGCTATCCGTCTCGTCGGAGACGGGTAAGGTCGCCAGGCGGTGCAGCTCCGGAAGGTATTTGGATCCCGGCGGCGACAGGTAGAAGTCGACGGCTTGAGCGAACTACGTACGGATTAGCAGCTAGCTAAGTCACAGAAACCAGTGACAGACGGGATGAAGTGATTAAAAAAAAACTTACGACTTCTCCCATATTCGGCACCGCCGCGCAAGCCGTCGGTAAGATCTGGGACCAGGCGATATCGTAGGTGCTCAGGCCGGCCTTGGCCAGCCCCTTGATGAGATTCGTCCCGTAGGCCGCCAGCGGATCGTCGGCCTCCTTCGACTTCTTGGCCCCGAACAGCGACCCGAGACCGAAGCCCGTCACAGCCTTGACCTTGGCCTCGATGAGCTTGCCCAGCTGGGTCCCGACCGTCTTGGCCGCCTGTCTCAGGGGGAACGACCGGACGGGGTCGACGTCGAAGAAGATGCACTCGTGGATCGTCGCGAGCACGGTATACAGCTCGTCCTCGGTGTACAAGGCTCCGCCGCTACTGCCGCCGCCGCCGCCGCCCTTGGGGTCCTCGGGCGTCTGCTGGAGCGGCAGGTGGAAGACGCGGGCGGCGAAGTGCACGGGGGCGAAGTTGCCGACGTCGCGCACGACGTCGACGAAGTTCTGGCCGGCGAGCCGGTACGTCTTGTCGGCGATGAGCCGGTCGGTGGTCTGGGCGTAGAACCGCTTGACGCTGGCGTGCCAGTTGTCCGGGTACAGCTGGTTGTGCATGCACTTGCGCTGGATGGCGTGCGAGGCCGAGTCGCCCGACAGCATGAACCGGCCGCCGCCGGCGCCCATGAGGAACGACAGGCCCTCGTGCCAGACCGTCTTGTACCTGTCCTGGTTCTCGAGCACGTGCCGCGCCCCGCCGTAGGTCGTGATGTTGATGCGCTCCGGTATGAAGGCGGGGCGGTCGAAGTTGAAGTCCTGGACGCGGCCGAGATCCGTGAGGATCTTCTTCGTCTCGCTTGGAACTGGGTTGGGTGTTAACATGGAGAGAGGTCGGACCTCAGGTGAAGGGAAGGGGCTAACACTTACCGACCATGGGGTAGTGAGCATAAGCAGAGTCTTGCTTGAAGTGGTCGGGGAAAGCCCGAATGAAGAGCTTATAGAAGACGCAGCCTTGGTTCATGTTCAGATCGTACGCCACTTCTTGAAAACCCCAGGCGGTCAGATTCCGGGGATGGTAGTCGGTGGTGTAGAATCGGTCACTGCAAGTCTCGTTCAGCCAACTGTCACTCACTTCTTCTCATCACACAAGGCACTCACCCTCTAGTGAGGCATACGGCGTCACTCAGGATGACGCGCGAGATGGTATACGTCGGCTACAGAACTTAGTCAATCAGTGCAGGCGGTGCTCGTCCGGGGCGACTTACCGCAATGCCCACGCCGGGCACCATGGGCTCCTTGGCTTCTTCGGCCACTAGACCGGGGTACAGCTCGACGAAGTCGGGGTGCTCGTAGAGGTTTCGAAGAGAATCGGCGATTTCCGGATCGGAATTGATGTCTTCGAACTTCTCATACGGCTTCAGACCTGTAACATGATCCAGCGTGGTTAGCCGCAATTCGAGTTCTCAGGGAGAACAAAAGGTTATTTGGTAGATATCTGGCTCACCAAAATGCTTCCGGAACTCGTTGAGACCGGCCACGTTCCATTTCCGACCTTGAATGATACCCAGTATCTCGACCGGTCGCATGGCCTCGGGCACGTTCCGACCGCCAAAGGCGCCGGCGCAGTCCTCGATCGCGTCCGAGATGCAGTTGACGAGGTCGTCATCGTCGAAGCGCCCGTCCGGACCCCGCTTGAGCCCGCCGAACTCGCGCTGGCCCGGGTCGTCGGGGATGCGGCGCTCGAACTTAACGAAGCCTGCTATCATGTCTTGGACGTCGAGGCTGAGCGGGTCTTTGTCGAAGAGCTCGCGGTAGAAGTCCTGGACCCATTGGTCGTCCTTGGCCGAGATACACGAGTGCCATCTGACGTCTTGGGTCAGTATTCTGATCACTTTCGGGCTGAGGGAAAAAACACGTCTTACCGGTAAGCGAGGTTGAATTCTGCCGACACCATACTTCCAGTGCCACGCTCCGACCCGGAATGCGTCCCGGCATCTCGGCCCATATTCTGTCGGGGATCGAGAGTCCAGGTAGTATTGCTCCGGTTGAGGTTGACGATGTTCCGGACGTAGTCCACAAGAGTGATGTTGATGTACAGACCGGACGTGATGAGCCGTGCCGTCTGGAACAGGTCCTCATCATATTTCTTCCAGGCGGCGGCCGTCTCCTCGTCGCTCTTCCCAGGAGCCGGGGGCGTGAAGCGGCCACCTTCGTTGATGGCCGCCAGGTTAGTGGCGACATAATTGTGGAAGCGGTTGAACATGATGAGGATCACCGAGATGGCCGGTGGCTGACCGAGGAGTCGCTTATCCGCGAAAGCATCGGGCTTTATCATACCATCCTTGAAAGTCCTCACCGAATCTTGCATTGTCTGGTTGCTACCGTACAGCGGCGACAGGTCCAGATACGAAGACGTCTTCGTCTTGGACATGTCGGTATGGTCAGTCCAGAAGAGATCGTGGATGATGATGGTGGCCCAGTACCAGAGCACGCTCGATACGTTGTTTGGATGTTTCCGATACTGGGTTCTCTTCATGACCGAGTCGAATATCACCCCCGGGTCGGGCAGGGCTCCTAACGGCACAACACCTGGCCTACAGGTTCGTGCATACGTGGAGTCGGCAGCACCGAGCTGAGGGTTCATCGGATTGTTCCAAGATCCGTCGGCCATGCGGTATTGGAACTTGTCCCCTAGGTAGAGCAAGGGTGGGTGATCCAATGTGTCCCACAGCTCGTTCAGGAAAGTGTTCGTCAGTTCCTCCCGGAGGCGGGAATTGTGAGGAAGACCCGCGACGAGCTGGATAACCCGTTCCATGATCATCGTCTTGTCGTCTACCAGCTGCTCCCCCTTCAGCTTGCTTTTCGCAAGCTCTAGCACCGTCTTCACATCTAGAGCGGTATGTCAGCGAGCTTACCAATAAGATATGACGGACCATTGACGGTCTCTACCTTTGATGCCGATATGCTTCAAGTCGGCCTTGATGCCCCCCTTGTGTGTCGAGAGGCCATAGGTGCCATCGCTATGCTGCGAAGTAAAGGGACGCTTTGGTAGATGAATTATCTGGCCGAGCTGATCGAAGGCTTGAGAGATGCCCGCCCTGTCAGCGCTGGGAGGCTTCGCCGGCTTCTCTTTGACTGTAGGCCCGCCAGAAGATGTCGTTCCCGTAACTGCCGACTTCTGGTGCTTTCCATTCCCGGCCGTCTCAGACGACCCGTACGAATCCTTCGAGCCAGCCATATCACAGCATAGGAATCACTCAATGTTCTTCGCAGAAGCTCCCAGGGTATTTGTCGTCCGTAGATGTAAGATCAGACTGTGTCACATATAAACAAATGCAGCCCCTCAGATAAGCTGAGACACAATGCCGTCTTCTGGTGCCAGGGATGACATCGGTCCAAGGATAAAAGTCTTGACCCTTGATGCAGCTAGTTTCACGGACAACGTAGGGGGCTCGACGGCGTGCCCAATCATCTCCCGATGATGACACGACCGGAACCTCAAGGTCAGACAGTGATACCGCCGATGGCGGGGTAGTCACCTACGTGTTCCAGCCTCATGACGATGAGTTGGGTATGGAGTAGCACGGCAGCAGACATGTTTCGATAGATAGTCAAGAGATGGCTGGTGGCATCCACCAGCAATTCGATGCCGGCCACCGAAGAAATACCAACCTCTAGTCAGCTCGTAAGCTGAAAGCCATATCGAGAGCGGCAATTCCTTTTTCAGAGGTGATATTGGCTGCTGTTACTCAAAAGGAGTATAGCGCTTCCACCTCAGATGTCTGCCGGCCGCCTGAATCAGCCACGTCTACCGTTGATCGTCGCGCCTCTACCAATCGGCTTTATTGGTTCGGAGAGGCTGGAACTAGAGGTGCGGGCCGTAGTCTGCAGGTTACGGGCTTGTCTTTGAAGTAACTCTTGTACGACTCTGAGAACCAACCACACAGTTTCGATCTCTTGCATGCCGTCGTAGTCCAGCAGCCAGGGAGAAAAAGGAGTCCTCAGTTACGCCGAGACAGAGGGCGCTCGAGACACGACCAATGGACTCCGAGATCAGAGTCACAGAGAACTTGGATGGCTGCATATCGCGTTGGACCCCCTGAAATTGTGCGCGCCCATGAGAGTGCCATACGATACATAATAGCAAGTTGGTATAACGTTTCACTGCACGGAACTCCGCCGCTGCTGGGGTTTACTCCTTTCAAGATCTCTCGCAACCATGGACCGTTCTCATCTTCTCCCGGAGTTGCCTCGACGTCCGCGCGAGAGCTCGAGAGAGCGTGCGGCAGCAGCGGACCCAGGAGAACACTTGACCCGCGCCAGTGAATCCCCAGCACGTTTCGCAATGACACCTGGGAACGAGTCTCGTCGCCCACCGCGCAAGCTTGTGCTGTGCTTCGATGGCACGGGGAATAAGTTCAGAGGTGACGACAGCGACAGTAACATCCTGAAGATCTTCAGGTGCTTGGATAGGGAGGCCGATGATCAATGTAAGTAAAGCTGCCAGGCTCTCGAGATGATTGGGGAGTCGGGCATTAGTTAACAGATCTAGTTCACTATTATCAGCCAGGTATCTTCACATCATACCTTAACTCTTGCAGCTTCCTCTCACTCAGCTAGGTATCGGGACTTACAATGCGGTCTCCACGACACTGTCGCATACGAGCGTGCGAGCTCGGCTCAACTCCTGGTATCAGAAGGCCAAGGACTCTGCTATCGGATCCAGTTTCGACCACCACGTCGTCGGCGGTTACCGGTTCCTGATGCGCTTCTATGAGCCGGGAGACGTCCTGTACCTGTTCGGGTTCAGCAGGGGCGCCTACGTGGCTCGGTTTCTTGCCGAGATGCTTGATTACATCGGTCTCCTGAGTCATGGAAATGAGGAACTCGTCTCCTTCGCCTGGAAGGCCTTCTCGCGGTGGCAGAGCCGCCAAGCTAATGATTCCGAGGAGAGTCAGGCCAAGCGACATGAGATGTATCGTTTCATGAAAGGCTTTCGGGAGACCTTCTCGCGACCGGTGAAGAGGATTCGGTTTCTCGGTCTGTTCGACACTGTCAATTCCGTGCCCCGGTTCGAGACTGTAAGCACACTCCATCTATCTGGATTCATCAAACTCTTTCCATGATACCTTGCGTACCGTTCAACTGTTCCCCTTCCACTTCCATCGCAAACGGCCAAGGAAGCATCCTGACGCTTGCGATGATTCTAATCCAAAACACCCCGACTAAACGCAAAACTCCCAGGCCTGGATGCAGCGGTCTAAATTCCCCTACACCGCCCGAAGCAGCGCCAAGGTAAGCCAGCTTCCGTGTCCGCGCCGACCACTCGGGCGACCTGCACCACTAAGCAGCAATGAGCAGGTCATCCGACACTGCGTATCGATCGACGAGCGACGCGCCAAGTTCAGGCAAGACCTCATCTACCAGGGAGTATCCGGCCCGGCCGAGAAGCACGGGGCGGACCACTCCAACCATCACCACCACCACCGCCACAACAAGTTACACTCCAAGTTCAACGAGCGGTACCGCGCCCGGCGCTCGGCGGTATCGGGACCGGCTTCAAGAGACGGCCCGGCGGCTGCGGCGGCGGCGGCGGCGCGTGGCCGGAAAGTCACCCTGGCCCCGAACAACAACGAGATGGTGTTCCGGCCGCACTCGCGCTCGAGGTCGCGCGCGACGACGAGGGAGTCGACGGACGACCGCGCGAGCCGGATGAACGATGGCAGGTCGGAGGTGTCGCAGGGTATGATGGACGGCGAGGAAGAGGACTCGGACGATAATGATGAGCAGGATATTGATGAGCTTTGGTATGTTACCTTTCTTTACCTAACCCCCAACTAGACTAAGTAGCAGTGGGTGGATCGTTGGTTGGTTCATTCGTGTACAACTGCGGCGGCTGCTGAGATAAGATTTCACAGGTTCGCGGGGGGACATGGGGATGTGGGAGGCGGCTGGGATGTCGAAGAGGGGAAGAAGTCGGCGAGTCATATCCCGTTGGCGTACATGGCAAGTAGTTTTTTTTTTTTCTTTTTTTTTCCCCTTTTTGGCGTATTCCGAAGCGAAGCAAAGCGAGTGTGTTTAGTCGAGACTCATGTCAGCGACGATTCCAGATCCGCGAGGCGGAAAAGGCCGGCCTGAACTTCGACCCCGAGAAGCTCGTCGCCATGGGGCTCTCGGATGTCTTAGACGACGCCGACGACGACGGTGCGCTGTCCGACAATAACCAAAACCAAGAGTCCATCCCGGGAATCCGAATCGATCCCTCGACCCCGACACCTTTAGCGTCCCACCCGGTAGACGGCGAGAAGGTCGAATGGGGTCACTTCAACAACCACGGCGCGCCGAACGGCAACGAGGAGAAGAATAATAAGAAGAAGAAGCCGGGTGCTTTCCACCAGATGATCCATCAGGCGCATTTAGCACCCATTCATGACTCCCTCGAGTTCTCATCGGGGCTGAGCAAGGTGAGGCAGGATGGGTGGAACAGGATAGGGGCTAAAGGGTTTTCTTTTGCGGGTTTTGGATACTGACGCAGAAGAACAGGGTCAAGTCATCAGCTGGAAGATCATGGAGTATCTCCCGTTCCGGCGGATGGACCTGCGCTCCGACGGGTCTTGGAAGCCGATCCGCTGGCCTCTGCCCTGCGGGGAGACCAGGGATTGCCCTCACTCGATCCGGGTCCACGGGTCGGTGATCACGCGGATGAAAGAAGGTGGGTCGTACCACATCCTCGACAGCATAGGTGTGGGGTAGCTGACGTGAACAGATGAGAACTACCGACCGGGTAACCTCATCATTGGCGGAGGAGGCCGGGGGATCCGGGTCGCCCCGAAGGAGTACGGTATAGGCGAGTGGGAATGCGTCCAGAGCCGGGGCGATCCTATTGAAGAGGTCTGGGTGAAGAAGACTCCGGCACCGACGGAGTCTTGAATGTGGGATTAGTGCTGGAAGTCACAGGATTTGATCATTGTTACGCATCCTCTGCGTTCTTTCATCACGGTGGTTTTCGCTACTGGTTTTCTCCTGAGGATGCCTAGAACACTCCGCGGACTTGTTAGCGGAATGAAATATTCCATAATCGATCAACATTAATGCCTCTACTGTGAAATTGAGTGACGAGGTCGCTGAGGCCGCTTCATGGTATAAAATGATGCGTTACTCGGGTACTGCTTTGGTATTTATTTGCCTTCAAGCTAACTGAAGCACACGTAACCATCGAAGATTCCGCGTACACTGGGACAGCAAAGGCCGTGGTCATTACTCATGGACCACAATGGCATGGTTCAGTTACCTTTCCAGACCAGCACCAAGATAGCAAGGCTAGATCCTGGCGGCTGTGTTGCTCCCAGAAATTCAAATCCGGCATGTGCATTTCGAAATAACTCGACCCAGTCGCCAAGCTCTCTCTCTTTAGCATTCTGGATGGAACCCATAACCAGGTCAAAGCTCCTGGCTCGAAGTTCCATGCCTTTTGGCATTTCGCCCGGCCCGGGGAGAACGACATCGCTGATAAGGACTCGGGCGCCTGGCTTAAGAGCCGGGACAAGGTTCCTAAGTATCTTCATGCAGTACTTGTCTGGCCAGTTATGAAATATCCATCGGAAGAAGTAAACGTCGGCGCCTAAGACAGGTTGCGGAGTGAAGAAGTCGTGAACCATGAAAGACACCCGATCAGAAAGAGCAGATGGCACAGCTGCCTGAGCTCCAGCAATCACGGGCTCCAGATCTTGAACCACAAACGACATGGAAGGGAATTTGCGAGCAAGTGCCACAGATACGAAACCCTGCGAACCGCCGACCTGATATAGGGGGTAGACGTTAGCTTTTCACAGAGCCCGCGCAGGCTCGAAAGGCTTATGGACATACATCGACGACAGTACCATTCTTGTGCTCCTCCCATGGATAAAAGTCAGTCATGTACTTGAGGTCAAAGGGTCGCCCTTCCGAGAAACCTTTCATCATGTTCGCAAAACGACGAGAGCGCTCTGGGTGCTCAGCCAAGCATTCATACATCGGTTTATCAGTATTGTTGGCCACAGAGAAACCCTAACAAGAGAATAGTGTTAGCGGTAATCGGCCGAGAGTGCTTTGAACGCCAACCAACAACATTTTCTGCTACATCCATACCCGAGACTCAGGACATCGCGGTCATTATTGTGCATGCAATCAAGAAGCGTAGGAGACCTACTGTCTCGTTCGGCTCTTCCGACCCAGGAAAGTTGGTCATGGCATTGCATGTCTGGGCGGCTGCTTGCCACAGCTCATCTGAGCAAGTGGCAACAAAGTCATGAACACCCGCATCCTGGGCGAGCAGACGCGAGGTAGCATTGTGTACTATTACTCCGGGTCGAGGTTCCTCGAAGATTTTCTGAGCGACTGCGTATCGCACGAACTTGCGAACATTGCTCTCAGTCAAGCCCGACTTTTCCGCCATTTCCGCAAAGCTCGTCTCCCCTCCGACGGGTAGAGCTCGGGCTAGGCCGAAGCGGGTGATTGCTTGCTGGGGGAGGAGAGCATTATGCTACCAGAATGGAGGGTGTTTCCGTCAGATATGAAACAGCATATGGATTGGCAGGGGGGAGGAAACAATACTGTATTCGCTTACAACAAAGCTAAACAAGTAATCCCGCGGGCCGAGCATGAGACGACGCAACTCATCGGTATCTTCCAAGACACTCTGGCGCAGGGCTTGGATCTCGGCAGCATCCTTGGGGACAGCGCCGTAGAGAGGGGCGTTCACGTCGAATGATGGCTGGGGGAGATCATGGGCTGCTAGATAGTCGCTCACTTTCGAAGTGTTGGTGGCAATTCGGGTGGCTAGCTCAACAATGCGTGTATCAGACATAGATGCTCACGTTGGGCGACTGAGGCTGAGACAAGAATATGTTACGATTGTTGGGGAGAGAGGACCATGAGATAGGTAGACAAGTTTCTGAACAACATCCACTAAGGTAGAGCTGATGGACAAGCTGGACAAGATGGAGCTTAGGTACTAAGGTATCTACATACGTATGTACTTAAGGTAGTCATACTCGATGTACACCTGCCGGGGTAGAAACACAAGCAGGCAAGGTACGAGGTAGGTGGGGAGGATGTCTGGATATCCTGCAGTTTCATGGGAAGGTCGTCGGAAGATCGAGTGCGGCTTTACTTCGGTATCGTTACATGCAAGGGCGTCCGTCTACGGAAGGTTTATATGTACCTAGGAGGTGGGCAGGTAGGTACAAACTGCAAGTTGATGCATGTTGGCTCCAACAACATTGAACCAACCCACTTTCCAGGTTCTACCTAGGTACTTGTTTCTACCTAGAAATACATTAGCAGATACTTCAGTACTCACCTGCATATGTAGGTGCATTTGTACTGACCTACAAGTAGATGTATGTACCTAGTCTCAGATATGTATAATGGCGGCTTATACACATCCCCTCGTCCAAGAAGATGGTACACCTCACGGAGGCGGACCTGTGGGGCAGCCGAAAGTGCCCGAAAGTGCCCATCCAGTCGGTGCCGGGCAACCCGGGTCTCCCCAGAGGCACGTGAGGCCTGAGGCCTAGACTAGCGGCTCTGCTCCGCGAATCGCGCTCTACACCGGTAATGGCCTCAGAAGGGTTGTCGGGTAGGCTTGATATCGATGCCTACCTACCTACTTAGAGGTATATATGCAGGTTTCTAAGCTGGGAAAAACTTATTGACGTAAGGTACGCTTTCACAACATCTACACCTCAAAACCCTTTCAGCTATTCATCCTGCCGGGGTCCGGAATGCGTCTTCCATACTAGACACGATGGGAACAAAGGTTAGCAAGCAAACATGAGAAGTTGATGGGGAGCACAAAGCAAGAGCGGATACGAATTGAAGCAGTCACAAACCTAATAGAGACACAACGTTGAGCGCCGGGGCACTTTTTTTCCCTCTTTTTTTTTAGCACAGGTCGATTAGTAAGAATATAGATAATCGTAAGTAATTGCGTTGTACTGCATACCTAGGTACCTAGGCGGGACCAGAGGCGGGGGCTTGAATCGAGCCGGTTAGGTGATTATCAAGCAACCGCCCGGAGTCCCGTGATCCGTCTCCGCCAAACGTCATTCGTCATACCCGGGTGCCCAATCTTGAAACCTTCCACATATAAACCATCGGGTGCTTCCACTTTCCTTTCGTCTACCCTCACCACCACCACCACCACCATCATCATCATCATCATCATCAATATCATCAAGACAAAGTTAGTCAATCACTCGGATCTCAACCATCATGTCACCCAAGAAGGTATTCATCATCGGCCCGGGTTACATCGGCTGGAACGTGCTGGAGCTGCTGGTGCAGGAGAACTACCAGGTCACGGGCTTCGTGCGGAGGGAGGCGCACGCCGCCCAGCTCAAGGCCTCAGGCGCTTCCGACACCGTCATCGGCGACCTCGGCGACCAGGCCCTGATCACGAAGCACGCGGCCGAGCACGACGTCATCATCCACACCGCCACGGCCGACGACCTGCCTAGCGTCGAGGCAGTCCTGACCGCCGTGCGCCAGCGCGCCGACAAGGGCCTCTCGACCATCTACATCCACACCTCGGGCACGTCGGTGCTGTGCAGCGACCCGAGCGACGACGGCAGCGCCAAGCACCCCACGGTGTACCACGACAACGTCCGGGCCGAGGTGGACGCGGTGCCCGACTCAGCGCCGCACCGCGAGATCGACCTGACCATCATCGGGGCGCAGAAGCAGCTCGCCGACAAAGCCAAAATGGCCATCATGATCCCGCCGCTGATCTACGGCGCCAACCCGCGGCGGCCCGGGCGGCTCAGCATCCAGATTCCGACGCTGACGCGGTACGCGCTCAAGCACGGGTTCGCGGGCCACACGGGGAACGGGGCGGCGGTGTGGAGCCGGGTGCACGTCCTGGACCTGGCGCGCGCGTACGTGGTGCTGCTGCACCACCTCGAATCCGCCACGCCGGCTCCGGACGACAACCCGTACTACTTCTGCGAGTCCTCGGGCGAAGCGGAGCAGAGCTGGGCCGAGATCGCCGAGGTCATCGGGGCCGAGCTGCACGCGCGCGGGCTGATCGCCGACGCGGCGCCCCGGACCATCCCGCGCGACACGTGGGGGGACCTGTTCGGGCCGGCGTCGCCCGCCGTGGTCGGGCTCAACAGCCGCAGCCGCGCCGTGCGGCTGCGCGCGCTCGGCTGGGCGCCCGTCGAGAAGTCGTGGCAGGACAGCTTCGCCCAGGATGAGCTGCCGGCGATTCTGAAGGAGGGCGGGGGAGATTGGAAGGCGTTTAGCGGGTATGGGGGACCTGTCACGAACAGTTGAGTTTTTTAATTTTGAGAGGAGAAGAGAAGAACAGTTTGCGATCACATTCACGTCAACGCATGAAAGTCGATTGAGCCAATTTTTTGGGGCGGGGGGGGGGGCATTATGAACCACCGGGAATGGTAAAAAAGGGAAGGTATCCTAGAATGAATATGTATATGTGTGCAATTCACGTATCATGGGAATAAGCAGCAGCAGGTCTTAAAAAAGTCTCCTCGAGGTAGACGACAATGAATGAATGAAAGATGGCGATCAATTGAGGGAACTTGCGGCTACATATCCCCACTGCCCGTTCTTCTGTCTTTATTCTCTCCTCTCGCCCCCCACCACTCCTCGTCGGCATGAGCAAGATTTCCGAAACATATCCATACCTACACCCTGTTGGTGTTGGCTATTGGCTATTACTTATGTAAGGGGGGAGGGGGGTCAGATCGTGCTAGGATATGCGTAATCATCGTGAGACCCACGTTATTCCCGACCGACCTTTGGTTGGCTTTTGGGACTTTCAGACGTTCCCAACGTCTCCATCGCGCGTCAACCAGAAACGTCGCAGAAACCAGCAGTCGTCGTCGCACAGACTCGAGACCGGCGTCCAAAAATAGGACTCCCCCAGATCAATGGGATGCTGTCAATCCACTGCCAAATGGATGCTGTCAATCTACTGCCAAGACGAAACGTTCTTCTGACATGTCGACTCGATAGCTGACGTATCTTGTCGTTTCCAAGTCAACGGTGCCTCGTCTATGCCTGTCTTTTCCTCACCCGGACACATAGACATGATACAGATACAGAATCGCGGGATAAGTAGACTATCACAGAAGCCTGCATTGAGAATGGCGCGTTCACAGATGTGTATATATAACAAGTCTTTGCTGCCCATCTTCAGGCCGCTATGTTTGTGTGTGTGTGCGTGTACTCATCGACGATATCGAACAAGACGCCCTCTCCTTCAGTACCCATTCAATTGATTCTCTTCTCTGCGTCGCTGGCTCGACATTCCTTTTTGATACCCTGCATTCATTTTTTTTTTTTTTTTGAAAACATTCTTTTCCTTTTCGTTTCGAAATTTCCACACCGCAGCTTAAAGCAACAGTCGCCATGCAGCTCAAGGGTCTCGTAACGTCAGTCCTACTGGCTTCGGTCGTATCGGCCAGGAAGGATGACAACAGCACCGGAACGAGTATCAAGTCGCAATGCAAAAGCGTCGCGAAGATGCAGAACCTGGTCGAACTGGCTGCGAACCAGACCAAGCTGGACAGCAAGACCGACGGAAACACCACTCTTGAGGACGAAATCAAGTCGAAGGCCGCCGAGGCCACTACTCAGCTGTCTACCTTGACTTCGAACACGACCCTCATGGACCAGTGTGCCGTGATTCAGGTAATTGCTCCTCCCCACTTACAAGAGATTGGACCGAGACGTGATCTGACCGTGCTATAACCAGGCCCATGCCGACTCGGTCGAGTCCTGCTCTGACATGCAGAAGCTGGAGAAGCAGATCGCGACGGCGTCGAACGACACCAAGCTGCAGGACAAGTTCGAGGGGAACACGACCGAGATCGACGCCTTCCAGGCCAAGACGGCCGAGTGGCAGTCCAAGCTCGCCGCGCTGCAGGGCAACAGCAGCCTGACGACGTTCTGCGCGGCCCAGCAGTCGGTCGACGACTGCAAGAGCATGAGCCAGCTGCAGAAGGTCGTCGACATGGCCGGCAACGACACGGCGCTGCAGGCCAAGTTCGACGGGAACGCGACCAAGATCGACAAGTTCAAGACCAAGGCCGCCGAGGCCCAGACCAAGCTGGATGCGCTGATGGGCAACTCGACCCTGATGGATACGTGTAGCTCTTTGAGTCAAGGTAAGTGAGAATCGGAAAAAAAAGAAAAGGAGGGGCTCCCCCCCCCCCCCCCCCCCCCCCCCCCCCCCCCCCTCTCTCTCTCTCTCTCTCTCTCTCTCTCTCTCTCTCTCTCTCTCTCTCTCTCTCCGCAGCTTTCTATCTTGTCGGAACTCTGAGATGACTGACGGTTTCCCCCCAGCTGAAACGGACGGGACGGCGAAGGACACCAGTGATGACTCCTCTGGCACTTCTTCAGCTGCTGCCAGGCTAGAGATGGTTAGGCAGGTCGTCGGCGCTGGGCTCGTGGTCTTCTTGGGCGGCATTTTCATGCTTTAACTTAAGTACATCGACACCATGGCCGAAACAAGTCGGACACGTTTGGCGCTTGGAGGTTGGACGTACCTTGCTTGGCCCTTGAGTCTCCAACCCTCGAGACACTCCTTGTCAAGTGGGGGGGAGGGGGGGGATCATTCGTCTTCGCCGGCGGTTGAAGTGACGAGTCTGAGCGGTGTCGATTATCTATCATGTTTCCCCGTTCCATTATTCTGGTTCTTCCAGTCTTGTTGTGATGGTGCTCATTACTTTTTCGATATTCGGGGCTTTGCATGAGATAAATGCCCAGGTGGTGTGTGGTTCGATGTGCGCCCCTGTTTGCATATTCTTTTCCATAGAACGGGCTCTAGGGGCTGTACTCGGGCAAGGTTTCGAAATCAGATTGTCCGATGACTGACATCATTTGATAGCGCTGACTCCCAGAATTCCAATCTAGCAGGTTCGAGGTCCAACCTGGAATGTTGTTCGTACCTGCTGCTGATGACGTTAGGTTTGACGTGAAGCCTTCCACCAAGGTTCCTGCCCAGATGTGTGTATCTTCCCGCTGAGGTATCCAATCCGATCCATATCTCTCTTTCAGTTGTTATTCATCTCCTCATCTCCATCCATTCTTCTTGTTCTTTTCCAACTCCCTCTATCTCGTCAATGGATCCTATACCCAGTCTTACTGTAGCATGCCGGACACGAGTACCATCTAGCAACTGTATCTCTATCCCTGTGATCCATCTGTCGCTACTGCTGGTTTACTCTACGGACTTCAAGTCAGGTATCTCATCCCGTAATATATCCAGTACCATTAACACCAGTCAGACCAATGGGTCGCTAGCATGATTCCTGAGCAGCATTCAGTAATCTAAGCCTAGGTAGCTCATCATCCTCAGCTTATATGTCTCCCCGTCCCACCGAAAAGTTCCCCTTGACCAGGTTCCCAGGTAACGTCAAGGATCGAATTAGATGTCAATCTACACCACAAGCTGTTCTCCCGTGAAACTAGCAGAACGCCGCCTCAACCGCTCACCGTAAGCGGATGCCCGGTACATCTCAGTCAACAGCACCCCTCAATCCCCTTGGTAGCCACTTCAAACTTGTCACCTGAGGCCCTCAATGCCCACAATGACACCGGCATCGACCACTGTCTGCCCGGAACTATTATTTAAATCAATTCAGGCTCGTTCACCGGCTCGTCCCAAATCCAGGCGGTCGATTTCTTAGTGACCACAGAGCCATAATGGAAAGACATACCACGTGTGATCATTCAACATTGAGAAGCCCCCGAAACGATGGGATTGCTGCCTGCACTTTAGAAAAGTTCACCCCCTTCCCATCTTACGTTTCTCATTGAGACCACTGGAATCCCCTTTTATCCAGCAGCAGCAGCACCTAGATGACGATACCTGCTAAAGCGAAGAGGCCATTATGTCAACACTGCGTCCTTGCCCGGGATTTTCATTTCTGTCGACGAACCCACCTAGCCGAAAACTTCCATCATAAAATGATACTCAATCTTGGTCCCGTCGCTTCGTCCCCTCGCGGAAAGTGCCCGACACCGATCCGCCAATATTTCGCCCACGAGCGGTGTGCCGCAGAAGAACACACCGACTTTGAAATCCTTGCCCGCCATGCGATCCCGCATACTCTCGCACGTCTCGCCGGCCAGCCGCGCGGCGCGATACTCCTTCACCTCCTCGTAATGCGCATCGAGAATCTTGACGAAGTCGGGGCGGCCGAAGTGAGTCGGGTTGATCAGGCCCGTCAAAGGACTCTCGGGGTGGTCTTTCGTCCTGTGCTGCTCCAGAAGCCAACGGTATACGTGGGTCGTGATCTTCTTGCGCTTCTGCGTAACGTGCGTCTGGATGAGGATGTCAAGATGTGAGCCAAGATCGTGGCTGCGGTGCCAGAGTTGACTTCTTGCCACGTCATTCAGCAAGTCCGAGAACCAGAGGAGATGATTTCGATCCCTGACAATCCAGTGGAAGTCCACTCGGCGATAATCTCTCGGGTAAGTGTTGCGTTTCTTAGGCGGCAAAGAGGACTCTGATGGAGAGTGGGAACGGCTAGGCTGGCCCTCTGCGCCATCTCCGATTTTGGTATCATGGAATACCTGCTCAACGGGACTAGACTCCGTACTGGCCATGAGTTTCCTCGGACCCCCGTGCAGCTCGTTATCGTTCTCCTGCAAGTCGGCGAGTATCCCGGAAAACGGAGTAACACCGATCCCGGCTCCTACGACGACGGTATGGGAGAAGTCGTAAAAGCGCTGCGCCGGGGCCCCGAAAGGACCATCGACACCGATGTCGATAGTGGTCTTCCCCGAATTGCGGGCAAGTGCCCTGAGTTTCGAGGTCCAGTTCCCGTCTGTCTTGACGTGTATCCACATCTCTCTGCCTACACAAGCAGATACGGTGAAGGGGTGCCACTGGAAGAATCCCAGCTTCGGTACTTGCAGGAAAACATATTGGCCAGCCTGGTACTTCCATGGTCGGTTTTTGGGGATCGTCGTCTTGATCTCCACAGTCTCGCTATCGAGAATTTCGATACTTGCCGGTAGGTGATGAAATCCCATGATGAAACGCATGGTGCGCTCAAGAACAATCAGTAGGGTTGGGAAGGCTAGGAAGTATCCTAGCATCGGCCACTGCAGAAGGCCGCTTGTGCCATGCGCCATCAATAATCCGATGATGGGGTACATGAGTAGGTGACCGAGCTGAAACAGCTCATAATTCCACCTCCTAACCTGCGGAAGACTGAGCAACGACAGGAGATAGAACAGGCCTAATGCTGTCAGCCCCGTGAATCCGGGAAGAGACGCGACATAGTCTCCATATGGTCGAGGAACCATGTGCTGACCAAGCACATTGGCGACAGCATTCTCATTCTCGGGTCGACTCCCCCAGACGAAAGACCCTGAGAGGTGACCGATGGCATGTAGAGTGGCCAATACGATGGCGACTATAGACATGCGAATATGGAACGCTTGAGACCGATCCCAATTGATGAATCGCGAGACGTAGTACCATCGCCTCATAAAGGTCGAGAAATACCTGAGCAACTGCGCTGTTAGTCACGACTCTCTCTCTATGATCCGCCACTTGCTATCCTGATACTTAGATCACACATACCTCGACATACTCAGAAGCAGAAAGAACATGGTAGGGTACAGAGCTCCGGCGCAGGTCTTCGCAAGGACGACCCCCCAACCAAAAGCATCACGGTACCGGGTCTCTGTGACATATTTGACCAGCTGCCACACGCCGAACGCGATTTGCGATCCGACGACGAGGACGAGAAATAATATCTCGGGCCCGTGGACAGCCCAATAAGATCTCACACGTCTCCACGTACCCAGCGACCTCAAGTACTCCTTCTGCGTCTGCTCCTCCTCGGCGTCCTGCTTCATGGACGGGATCCGCCACTCGCGGACGCGTGACGCGAACTCGTCGCGCGGGATCCTCTTCTCGTGGGCCCCGCCGACGACAGCGCGCAGGAACGCGTGGCGGGAGGTGGTAGCCGTCGCGTCTCGGCTCGAAAAGGCACGGGGCAGGAAGTCGAAGTGGTGCGGCGCCGACCGGTTCGGCGCGATCTCGTCGTGCACCTGGTCCAGCTTGGCCTCGACCTCGGCGTAGGAGATGAGGCCGTCTCCGTCGTGATCCAGATCATCAAGGAACGCGGCGATCTCGCCGTCGTCTAGATAACGGGTCCCCGAGTTCGCCATGACCTTCCTGGTGGGGAGGTGAGGTCAAAATTTTTTTTAAAAAAAAACTCAATCGCCTTCGTCGCGCCCTTTTCCGCTTGCGTTATTGGTTTGGTAGTTACCTCTTTGGTTCATTCGTGATTGAGAGAGTCGATCTTCAAACAAGATGCGAGAAAGAAAAAGAGAAAAACCGAACCGAAAGTCGTGCAAACCTCGTCCCGAGCGCTGCGCTGCTTTTGAAGTCGAAATTCGCGCCCGGGTGCTACCATAAACCTACTCGTTTCATTCAAGATTGATACGAGACCAAGCTCTATTGTAGGTCTGCGTCATCAACCAAGCCTTTTCCGCCTGGGCCAAGCAAAGGGGCCAAGCAAAGGGAAAAGGGGGCCAAGACGACGTTTGTGCCGAAAAGCCGCCTCTCACAAGTGAACCTATTCATCGATCCCGGCCTCGAACATGGGCAACCGTCGTCCGAAAGCCTAAAGCTGCGAATCTTGGCGCTGAAAAAAAAAAAAGAACTGCCCAGGCTTGATTGAGGGTCTTTTCTTTTTCCCTTGTTGTGTGTCCACGGTGCGCTTGATGGGGCTGGGATGGGAAGAAGTTAGTTTTTGGGTTTTGCCGATTGGGTTTTCGTACTAAAGGGAGGGACGGTCCCAATAGTTAAGCGGAGGCCAAGAGAAAGAAAAGCCAAAACTCTCTGAGGCTAATGAGTATCCTAATAAGAATAAGGAGCGAATTGTTTGGTGATATATCTTATTAGATATGGATGGATTTTCTGATGGATAACTATGTGGATTGTTGATGAAAATGTGCCTTTGAAGCAAGCCATGCTGATCAAATTGACTCTTTCTTCAAACAATCGAGTCTTTTTATCAAATCATTCAGGGCATTATTTCCCTCCCTTATTGGCCTAACCTAAGCGATAGTCACCGGTGTGGTATAGAAAAGAAGAAGACTTACCTAGGTATGTATTCATGCTATGCACACATGTTGTTCAATGTCCTCGCTAACTGATAGCTTTCTTGTCCTCCGCTGTTTCCCTTATGACTAGGCGTCGAAGGTGCAAAAACAGAAGAAAGAAAGAAAAAAGAGGGGGGAGGTTGTTAAAAGGGGGAATGTCATCGGTTTCAGGGTTCCAATTTTCTAGGTCAAAAATGCTGAGAGGGATAGGATGATATAATCGTCAAACTGGGATAGGACCTGCAGGATTGTATCGTATATGATTATAAATATATAGAAAGTGTGAGAACTTAGAAATGGAAAGATAGGGGGAAAAAAACTAATGTTAAGTAGGAAAGACGGAGGCTTTAAGATAGATTTAAAGAGAGAGTGAGGAAGAAAGATAGAAGGGGAATATAGGGCGTGAGTTGTTGGGGCGGACGTGGTATATCCATGTATATACTCGTTCTCTCTTATTCTCTTCTCGGAACAGAGAGTAGTATATTAGACTATATGATTTGGACATAACTGCCTATTATGCCAATGTTATCAAATCTGAACTGTCGGATTATTAACATCCATAGTAAACCAACCATATGGCGCACTGGTGACACCGTTCGGCGTTGTGCCAAGCAAGTAACTATAGGGCAGAACGAATCATGATTAGGTATGCATGTCATTTGCTCATTATATTTCATCCTCATGCTCATCATATAACATAATATATATATATATATATGCTTTAGTAGCCTCTCCCTCTGCTCTTGTCCTAATCATGATTCTCCAGCATATTTTTTCTTCTTCTTCTCTATTCATTCATAGATCCCATTATCATTGCTCCTCCTCCTCTTCTTCTTCCTCAGCTCCAGGCTCAGCCTGCCTTTCGCGGCATCGTAGAGGGCCTGGATGTCCTTCTTCCACTGGTCCTCGTCCAGCCGCAGGAGGCGGCGGTCGTAGGTGAGGAAGCCGTTGACTTCGCCTTCTACATCGGTTGTTTGTCTGGATGATGACGACGTTAAATGTGTGTGTATGAGAGTGCGGAGAGGGAGAGGGAGGGAAGAAGAACTGTGAAATGTAGATTGTGTGATGTCGAAAAAAAAAAAGAAAAGAAAATAGGCGATATCGACTTACGTCCACACGGCAGCGGAGCAGGAATACATCTCAACCTGCTGTCTCAGCTCGTCCATCAGGAGGTGACCGCGGTAATTATAAGACTCGAGATCCGCGTTGAGCTCGTATGTCTGATTGATATCCCTATTCAGATACGAGAAAAAAGTAGAAGATTAGTCAAAAGATCTACTGTAAGAACTTTTCCGCAACCCCAGTCATGACTAGAGAAAAGGGGGGAAAATGTACTTGACCGCGTCCCAGACCTTCCATAAATGCTCCCCCGACACATTGTGGCCGATACCTCCGAACTCTCCCTGGATGGAGATCCGCTTGGGATCGTACGGAGAACTGTTGATGGAGTAAAATGGAGTTCCGCACTGCAATGCGCTGTCAGTGACTTATCAGATCGCAAAAAGGAAGTCCATAGACCTGGAAGTCGCTAGGACATGTGCATTTTGGGTCTATCAAAAGAAAGGGTACCAACATACCTGGGGGTTCGCATAGTGGTGATTATCGTGCCAATCTCCAGCGCCGTGATCATACCAACCCGAGGTCGCGTCGACGAACCTGGTCGGGTCAATAGACTTTACGTGCGTTGCGAGGTCGATCTCGGGGTAGTCATTTTCGACGATCTGGCCCCATCCCTCGTTGTAGATGACCTGTTGGCAGTTTAGTATCACGAGGGTACACACGCGTGGTTACCCTTGAGGAGGTGTCTGCTTACCCATGTATATATACTGGGGAAATTTCTGTGTTGTTTGATTAGAATGTCTAGCTGTCTCTCCCACTCGCTCTGTTGCTCGGGGTTCGGCGTGCGGAGAGGCATCGATGGCATATCCTGGATGAGGAGCAGACCCATTTGGTCGCATGCTTGATAGAAAAGTGCCTGTCGAACTGTCAATTACTGAAACGATCTACGAGTTTAGGGTCCGTCGAGATACCTACATTCTCGACTTTGATGTGCTTTCTCAACATGTTGACGCCAAGGTTTTTCAGCATCTGTAGGTCATAAACCATGGCTTCACGATTCGGTGGTACGCTGTCATGGAGGAAAGTATGAATTAATAAAAGCTAGCCAGGTGGCCCAAAGAAATCGGCAGATGAGCTTTACGTACTAAATGATGGTTAGTAAATGATGGAAATCGCGAGACGTTTTGAGAAAAAGGAGGCTGGAGATGAAATATACCTAGATCCCGTCAGGCCAGAAGCCCTGGTCAAGGGTGCCGAATTGGAAAATAAATTCGCCATTAATCAACGGACGCAGGACACCGTCGATTTCGCCAATGGAGTATGTTCGGAAGCCGGTGTAAGACGTAGCCTTATCTTGGCCGGCGGTCACCGTGAGGTTGTAGCTGAGACGCATTAGATCGGTATTCGCACGCTCGCGGGAGGGGTCAGATATTTACATACAGATGTGGCGAATCAGGGGACCAGAGATGGGGAGAGTCCACATGGAACTCGAAGGCGCGGTTTGAAGACCCCTTGCCGGTCGCGATAACATCCCCTGACTCGTCGATGACAGATACTTTGACAGGTACAGACACGTTTGTGCGGGCCGTCGTGACGGTCACGTTGACGATTCCGTCCGCCCCTGCGCTGACATCAAACTGCTCGATGTATGTGCTAGGTACCGGTTCAATCCAGACCTTCGAGAATAAAGTTAGCATTTAATTTTTGATCTCCTTTCACCACTTATGCCAATAATACATATGGTTTTCCGGACCGATCAATCTGGAGTTCATGGAGAACAGGGGCCATGCGTGTTTTGACGATGGATTCATCGCGCAACCCTCAAAATCATGCTACCGTCGATACTCTTAGAAAAATATGGAAAGGAAATGCCCCAAGTAACTTACACTACCCCAAATACCAGTGCATGCCGTGTAAAAAATGTGGGAGGGGGATCGAGTTTGCTTGCCGACTGGAGGCATGTTCTCTAAAAAATAGGGGCTCGCGTCAGTGAACCCAGCCTGAAAGAAATTGTGCGCACTCTTTCACTCACCCGGCAAGTCAGTCGGATCAAAGACGTGTACGTCCAGCTTATTGGTACCATTGGTAAGCAATCGGGTAATGTCAAAATTGAAATGCCAGTAGCCGCCAGTATGGACACCTGCGATCTGGCCATTGACATAAGCTGTAGTCTGATAGTCGACCGCCTCGAAATTCAGCAGGATACTCTGGCCGTCCCAGCTAGTCGGGACGGCGAACTCTGTAGAGTACCAGGAGCTGCGCCAAGTTTCTCGGGTTAGTCGCTAGCAGGGTATACTAGGAAGCATCGCGAGGAGGCAGATTCACATACTAGAGTTGAGTGAGTAAGACTGAACTTTCTGAAGTTTTACGGAGAAGGGGGCCAGAGAAGGAATAAAAAAAAGCAACATGTCTTGGACGCACCTAGGTCTGATTCAACTTCATAACTCCAGATAAGGCGCTTTCAACGCACGACGGAACCAAGATCTCATCTCCTAAGGATTGGGCTGGAATCGCGTCGGCAGCATTATCGGCTGCTCCCCATTTCCAGATACCATTGAGACTTTTCCACTCGGAGCGTTGAAGCTGAGGCCGAGGATATTCTGGCCAGGGATCTGTCCCTACAGACTATCATGATGAAAAGGGTGAGTTAGTCATCGCTGGCCAGCTGTTCTGGAAGAGTCCCGAGGGGAGAAAAATCCACATACGTATGTCCAATCGGTATCTAACGGCGGTGTCTGGAAGGGTTAGTGTATTATACTTTCAACGGTAGAATGGTGGACATCTTTACCTTGACTTCGTAACCTAGCGTCAAGCCGCCGAGCAGAGCTCCTACCGTCCAAAGGCTGGAGCATATGCTCGAACGCATCATTGGTACTGGTATGTCTACAGGAGGGTATATTGGCAATGGTGAGACAGCCGGAAGTCAACAGCTAGATCACGAGAGAGAACGATGAACTCGAAGAGCTATAACTAAGACTTGAAGAACTCCAGCCCGACCTGCGGTTGCGTTGTTTTGTATGGAATATAAGCGGCTTAAATAGACTTCAGGGCAAGGCAATGGGACAAGTCGATAGCACGGGGCTCATTGGGATCAACCATATGTGCATGGGCCATTGTGAAGTACAGAGAGGTTCTCTACCAAGTGGCATCATACACAGACAACATCCACCTTCCTCTTCTTGACGGCCGGCCCCATTCCCGGCCCTTGGTAACAGGAACATGGGACCAGCAGACCAAACAAACAACGCTCGACACACGATACGACGGTGACAATGGCTGCATGCGAGTGATCATGCTGTCATGTAGCAGCGTCACCGCTAGATGAGCCAGGCCCGGTAGTGGTTCGACGATACTACGGCAAGGCCAAACAAGATATGCAAGGGTGGCTTGGCAAGTCTAGGCTGCTGGGATTGGTTCCAGCGAAGATTCCGGCGAAGAACAGTGTAACGCGATGATAGGTCGCGTCTGTGTGTCCAATGTAGGAGAGACGAACCCACGTCGTGCGCTTGTACGAACCGCATCCGGGGCGATCTATTGCCGGCCCACATGGGAAAGGGGGAAGACAGCTGGGTATCTCGTACAATAAGGCTCGATCCCGATCTACTACATCAGGAATACCAGTATATTTGTGGCAGGCGTCCGTTGTCGGGACGGTGATGAATTACCATGATGATGATGACCTCAGGGCACTAACCAGCCTTGACAAATGGCTCCCTTTCTTAGCTCCCCCGGTGATCCGGGACTGGAGGCTGACCTAGCGTATTTGGAAGTTTGGAAGAGCCGAAGTGATCTCGGCATACGCAGTAGATGAAGGCGAGATGCGGAGAAAGTACCAGGGGGATGGGAGAGAGTGAAAGTTTGCTCCCGTTTGGTAACCTCCCACTTGGTAACGTGATGAGGGTTTCCGGAGCTTTGGTAAGACAATGAATGTCAACAACACCAGGAGTACGCAGTACACGGTACATGAGCATGGGACGAGGCGAAGCTGTCAGCAACGATAATGATGATGAGCAATCACAGCCAGCAAGCAACAAAATGCGGAGAGCGATCCAAGGGGGGGTGGGAGGAAGAAGGACCGACTTCGATCTGCATTGGCTCGAGTCGACTCTTTCTGCTGTTCTTGTTTTCACCTCGTGATGATACTGCCAAGTTGAGGAAAGCGGGCAATTGGCCAAGCAATATCTTGAACAACGTGCGAGATGCGTGGCGCAACTCGTGTGGCAGAGGTCTCACTAATACCAGTGGTTCGTCACGTCTCTTCGGGTGTATCATGAGATGCTTACCTACATGGAGGATATGTACAGTTAAATTAATGATATGCGTACCTAGGTAAGTATACGAGCAGGGCTGGTAGGACATGCAGCTCCACCTCGACGTGGTCGGTTCATATTGTGTAAAATGGAAGGTTGGAGAGACGAAGAGCCTTTTTCACTGATAGAAGAAGAAGATGATGATGATGGATGGTGGATGGTGAATGGATGATGATAGCCATGAAGAGTGCAGGGACACCTCATAGACAGTCAATTTCTAGAAGCGGGGTACCAAGTACCTAGGTACTTACCTCCAGGGCTTACAGCAGAACTCCATGGAACCCTTCCTGGAACCAGTCACCACCTGGGCAGTATTTACCTCCCAAGGTCCCCACCCCCACACACCTGGGCTGGCAGAGACGTCTCAGTACAGTAGTACAGACGATAAACACACACTCATCATCTTATAAGTGGAGAGGCGTCAGACAACCGAACATAATGATATAACAATAAGCCATTGGTAAGACAACCTTAGTCAAGGTTTGGATAGGATTCTTACCTTAAGTCGGTCAGAAAATTGTTGATAATTCGTTGTTGGTCGGTTGTTGCGGCATTGCCCCTTGTTTTCCCCTCGGAGCAGGTGTTTGTTGACAGTATTCCCAGACTCCGTACTTGACGTGTCCATCGTATACCTAGGTAGTTATCTGAACAACTGCGAGAAAGGACCAAAAAGTTCGCCACCTGTGGCAAGGGCCAATGAGCCAATGACACTAAGAGGAATCTGGCTTAGCGCCAATCGGAATCAAGCCTCAGCCTCAGCCACAGTGGCAAACTTTTTGGTCCTTACTCGCAGTTGTTCAGATATCGCCGGGTGGTCCCAAGAACCGGTCATCACGGATGCGGTACTACCACTACACGCTACCCAGGTATGCATAATGGTCAAGAAAGATAAAATGGAACATAATAAAATGCTTCCAGCCCTCTGAGTTTCCAGCTTGCCGGGCGAGCATCTCCAACCATCTAACCTTCCAGCCTCCCTACCTAAGCCTAGGTACTTTAATAGAAGGTGTTCTACCAGGATTCCCCGCAGGAGGCTTTTTCTGCCTCCAGCTTTTCGTTTTCTCCATATCCTTCTCGGCCTCCAAGCTGACGACTCTCAATTTCCCATCCCAGCAGCCCAGGATTTCCAGAGGTCACGCTGCTCTATGCCAATACTCTTCGATGATACGTTTCGTCGCCATCTAGCACCCCAGCACCTCCTATCCCTGGAATTCCCCGACAAATCGCGCTGTTTCTCCAGGAATTTTTTACCCCATAGTTTCCCCGCATTATGGGCGATTTTCAGTGAACGCCGAGGCCCTACGACAGCAATCACCCTGTGTAAATCATATCCATCCACGGATCCCATCCCGGTCGGCGGGGGTTTAGTCTAACCTTACTTACCAACTGCTAAGGTACCTAGGTACTTAGGTCTTTATTTGGCTTGTGATCTTGATGCCCTGGTAAGTGATATCTGATTTCACAAATTAGAGATATCGTTCTGGGTCGGTAGCCCCTCAGTCGGTTCGATTTCACTGACAGCGGAACGAGCTCGGGGAATCGGATCCGACCCCAGGCAGCCCCCGGGCGGTGACACGAACCCGGGGGTAAAAGGGAGAGAAGATTGGTTACTGTAAAGTAGTCGAAGCACAACGGGCAGAACGGCACACGAGTCTCAAAACCTGAATTCTCACTTGATTGTTTCTTTTCGAGACCCAGAAGCACTCGGTTATCGCAATCGGCAAGTCTTGATTGGACCATACGTGTATGTCTCAACTTGTGAACCCTGACCATAGGAGTACTGACCTTAATAACAACTCAGTGCATGGATAAGCATCCTCACACCTCAACTCTTTATACCAAGAAAACAGACTTGGTTCCTCGTCTTTGAAAAAACGGAAGATATGTCTCTCGTAAAGTCAAGCGGTTTTTTCAACCTTGCCAAGGGATGAATTGTTGTGCCTTGACACCATTTGTGACGCCACTTCGCATATTGAGTGGCACACTGGTACCCCTGAGCTCGCCAGACTCACCTTCCAGACCAAGATGATTACCTTCATGGGGGGAAAACCCAATGGATCTCACACTCTATCCTCAACGCCTGAAACAAGACCACTACCTAGGTATGATATGGGAACTTAAGTCACCTCGGGGAACCTTATCCAATTTCATCTCATCCGGAAAATTCCCGCGAATGAATATGAATGAATGATCGCAACAGCACGCCCGAGTCCCACCAAATGCTGAGAGCGGCATGCCTTGAGCTTCTACAACGCACGATTTCCGATGGGGAAAAAATCACGAAACGAAGTCAAGTTACCCCTTTATGAGGAGCAATGCTTTTCTTCTTCTTCTTCGGGGTTGACGGGTAATACCCGGCAATGGATAGGTAATGCAACCAGCGTGCTTGAAAGCCTGCCAGCCTGCCACTGGGTACCTATTTAAGGGAACTAAGGTAGTCAATGCAGGCCATCCATCACTTCATAAGCGTCCCTCCGCCCCTCGATGCTCGGTTACAGAGATAGATTGTAAGTCAGAGTTTTTTTCTCTCTCTGAAACATGTTCACACGGTAAACTCATGGCTCGCCTCGACTTCTCAGATAAAACATTTATTCAAAAGTCTTATCGGATCACTCTATTCGCACTCCAATGTTGTCGAGTACACCGTTAATCAAGATCCCCAAGCTGTCGCTCGGTTCGGGTTCTCGTGCAAATAACGATTCTCGAGGCGACGATGTTGTTGCCACGAGACGATGCAACGCCAGGAGACCTGGTCACCCTGAACCATTAAACTAGAGATCCGGAAATGCTCGTCCATGATAGTTATCTAGAGCTTCAGAGTCTGAGGCTCAGAGCTAGCTAGGTAGCTTAGCAGTTATACGATTCGAACGACACCGGTCACTGTATACATGGACGTCCCAAGATTTACCTTCACCATCCATGTAAGGGAATTTACTGTTATACTGTAGCTAGAACGACCCTATGAGCTTCCAACCTTGATATTCTCTATCTGATCAACACCAAGACTATGATTGTCCGAGCTGTCTAACGTGGTCATATAACTTGAGACGGAGCAAGGCCTATCTATGTTTTCATATCAGAGATCCCATCAGCTTCGTGCCGAACCCTTTCGGCCGCAGGAGGGAGCAGGTTAGGTAAGTTCGCCAGAGGCACAATACGCGAACCGAGGCCGACCCCATCTCAGAGCCTCAGACTTGGCTGCTTGAGCGACAAGGGTTCCCCAGAGTTAGGTCTGCATGTTTCCGCCCCTAATGAACCGACGGTACTGGACTGCAGGCATGTTCGGAGTAGTTGTGTGATAGAAGTAAAAAGTAGTACGCAACCCTTCTTCATCATCAGAACCAAACCAAGGGGGGCTCGGCAGCTTCATCGGTACGGACTACTACCACCACCACGACTTCTCCACACATCCTCTCTTACTTCATTTGCTTTTTAATATCTGACGCCCACGCGTCCTGGCTCTACGAGTAGTAGGTAGGCTCGGACCAGTCATGTTCACTGAAATTGGGGCTCTTGGCACAGCCTATGTAGGCTTGCACTCCTATTTAGCCGCCGACCAGAAGAAGTTGATGTCGTGGTTCTTCCGGTCACATAGATAGATCCCTACTCATTTTCACCACCAGAGTCCACTCGGGCGGTAGTGCTAATATCCAGAGGGACATCATTGGTTAATAGCTCGGCGTGCTTGCTCCAGACTTGTATATATAGGCCTCATTCCCCAGACCCAGCACTGCCGACCCCTATTGCCGCTCATCGAGACTTCCCAAACCGGGTTCGTCGCGGTCGGGGGAGGAACGTATAGCGATGGATTGAAGGTGTTGGGATGGGCAGAGTCTCGAGGACAGATATTTATATACGATCAACCGCAGCCCCGAGGACCAAACTCCACGAAGGATCTCTCGCAGCGAGTCGACACCCGGAAACGATTCAAGAGCCGCACCTTCGTGGAAAAGCTTATTCAAAATGCATGCCACGGTGATCATCGCCCTCGCGGCTTTCTTGAGCGCGTCGCCAGCTCTGGCGGGTACGCTCAGCTCCATCGCCAGCTGGACCGACAACCCGTCTAGCTTGGGTGCCTCCTTGATCTACACCCCCGATACGATCCCCGAGAGCCCATCTCTGATCCTCGGTCTTCACCCGTGCGGTGGAACTGGTCAGATGTATTACCAGAGTGCGTATAAGAGTCGTCCATATTCCCACCAATATGTGTGCCAGCGAGCACGAGACTGCTCAAAGGTGAAGAGGGCGGTCGAGAGATGTCTACTCCAGACTTCGCCGAGATACCTTCTCAAAGCAACAGTTCGATATGTCGAGACGGGCCACTAATATTCAATGCTGTAGTGACCCCTCTGCCATCCTACGCCGACCAACTCGGCATGATCCTTCTGTTCCCGACGTCGAAGTCGCAAAGCGGTATGAACTGCTGGGACGCACACTCAGCCAAATCCCTGCTCCACGACGGCGGCGGTGACTCGGAAGGGCTCGCGGGCCTAGTCAAGGAGACCATGGCGAAGTACAACGTGGATCCCGAGAAGGTCTTCGTCGTCGGCGGGTCCTCGGGTGCCATGGAAGCCAACGTCCTCGCCGCGACCTACCCGGACCTCTTCAAGGGCGCCGCCTCGTACTCGGGGGTCCCCGCCGCCTGCTGGGCCGGGTCTCCCATCTCGACCCCGATGTCGTCCGATTTGACCTGCCCTCTGGGCCAGAAGGCGTCGACCTACACCTCTCAGCAGTGGGTCGACCTGGCCAAGGGCTGCTACCCGGACTACAACGGGACCTACCCCAAGATGATGATCGTCCACGGGACTGCCGACTTCGCCGTCACGATCAACAACCTCAAGGCTCAGCTCGACCAGTGGAGCGCGCTGCAAGGTCTGACCTTCTCCAAGAACGTCACCAGCGACCCTATCGCGAACTGGAAGAGGATCGTCTGTAAGTATATATCTGGAAGTATCGAGGACTCGAGAGAAGCATGCTAACCTGACCCCTACCTAGATGGCGATGGATCTCAGCTTATCGGTTTTGAGGTTCAAGGAGGCGGGCATATTCCGGCGTTCCAGGGTCCGACGACCTTGGAATTCTTCGGCCTCATGTAAAGAGCCCTATTTCAGATAGAGTAGAATCTTGACTCTGCCTTCAGATCTATTCGGCTGCTCGGACACGTTAGAAGTTATTGCCTAGGCTAATGAGTCCTGTGATTGATCTTTTCTTTCCCGATTCAAGCACAGCTTGGCTGCTTTTAGTCGACGAAAGCGAAGAATCTTTAGTAAGTGCTCAGAAGCCGATTGTGGCGAACAAGAAGTCGCGCAATTCTTTCAATAGTGACACTCAGTAAGAGCGTCCAGGTATCTCATTTCATCGACGCTCATATGTCATGATGAAGCATGTGGCCATTTCTGGCTATATCATGCGCTGTTAACTTGTCAAGAAGATCTAAGCTGTCGCCCAAAATAAGTACCTAAGGCATAAGTATTATTGAGGACGATGTTGAAACACGGGAGAAAGAGAAGGGCAAGGGGATAACGAGTGCGGCCAGAAAGCAATCCACCCACGCCTAAAGAAAACTGGTGTCCAGCTGTCGATCAGACTACCTAGGTAGGTAAGAATGAATATGAATGCTCGCAGCAGAAAGTCCATACACTGAAACCCAGTAGGTGACTGTCGCGTGATGGGGGTTTTCACGCAACGAGGCCGCCCAGTTAGAAAGCACAGCTCTTAATTTGCATCGGAGATTTTGGTTCTGAATCTGACCTCAAACTCCCAATTCACCAAGAAGATTGACTGAATTAAGGGAAGCACTAGCTTTGAAATGAGTGAAATGACAATGGAATGATTAAGACATGTGAAGACCTCGATTATGATTATGTGACAACCTGGAATCATTCTCTGAATCAGCAGAGTCGAAGTTTAAGTTCCCGCCATAAGTACAGTAACAGTATCATAGCCTGCGCCACATTGGGGCTTGAGAGCACTGAAACCAATCATGGATGTGCCTTTTCATTCTTGAGGTCCCCACCCATCCGCTCTGCCACTCCTTCACTTTCTCATCTCGCGACAGCTTCTACAGTAGTACCATCACCCGCGAACCGCATCTTTGCAACAAAGACCATGATCCAGCGGTGATCTGTCGCTGTCGCATCACAGGGACAGAGACATATATCCATTCAGTTGGAGATTTCATGATGGCTCAGGCTCAGGCCCAGGCTCAGGATCGGCCCGCAGATCCTGCCTTCAGCTCAATTGCCCAAGCTGCCGCCTCTGATTGGTATTCACAGCGGAGTGCTTCTCCCCATCGATCTCACTCCAGTCGTGAGTCTCCTTTGCAAGAAACCAAATAGTGGGACGGTTTTTTGACAATCTCATACAGATGGCCAAGTTCGTTCAAGTCAACAGCAATCAGCACCAGCACCAGCCGGCCAGCAGACCAATGGAGCAGGTCAGCCAGCAAGCACCTCTAGTGGCGTACACAGCGATATAACTGCTTGGCAAAGTGCGCTTAAGTGTCTGCCAGATGATATGAAGAACAGTCATTTACCTATTCACCCACTTGCTCAGGCGCTGGCCCCATGTCCCACCCTTCGCCCCGTTGAGTGGAATCAATATCGTCAAAACGGTGGATTCGTGCCTAGGACCCCTCACGACTACAGTTCCTTGATGATCTTCCTATCCGGACAGGTCAGTCCGAATCCGTGTCGAAATTGCCTCCTACAGAACGGGCCCTTCGCTCGTTGCGTAGTCGCACCACCAGAGGTACTAGCTCAGAGCCATCTCAAGCATGCATGTGCGAACTGTAAGTAAAAACAGGAAGATGAAATTCGCCTACTTACGATATTCAACTCACATCGTGAAAGGCACCTACCAGAATCAGTACAAGAAGTGCACCAATGCCGCCGTCACCGAGGAGGAGATGGCCAAGAACAGGATGACTAGGGCCATCTTGAAGAGTCGGCCTCAAGCCCCACGAAAGCCCAAACCTCCCAAGCCCCCTAAACCGGCCAAGATACCAAAACGTGATCATCATCAACAACAGCCGCAGTATCAGGCCCATGATCATGTGACCCATAAACCGGCTGCCAGTAGCATCTCGGCTGAATCATTCGTAAACAAATTGCAGCAAGCTCGGTCGTGGTCGCCAAGATCTCGACGGCGCATGAGAGCCGAAGCTCTGCAGTGGCAGGCCGCAATCGCCACGGTAGAGGCGGAGAACACACGGACTTTCCCTCAAGCATCAAGCTATAACTACCAACGGCCGCGTCCAAGCTCTCAGTCAACAAGCATGCGACCTCCACCGTCCCAGCCTTCTACATCGACTGCCATGTTTGCTCCGGCGCCGGCGCCTCCGCCTCCGCCTCCGCCTTCGATTCCACCTTCCTCCATGCCCCCCGTTTCACATTACGGGATGGAGGCAGGTGACTACGGCGAAGAAGAAGAGGATCAGGAAATGATAGAGGAATACGAGACGGGGAGCGATGAGGAACACGAGTACGAGGGGACCAGTTGGGTTGGGTTTGACGGTTCGGGCCCGGCCGTGAAACCTGCAGTCCCATGAACGATAGCCAATCTATGCATGCTATGTACGATCAGCAAGGCGAAGATGGGTTTGGATTGAAAGATCCTCTGGGCATATTTGCAGTCTATTGAAGCAGATCATCGAGGAATCAGATCATCGAGGAATCAAGAGCATCAGAGCATCAGAGAAGATGAACATCAGATGCTAACGACTTCGGAGACTAATGACTATGTAGCTAGCTACCTAAGTAGGTAGGGGCTGAGCCGTTGCTGTAATCTTACTAGTTACTCGTCGGGCCATTTCGCTTCATGCATGCCTCTCATACAGCTACCAGAATCGTACCCGAGCTTCGTGACACTGTAGGTAGCCGCTGGTTTCACGAATACCATCTCCTCGTCCGGCACGCCCAGATTTGCCCGCATCTTCCAGAAATTCCGCTCGTCGAGCAACTCCGGCACTACGTCCGGTATGGTACTGATCAACTAAATGGACGATCAGTGAGTTAGTTTAGTCATGGCTACCTTGGACCAACTCGTATCCGGATGAGTCGTGGAGATATATAATATATATGTGCGTGTGTGTGTTCATGTCAAATCATTGGAGTCACTTACCACTCTAGCCTGACGATGCAGATCATCGTAGTACCGCGCCTGCATATGCGGCCACCTCTCCTTCAGCGACCGCTGGACCTCGGGGCTCTGCAGGCCGAGGGATATGAGGAAGCTGTTGAGCTGGTTGAGCGACGTCGACACGAGGTAGTTCCCGCCCTTTCTCGCGCGCTGGTCGAGCGCGTTCATGATGCCGATGCACCCGACGATTCCTAGATAGAAACAGTGAAACGAAAAATGTGAGTGAGTGAGTGAGCCAGCCCCCCTCGTCGAGAAAAAAACGTTCGCAAGTCACTAGACTAGGTACTGATATGGTATGATATGATATGATTTGGAAAGGATTGGAAGGAAAGAAAGAAAGAAACGAAAGAGAAAGTCGCCTGGAGATATTGGAAGTAATAACTACAGTATACGTAATTTCTCTTTCTCCCAACAACTGGATGGACTGACTCACCCGTCTGGAAGTCGGAATTCGGCAGAAACGGCATGACCGGCTCGTCGACCCCCCACATGCGCCCGAACAACCAGGCGACGCCCGTGACGGCGTCGCTGATCTGCTGCCAGCCGCTGCGGTGCGCCCAGGGCCCCTTCCACCCGTAGCAGTTCTCGCGCGCGTACACGACGCCCCGGCCCCGGCGCCGCGCCACCTCGTGCACCCACGCGTGTCCGAACCCCAGCCTCTCCAACGCCCCCGGGCGGTACCCGTCGAGCACGACGTCGGCGCCGGCGATCAGGTCCCGCAGCGCCGCCTTGCCGCCCGCGCTCTTGAGGTCCAGGTGCGCGTCCCGCTTGCCCAGGTTGCTCTCGAACAGCACCACGCCCAGGTCCGGCAGCGACGTGTTCGAGACCCGGACCACGGTGGCCCCGAACGCGGCGGCCAGGCGCGCGATCGTCGGCCCCGCGATCGCCCGCGTCAGGTCGACGATGCGGATCCCCTCGAGCGGCCGGAACGTATTGTTGTTCGTGCTCGTGCTCGTGCTTGACGACGTAGTAGGGGAGCGGATCTCGGGCCACGGCACCGGCGGCAATCTGTCGGGGTCGGGAAACTCTTGTATGGTGTACAGCCCGTCGCCCGCGACCGCGCGCCCGTGCTCGCTCGCCGCGTACGCCTCGGGCGTCAGACACTCGGCGCCCGCCTGCCGATAGTGCTCGTTGGCCTCTATATCCAGCCAGTCGGCGTCGAAGTCGCGCACCCTCTCGCCCAGCTTCCGGATGGCTTCCATCTCCGCATCCTCCCTCCTCCCCACCACCCCCCCGAGAGCATTATCATCATCATCATCTGCCTCCTCCTCGGGCAACCCCAGCATCCTTAGGCAAGGCGAGGAATCCAACCCCCCGTGTAGGTGGAAGAACCTCGAAGCGTCGCGCGTGCGGTACACATTCGTGACCAGCCGCCGCCACACCGTGAACTGCCTCCTGGTATCGTAGACGCCGAACCGCCTCACGATCTCCGGGTCGCTCATCGGTCTGCCGCCGACCCGCATCACCCAGAACGAGAACAGGAACAGCGTGGCGGCGTCGCTGTCGACCTCGACCTTCTGATCCCGGATCTCGGCGGCCGCGTGGTCCGTCGAGGTCGACCACCGCGCCGCCGCGATGGCGCCGCCGAAGCTGGCGAGGAGCCCCCAGAGCGCCGTGCTGGACTCGCTGCACTTCAGGGGCGCGGGGAGGAAGGGCGCGGCGAGGGTGGACGGGTGGCGGGTCGTGAAGGTGAGGCGCTGCGGGGAGGAGGCGAAGGAGTGCACGGAGGCGGGGATCTGGAGGCGTGGGTCCGGGAGGAGGATGGTGTGGAGGATACGGGCGGCTTCGGTTTGGATTGTGTAGGGCTGTGATGATTGTGATGGTGATTGAGGTGGTGATGGAGAGGGTGTGGTGGTGGTGGTGGTGGGTTGCTGGTGGTCTGACATGTTTTCCTGTCTCCCTAGGTACGTCATTCGTCTCAAGTATATCTCCTTCTTCTTTTTCTATCTTGATCTTGACCTTGCTTCTATGCGTGTATGATATGCTGTGCTCGAGAGGACATAAGAAGTCTTCCTCGACGCCGTCAACATGAAGTTCACCATCTAATAAGCCGGCCGCGGCATTCCTGGGTTTCTCGGCTTACACAGGTCCGGTGTTATGCGGGGAACCTTTGTTGGGCGAGATAGGAGGGGAATTCATTTTACCCATGATCAGCATAGAGTGGGATATATACAACCTGCATGCAGTTTGATCACGGGTGCCTCCGGTAGATGTTATGGTGCTGCCATAGAGTACACTCATCTCATGCTCACAGGATTAGCAGCGGTTTTACCCATTTTGATGATAAATTTCTCAAGACCTCTGCTTCTCCGATATGTTCATTGATCCTGTTCTATGTGAATAGTATGTAAAATCAAGCAGATTTGGTACCTAGTAAGGTTCTTCATTGACTCTATATGTGAGTGTGCGCTCTGGCTCTTCTATACTATGCCTATCCCTCAGCAGCACGATGTCGAGACACCCGTTTCGGTCCAGCATCTCGGGGAAGTTGGCGCGAAGTTCCTGTATCAGTGGCCTTTTACAGAATGCACACTTTCCCGTCTCGATAAGGTCAACGTACCAGTTTCCGCGTACGTAGTATTTTGAGCAGCGAGAAACATCAGGATAGTTTTCCTCCCGGACCGCTGCCAGATGGTGGATGACGCTGAAATAGATCCCAACGCTGAGACCAGGGCTACAGTGCCAGGGATGGTTGGCTTCCGGCCGTCTTGCGGGCGAATGCGGTTGCGGTTGAAAGAACATGGTGCGTTCGAGCTGATAAAGACGATTGTGGTCCATGCCTTCAGCTAGCTGGGTGAGACTCAAACGGTGGCCGAAGATGCAACGCTCGATTTCCGGCAATCGGGCGGCAACATAGCTATCATGGCGCATGCGCGGTGGGCTTTTTCTCCAACGTTCGCTAGCAGACGGGATCATGCACACGAGACAAGGTCGGCCGTTCAGTTGGTCTTTGAAGACGCTTCCGAAGATGCGACAGCCGTTGGCGGTTCGGAAGGATTGCGTCTCATAGTCGAGGAACCATGTGTTGGGATGAAGAGGCTTTCCCGTATCAACTATGGCATGGCGTAAAGCCAGTTGACGACTCGCACGAGATACCCAGAGACAAGTAGAGGGACCGAACCTCGAGGCTTTGTCTCTTTCTAAGCGCCCCTTTCCCTGGCGGCTAGTGAAGATGGCCCTGAAAGCGCAAAGCAGAGGCCTCAAGAAGGCGCTGTCTGTCCGGTGTCGGGTTCGAGGCGATGTGGGGGTCAGCATCATGGATGCATAGGTATAGAAATCGAAATCGATACTACCACCTCGGTACAGGTTCCGGTTGGGATCAGGCTCACGAAGACCCTGGAGAAGGCCGGCGGGAAGTGGGAAGAGTTCCAGGGTGGACGGCATGCCTGGAGGAAGCGCGTAAGGGATGAGCCCCGGCGGGTCACCTTGTCCCAGCTGGGGTATGGAGTGAACTGGCCATGATGTGGTTATGTTGAGCGACGGCCAGTTGATTCGCACGCAGGTGATGTCTCCAAATGCCAGTCCCCAGATGCTCCATTGTAACTCGACAGGCAGGTCCAGGAATCGAGTGAACGTGGGCCCCGGGGTAGTGTCCTTCTGCGTTCTCTTCTGCGTTTTCTTCTGCGTTTTCCAGATCATATCTGAAATTGTTATAACTTTCGAGAGCTGTTGAACTGTGTTGAATTGCCGTTGGGGGTGCGCTTAAGTAACCACCGAGCCTTGTATTTTCCTGCCGAGGATGAGTGCAACCGAGGAAAAGTGCAGCATGCTGTAATAACCATGAGAATGGGCAGAAGACAGTTTCCGTTTTCCCCGTGGTTGAGGAGCGAGATGAGAGGGGCCCATGAATATGTAGATAGGTAAGATGAAGCTTCTTGCTGGCGGACGTGCAGTGTAAGGTGTAAGGCAGGCCACGCCGCACAACTATTCCAGGTTAGAGGTAACGTTAACCTTCAAGTTGGAAGCATACCTACCTAGGTACTTAGTAGTTAGCTGTCAGCATGTGGCGTTCGTAGATGTAGCCGAGGAAGAACTTAAACTCGCGAGGCCAAACCTTGGAAGGCCGTATCAAAGTTCCAGATGTACGGAATACGAGACAGCAGACCTACATACTTAAGTACCTAGAGGTACATATGTAGGTGTTCAGCTTGTCCATTGTCACATGCTCACGATGTTTCTGTCACTCACTTACCTACTTAAGTACATAGCTTGGTGATGAGTGAAAGACAGATGGAATGAATCCATGGATTCCTATCAAAAATCGGTTCGAAGGCCTGTAGCTGTGACACAGTCAGATCGGAAGATGAAGAGAACTGGGCGCCCCTTTTGAATTTAGGTAGAAATCAGGTAGGAGGGCGTCGCGACTGAACGGAGCTCGGAACTTCCCAGGCTCACTTCATACGATGGTTGATGCTTATCCATAGTACGAAGTATCCAAGGATGGAACATACTTCAGTACTCAAGTAGTATGGCATCCATGATCCATGATGCCACTCATGTCCCAACCTTGGAAGCTAGCAAACATCCAGCCTGCCAGCTCACTGAGAGGAGGTATGCTCTTTCCTATAGTACACTACCCCTATCTACATATACCCAAGGAGGAACCACCTGTCGTAGCCCGAGTCTCAGATCAGTCACACCATGACCAGAGTCATACTATTTAGACTTTACCTACTTCCTAGGTAGGTTCAGATATTGGTCAGCTTGAAACTGCCTAGGTACCTGCATGTGAGCATACTACCTGGTACTTGCCTGGTACTTGCCTGGACAACACAGAGCTCATTGTCCGGCTGTGCATCCATCGTCCATCGTCCATGCACTCTCGACGCCCCCTGAGAGCCTCGACGCGGCATTGAGGTCCTCGTCTGTTATACCTTTTTGTATATTGATCTCCTAGGCCTTGTATCGAACTTCCAGCGTACTCTGCCTTCAGAACTTCTACTCTTTTCTTTGGCCTATTCCTCACTTTGGTTCGAAAGAATGGAAGCCGACCTTCCATGGTCTGGCGATGCTTCTTCTTTGCACATTGTTAACGAAGGCTCAGGGATGAACGAGCATCCCATCTTGCCGCTTCCTATCGCGCCGCTTCGGCTTCCTCAACGCAAGACTGACTCGAGCATCCAAGAGGCAGATGAAAAGCCCGTCTCAATCGATGTAGGCTGTTCCTCAACTTCCAAAACTCCCGTCAGAGGTGCTACACTTGAGTCACAATCATCAAGAGGGAGTCTCCTCCCCAAGCGTCCGGCCTCCAATTCCAAGCTAGGCTCGCTCGTGTCTAAGTTCGAAACCCTTGATGCTATCAATAGCACCCACGATGGTCTCCAAACTCAACCGGTCGCGCGTCTTCCCGTCCTGCGAACCAATGTCGCGACTCGTTCATCTCACAGTCTGCGCCAGAGACAGAGTTTCGATGTGACAGCACACTACGAATCGTCAAAGGAGACATTAAACACGCCCGCTGGTCATTCATCTGGAGTATCGCCATGTCAAGCCCTAACAACCCTTCCTGCCCAGAGGAAATCCATGCTACCGAGGAGCACCCGACTCCAAACCCCGTCAAAGGGCGAACTATCGACGGGTGATACTCCGAGTGAACATGAGCAACGCCAACTTCCAACGGAAACAGCTGAGAGCCGGAATGTAACTCACAGTATAATCTCACCGATGAGCAACCAGGCTGGGTAGTACCCGAAACTGGTAGCAGATCGTCGTAAGTTATTTGACCAGGAAGCCGGTAAGTGATCCAGGATCATTGCCATGTTACTCTTATCTGACTCGGGAATGACGAGGGTAGCCTTTTCCAAGTCGACACTTGAGCCATCCGGTTCTCAGGATCAGCCTCCCAATTCCGGGTCGACAGAGTCGTCACCACGTCGCCTGCACACGGCCAAATCTTCCCGACAGAATTCCCCTACCAAGTCGAAGTCTCAAACGTCCCTATACTCGAAAGCGACAAGGACATCAAGGGATGCTTGGGATAGTAATGATGAAACTAGAAATGCACTTTCTGGTGAGGAGCCTCCGGGTACTTTCGACCACGGCAATTCGCGTGCTGGTGTCATACCGACCCAACGCCCAAGCGTAGCAGACCTTCGCAAGTCATTCGAGCAACGTTCAGGCGTCGCTACAACGCCTCGCGGTAGTCCCCAGAAGCCACATCTACAAGCCAAAAGTTCCAGCATCTACTCCGATAGGCAGAGCAAAGAGTCACTACGTTCAGGCCGCCGTTTCGGCTATGCAGATGCTCCGGCTGAAGAGCCGCCAACTCTCTCACATACTGGGATACAGCTACCTTATGGTATGCGGGAATCAAATAGTATGGCCGACATGAGACACAGAGAAGATGCGCATTCTTCCGTGCCTTCTCAGTCGTCAAGGATGATTACCCATACCCCGACCGCCTCGTGGATGAGGAGTACCAGGTCGCGGAGAGTTAAAGCCCAACTCTCCAAATCGAGCACTCGTGGCAACATCAGCCTTTCCCGATCAGAGTCAGTATACGATCGAAGGAGTGATCAAGTCAGTGAAGTCAGCCCTCTCGTATCGACTGTGGAAAGGGGCAAGGCGGTGGATCACTCAGCGATGCTGCAAGTGACGCCGAGCAATGGTGCTCGTGACATGCTCGCTCCCCAACTGGACGGGCTCTCTGATGAAACGATCACTCCGAATGCAGAGAACGAGCCCAGAATCGACACACAAGACGAGAACGCATCAAGACCGCCTACCAAGGTATCGGAATTTCGGAGTTTCTTTGACCTTTCCTCTATCAGGGGCTCATCTCCAGGTTCGATCATCTCTTTCCGACGGCGACATGCCCGGGCGGATTTGGACTCTCAGCAGGATGACCCGATTGTGTCAAACGTCAAGGCTCGGTCAATGATCACACTCAATTCGTACGCCGATTTAAGCACGGTCGTGCTGGCTCCTGAGCTCACCACGAAGATCAGTACCAATGACTTCTCATGTGATTTCGATGGGCATTTCGATGACCCAGTAGTACCCGATACGAGATCGGAACATAGTATCTCACCAGACAGATGTATAAAACCATCACCGAAGAAGGAGTCCCCATTGAAGGAGAAGATCCAGCTATTTGAGAAGCTAAACAGAGGCTCTCCGGCCAACAAGTCTTCTGGTCCCTTCTCTCAAGTCAAGACCCACGACGTGGGCCGCCATGTTAATTACTGTAAGGGAGACAAGGACGTTCCCAAGAAGAAATCATTTGGTGGTTGGCGCCCTGTCCGTGAGCGAGGATCTGCGATATGGCGACGAATATCGAGTTCCTTTACCCATACGCAAGACGAAAATCAAGAAATCGGCGGCAATCAAGCTAAGCGCGGATGTCAACAGGGTCTCCATGCCCATCCTACCCATGCCACATCAGCTGGCTCTCATCCCCGTTACCGTAAATCGAGCCTCTTTGGGTACCATGTCTACCGCTCCTCCGAGCCAGACCACACCGATCCCGTCGAGGTGTCTTCGTCTCGCAGCCCTCCCAGTCCCAACAATGCTGAGGGAGACTCGAGTACTTCCGGTCTGAACATCCGACGCCTTCGCGCGGTCCACAACCGCGCGCCTACTCCCTCTGCTCAGGTCTCCTTGCGCAAGAGCTTTCCCCTGCTAGGTCGCGTGTCAAGCAGCCTGGGGATCTCGGACCACAGCTCTAATACGGAACCCGACGTGGACTTCGGCAACGACGGCGGCATCCTCAGCAGGCGGAAGAAAGGAGGAGGAGGAGTAGACGATGTGAGGGATGGGCTCCCGAGCAGTTCCAGCAGCTTCGACCCGCACGCGCTATCTAAGATCAAGTTGAGGCAGATAGCCGCGGAGCGGAAGAAGAGGCGGATGGAAGAGAAGCAGCTGCGCCGAGCCGAGAAGGCGATGAAGAGGGAGGGGAAGGGGAAAGATGTCAGATTGGGGCATCAGTTACCGGGTCATCGGCAGAGACATTTCTTCTCGGAGGGTGCTGCTGCTCATCATGGCAGCGAGAGAGGGCGGAACGTGGAAGAAGAAGAAGGAGAGCAAAAACCTGGACAACCGGGCCCGTCGGCGTCGTCGTCGAACAACAAAAACAACGCCACCACCACCACAAAGGAGGCTAAGGAGAAAGAGAAGACGAGAGACGCGTCATGGGCCAAGTTCACGTCGTCCGGCTTCGTGGTGCGACATCTCAAAGGCGTCGAGCTCGAGTCGCCGAAGCCGAAGAGGCCCGGCCAGGTCCGGAAGATTGTGAACATGTACAAGGACAGGACGGCGAGTAGCCTGAGGGTGAAGGATGGGAGCCGGTCGAATGTTAGTGTTGGGGGTGGCGGTGGCGGTTTCGGTGGTGAGGGGGGAGGGAAAGGAAAGGGGAAGGGGAAGGAGAGGGGAACGGCGTGAGATGGGCTTGGTATTGCTAGAATAGAATAGAATATAGTAGAGGGCTGGGTATACTGGTGATGAGGTTTGGAGCATCAGAGAAAAACGGTGATGGGACGATGGTGTTGAGGTAAGGTGAAGTGATGCGGGATGGGACGTGATGGGATGGGATGGAATGAATAGGGGGGTAAAGAGGATGGCCGGTGAAACAAGCAAGCAAGCACCCACCCTTGAGTAAACACCTTATGGGTATGGGGTACGGTATGATTATAGACTTAGGTAACCTACAGTCATTAGGGATCGGTGGTTGTTTCCTTTTTTATTTATTCTTAGCAACACGCATGGTAGAGAGAAAAGAGGATTACCTACTTCTACCTACCTACCTACCTACCTACAAAGAAGAAGAACCCCAGGAAAAGGGGGAGGTACAGAAGAATGAGAATAAAAATAAGAATGAAATAGGTTTAGGGTTAGATAGATAAATCAGTCGCCAACAAAAACACAAAAACTTTTATCTATCAACCATATATACATTTCCCTACTCCCCCACTCCCCCTCCCGTGAACAAAGATAATATGAAATGGACTTGACCTGACTTGGTCCAAGAAGTTCACACACGTTTATATCGAGAAAGGTCTTATTCTATCGTAGCTTATAAATATATATACATCTCTCTCTTTTCTACATGGGTACTTAGGTAGGCAAAGGAGACGAATATCTAGATGCTAATCCGTCCGACCTTTTTTTTTTTCTCTCTCATCCTTTGATCTTTGCTTTATTGCATGCATTTGGCTGACCACCTATGTATTAAGTATATATCTAAGGTAGGTAGGTACAAGGTATGCATGCGAGTGAATATGGTTATCTACTTGGTCTCCTTCATCCTGTATCTACGTGTTCGTTTTCAAGATACCCCTATTTCTAAATAGTCTCGTCATTGGATCACTCACTCAGTCACTTAGTCAGTCAGTCAAGCCCCTGGTGGTTCACAATTTCAGACGATTACAAGACATTCAAACCTGTCTGTCCCTCATGGGGAATTTAGATTTTTGTTTGATCGTTTTTAATGTAGACTACAGCCGTTCATCATAGTCGTCGTCATCATGCCATCCATGGATCCATATATGCATCCATCATTTGGGTACTCCATATGCAGCAGGCATAAGCTCATACATACCAACACCCACGTCTCTCTCTAGAACTCGACAGTACCGTATGAATGTGATCTCGACCCACGCTTTTCTCTGGAAGAAGGAAACGAAATATCTACATAACCTGAGCCGCTTCACCCCCTTAACCAACAAGGCCCATACCCCTCCCAATCTTCCGCACTAGAGCTTTCTTCAGATACCACTCCCGAGCCAGACTCCGAGTCGTCTTGGCAAATACCGTGGGCGATATTCTACCCCGTTCGACCGCACGCCCCAGCACGAAGATGGCATCGCCCAGAGCCTTCTCCTCAGCTACCACGTCATAGAGCTGGTTGCCCACGACGGTGGGAGCCACCAGTAGATCATCTATGGCCGGAGGCTTGTGCGTCTGGCTATTGTTGACCACGGCGTCCGCTTCCTTGAGGGAAGACTGCAGAACCGTCGTGTTCGAGGACAGCATGGCGGATAAAGGGGCCAGGGCGGCCGAGTCGGATTGCAGGTTTTGCAGGGCGACAAGCATGGCATTGCGTTGGGCGCTAAGTCCAGCTAGGGAGGATTCGTTCTGCTGACGTGCGCGCTGGCGCAGGTTGTAGAGAGTTGATGCTAGCTGGCGAAGAAGCGCGTCTTTTTCGGGATTGGGTGGTATGGGTGGCGCTGGAAGATTCGATGGCGAGGGTATGGCAAGAGTCAGGGGCTCGTCCATGATGTCAGGCGGAGGGGCCGGTTTCGGCTTGGGCTGTACAGACGGCTGCTGAGGAGGTTGCTGCCAGTTGGGAGGCGGCCCAGAATAGGATGGGCCTGTAGCCGCATTGTTATAAGACTGCACAGGGGATACGATTGATGTCCGTCTGGAGTCTGGGGTTTGAAAAGTGGCTTGAGGGCCTCCGGGGGGGAATGAGTGCTGAGGTTGACGGGAAAGAAACTGGACCTGAGGTGGTGGTTGTTGGAACGTCTGGGGTGTTGGGGTTTGGATTTGTTGTTGTGGAAGAGGCGGCGCCGAGTCATACCTCGACATTCGATTCAATTGTGGTGTTGCGATTCCGGGAGAATGTGCGTGTGCGCTATATTGGCTGGACTGTCGACGGATCTCATGTGGTAATGGTGGGAGCGGGGGGCGGTCTGGGTGTGTCGAAGGACCGGCAACAACCTGAGGAAGATCGCTCCCTTTCGGAGGCGGAGGAGGAGGTCTGTTATCGTGAGGCTGATGCTGCGGATGTTGAGGTTGTGGTTGAGGTTGAGGTGGTGGTTTCGGTTGTGGAGTCTGTCTTGACATATCAGGAGGCAGAGGTGGCACCGGAGGGGGAGTAGGGACCGGTGTCGACTGCATCTGAGGCGGACGGGGTTGCTGCCGGGATATGACTGGAGGTTCTTTGGAGAAGACGTCTCGCAAGATGGCGAGAAAGTCTAAGAGAGAGGACTTCTGCGAGGGAAGCTGAGCAGAGCGTTCACATAGACTGGGTGGTTCACGTATGCCACTTACATCCCAATACTCAGCCCAGGCCGCAAGATAGGGATGATAGATTCGGCCTTGTGGATCGACATGTTGACCGGGTCGAACGACCATGTTCTCGGTAGGGGTGACATATCCCAGAGGCGCTTCGCGAGGGTAGGCATGGGGGATCCATATGGAGACGGGGAATCGGTAGGTGGTGCCCCGGAAGACGACGGGAACAGTACCGGAGAGGTGTAGGAGGAGAGCCGATACGCCATTGTCGAAGGCTGGGTGGGCAATTAGTTAACTATCAGCGGCTTTCGAGCTCGACCTGGACTTTGGACTTTGGACTAGGACATACTGTGAACGTCGGTCCTGGGCGATAGAGAGGGATACTGGGAGAGAGCTTGGGCTACATCGTTGTAGGTCCGGTTGACATCGTGATATTCCTAGACATAGGGGGGGAGGGAGGAGAGAGAAGTGGTGAGCGTTGGGCGGGTCAAATCATTTGGAATGGATGATGGATGATGGGGAAGCTTACACTGGTCAAGACGCTATACAGCCAGTTAAGAACGTGCTGCTGGACGACCATCGTACCATTCCTACCAATCAGCCAGCTACCGTGAGAGTGAGAGTGGTCGCATGACGAGAGTGATTAAGAGATATGGGATGGATGATGTCGTCCATTTGGGGGGGAGCTGAGGGGGAGCTGGGAGGGTTGAGGTTTCATTGGAGCCTCGCTGCCTCGTTTGTGAGCGGCTGCCAAGGCTGATTTGATATCCAGTGGTTACCTAGGTACCTAGGTAGGTACCTAGACCTGGTAGCTTGGGCTGTAGCTTTAGTGGATTGGGGGCTATTGGATGATTGGAGAACCAATCATATCCACCCCATCACCGAGCTTCAGCGGACAATCGGACCGTGTACAACCGATTGCCGACAGCCCCGGTGCCCTGGACACTGCTGACTGCCCAGGTACTTCGTAGGTGCGCATCATACGGAGTAACCTTGGAACTTATGGGGTCTGTGCTATGTGCCACCCGACAACCTACTCCGTACCGCACGACACAATAAGAAACCTTGAACCATGTGATTCGTCTGAGAAAGTCAATTCCCAATCTTCTAGAAACATTGGAACATTGACCTCAACAACGACAACCTCTCTGGCCACCGCTACGACCTACGCTGCTACGTACACAGTACTTCCAATAAACGTCAAAGTGATTCATTCGACCTATTATCGGCCGTCAACGTTCCCTCCCCAGATATATTTACAAGTTAAAACCAGGGCTTGGAACGACCTCGAATGGATAAGTGGATAATGGGTGGGATGGGGTGCGATGCTAGCCGACCTCGCTCTGGGCTCTGGCCTTTGGGCTCAGGGCTTTGTTTCGTCAACTCGGCACAACTTGCGAATTCCTCTCTCTCCTCAGCAGTTGAGTGAGGTGTTTCTATCACGCCACGCCATCTTCGTCTTCTTGGAGGCTTATCATCCCGCGCTTTCCGTCAAGAATGATACTTCGGCAGATACGATGATGAGGTACAAGTATATATCTATTGATAGAAGAAATTCTAACCACATGAGTAACAGTACAGTACATTGACCATACCTAAATCACTCCAAAGACACTGCAAAGAATCTATGTACGAAGTACCTAGAGCTATGAATTATAACTGATGACGGCGCCCGTGACATCCATTTTGTTTGGATGGACCGTTCCGCTCTTGAGCCGCCACCCACACACGATAGTCAGCAGTCTACTTACTACCTAGGTATTAGTAACCTACACCTGGGCAGTCCACTCCCCCCGAACCCATCCGGCCTTGTTTGAAATTTTAAGGGTCCAGTGACCCCCGTGCCCCCCCGACTCATTGAACTTTTCCCATTTCGATCTCTTTCTTTGTTCTTTCACCCCTACAACAATAACAACAGCAGCAGCAGCAGCAACTGACAGCAATAACTTCTCGTACAACAACCTCGTTGCTGTCTTACCAACCAGAGCCTTTGGCATCTCGTTACCCTATCGCTTCTTCTCCGTAGCCATATCTACATGAGCACGACGCAACCAGGTTCTCGCACGGCTGAGGAGTATTACAGATTATCTGTATACTCCTTGCGTCAGGACTCAATTACTTGAATTCAATCATATCCCTCTCACAGACGTCTTGTCTTGCCTCTCTTCGGCTTAGCCCGGCAAGTCTCGCAAGTCTCTCAACCTACCTCGGTTAGGTGCCCAGGTAAAACACTTTGGGGCAGTCAATATCGTCAATAAGGCGCATCGGCAACAACCAGGTCTTCCTCCCCCTACAGGCCGGCCTATCATCGTTATGAAGCCCCCTGTCCCGGTCTTAGCCGATTATGGAATCTCACCGGCGCATGGCTTCTTGCCAGATGTCTTGCCCTTGACGAGACTTCCCGATCCATACTACAACAAGTGGGAGTCCATCGCCACTAACCTGCAGAATCTCATCCTCAGCAAGCGGCTGAGAGGAGTCATCGACCGTCTTCCCGTCCTCTCCACCGCCGGTCTGGAACACGACGCGGAATGGAGGAGAGCCTACATGCTCCTCACCTTCTTCGCCCATGGCTACATCTGGGGAGGTGATACTCCCAGTGATCGCGTGCCACCGGGCATCTCTGTCCCGCTTCTGAGCATCTGTGAGCGTCTCGAGGTTCCCCCGGTATCCACCTACGCCGCCTCGGTGCTTTGGAACTTCAAGCCGCTCTTCATCGGCGAGGCCATCGATGATCTGGACAACTTGGCCACCTTGGTCACCTTCACCGGATCCCTCGACGAATCGTGGTTCTATCTGGTATCCGTGGCTATTGAAGCTCGAGGGGGTCCCATCATCACCCTCATGCTCACCGCCGTCGCCGCCGCCCGGGAGGACGATAGCGCAACCGTGACACGTTGCCTATGCGCCTTCGCCGAGCGCCTGGATGATCTCGGCGAGTTGTTGCGTCGCATGCACGATAATTGCGACCCCGGATTCTTTTACCGTCGTATCCGCACCTTCCTGGCTGGCAGTAAGAACATGGCCGAGGCTGGCTTGCCCAAGGGTGTGATATGGGACGATGGGTCGGGAACATCGCAGTACGTCCAGTATAGTGGACCCAGTAACGCCCAGAGCAGTCTCATACAATTCTTCGACATCATCTTGGGAATTGAGCATCGTCCGACGGGCGAGAAGGCCGATCCGTCATCAGAGTCGGAACGTGAAGGTCGCAGCGCCCCACAGCACAACTTCATCCGGGAGATGCGTCGCTACATGCCAGGTCCTCACGCTCGTTTCCTGAATGAGGTTGCTGCCATCGCCAACATCCGGGAGTATGTAGAGAGCCGTCGTACCACCGACCGCTCCCTCAGCATCGCGTACGACGCTTGTCTCGCCATGCTACGCGCATTCCGCGATATCCACATCGCCATTGTCACTCGTTACATCGTGGTGCCATCGCGGGAGAACAGGGCGCGCAGTCGATCCCGCAGTCCCGAGGCCGTCCGCAACCGCCAGAACCTGGCGACGGCCTCGCGCAACGAGAAGCACAAGAAGGTCAAGGGCACCGGCGGCACCGCTCTGATCCCGTTCCTGAAGCAGGCCCGCGACGAGACCGGCGAGCCCGCCGTCGAGGAGTGGGCCAAACACTTCATGAGCCGGCAGACCAAGGTGTCGGGCCAGAACGACTTCTTCCTCGGTAAGGCCGAGCAGGCGGTCCCGGTGGAGGAGCCGGTTGTGGAACTCGGTCTCGCCGGGACCTGGACTATGGACGAGGACGTCGGGGGCATTTGTCATTACTGAGATCTTGGCAATCTCTCTCTCTCTCTCTTTTTAACCTCATACGTACATAGCAGCGTGATGAAGCATTGTTGCTCCTCACCTATTGCTTTGCGAGATATAGCGATGAATATAATACATGGTTATTGAAACGAATACTTAGATTTCGATCTGATTGATGTGTGATATGTGATACGTGCTTATGTTGCTTTTGTTCTTTGTGATTCTAGTTATGGTTTCATTAATTGGTTTGTAACTTGTAACATACCTGCTGTGTGGAGATCTTATCGTGTTGTGTGTGATTTACCTTGTAGGAACGGAAGGGGGGTTATCTTTTCTTTATCAGGGGAAAAATGGCGGTGTGACGTTTTGCCGCGGCTTTCTTTGTTTGTTTTTTACTTGTCTGTCTTGGTTTTATAAGGGGTTGGGTAGGAGAGATGGAGAGATGGAGAGAAAGAGAAGGATAGGTGTCATTGCTTGGGGAGAGGAGAGTAGCTGTTGTTACTAAGGGATAAAACGGCAGGTATCGCTACTGAGGGAAAGGAGGGTGGCTATCATCACTTGGGGAGAGAAGGGTAGCTATCGTCCTTGAGACAGGGGAGTGGAGGGTAGCTCTCGTTGTGTTGGAAGAAAACCGTAGGTTTTATCACTTACAGAGAGAGAGAACGGTGGGTGGTTGTTGGTTACCCAGGTAGAAAGGGGTGGATGACTATGGTTCAGTTGGTGCCTGGCAGTCGCCATTGCGCAACAAAATAACAACCCACGAAGACAAGGAGATGAGTAGCTAGCGTGCCATAAAGAGAGATAGAGAGGGAATGGTAGCTATCGTCTTATGACGTAGACAGAGAAGGGTAGCTACCGTCTCTTGGTGAGAGAAGCGTACTATTAAGAAGACAGAGATTGGGTATCCAGGTAGCTATCATGTCGTAGGAAGAGAAGGGTAGCTTTCGTTACTTGGGGAAGGAAGGGTAGCATCTCTTAGAAAGAAAGACAAGGGTGAGGAGAGCAGCTCTCGGTGCTTAGATAGAGAAGGGTGGCTATCGTCTCATGACGTAGACAGAGAACAGTAGCTTTCGTTGCATAGAGGAGGAGAACTGTACTGTAGCCATCGTCGCCGAGGGAGAGGAGGGTAAGGGTAGGTACCATCTCTTCGGAAGAGAAGGGTTGCAGCTTGCTAGCAATCGTGTCTTAGACAGAGACAGAATAGTAGCTTTCGTTGCTGAGGAGAGACGAGTAGTACCGTAGCTATTACCCATTGGGATAGAAGGGTAGCTATCGTCTCCTAGGAAGAGAAGGGTAGTTATCGTATCTTAGACACGGAGAGAAGGGTAGCTCCCATTACACTGACAGGGAAGGGTAGCTATCATCGCTTGGGGAGAGAAGGTTAGCTCTCGTGCCTTGGGCAGTGAAGGGTAGGTATCGTCTCTTAGGGAGGGAGAGAATGGTAGGTATCATGTCTTAGACAGAGCCAGTAGGGTAGCTCTCGTCTCTTGGAGGAAAAGGAGGTACCTTTTGTCGCTTGGGGAGAGAGGGGCAGCCGTCATATCTTAGAATGAGAGAGCAGGGTAGCTATCGTGTCTCAAGGGTAGCCATCGTCTTTGAGAGAAAGAGAGAGTAGGGTAGCTCTCGTTACTGAGATGAAGAAGGGCAGATATCTCGTCCTGAAGGCATGACGGCAGCTATCGTCTCTTAGGCAGAGAAGGGTACTTACTGGTCTGGCTTCGACTGTTTACAATCACGTCCGACTAAAAGAACGACGCAGATATTCTTCCTTCTGCAGCATCTTTGGTGGTAGAGTTGCATTTGTATAGATTGCGATGCTAGATCAGTCAGAGCTTACCACCCTGATCGATAAGAAGGCGGAGACCAGTTCTGACTGTCTCACTCGTTTGTCGGTTTATCATAGGTCACCCACGTGGGGGCGTTAGATGAACAAGTGAAGAGATGGAGCGGATGGTATTCTCAGGATTGCGGTCATCCTATTTTAATCCAGGTACGAATACACATAGGTACACTAGAAGGGGGAGAGCAAGCCTTGAGACATGATGAGATAATAATCATGGAAAAAAAAAGCAAGAATCAAAAGAATACCCAGCAAGCCCCCGAATCGAACCCCATCCTTTTGGTAAGAGAAAAAGTAAAGCAGAGGTGTTTTTCCTTTTTTAGACTTGGGGAAAGACAAGTGCACCGATTACATGAATTAGCTCAATTTGGTTTATTCAGCTACTCTGCTGGGAATTTTCTGTTTTGTAATCCTTTATTAAGGTAAGATCCAGCTTGTTGTCGGTAGAACCATGGCACTTGATTTGGTTGGGCCAGCTGAGAGCCATTCTAAGGGTTGTTTGTTATTTGTCTCGGATGCGGACGGGATATGATCCGTGGCCACCAGTGAGCAGAGTAGGAGAGAGTTTGATGGAAGGAAAGTCAGTGAGCCCTCAGGAGCGAGCGCTGGACTTGGTGTAAAATGACAACTGCCGGCGAACATGGGACATTGGGATTGATTATCACGTTTATCACTTCTTGTTGTGGGAGAGACTGCTCCTTTTCAACTGTGGAGCACATCAACCCAGATACGCCAGGTCATTGAGAGCAAGCTATCATTGTAGACTATATACCCATACTCACATCTATGTAACGTCTACTTGATTCCAGGCAACGTAAACAGCCGAGCAGGCAAAGTCTTGTTTAGAAAACAAAAAAGTTAAGCGGAGCAAGAATGATGAATACAGGTAGCATGGGAAGGAACATGTAGAGATAACGGCAGAGTCAACCAGGAAAAAAAGAAAGAAAGGAAGAAAATAAAAAGTACGGCGCTGCCCTCGAACGCTGAGCCGTATGGAGAGGGAAGGGGACCGGGGAAGCAAAGGCGATTTTCTTACGTATTTGGATATCTCAGCTACTTTGCTGGGAGTATGCCATTCATTAACCATTATATACCTGAGAAGAACCCTACTGGTTGTCGGGAAAAGTATGGCAATATTCTGGTTGGGCCGTTTGGGACAACTAATGACTTGGGTGCGGCAGTTTGTTTGCTGTTTCGGATACCTGTGGGACGAGGAGTTGTGGCTGGCAGTGGTGGCAGAGGAACGTGTCGGATGCAAGGGGACGACTTGCTTTCTACAACTTTACACTTGGATCTAGCTATGGCCCTTCTAGGAGTAGTAGAAATGGAGTATAGAAGATCAGAATAGGCTGTTATTGCAAACTTATGTTTATCCTCTGGAATCTTTACACGACAGGGCTGCGAGGTAAGATATACGAGTATAATTATGAGATTGAGACGGGTCGAGAAGAGATCTTCGGCCAAGGGAAAAGAGACCCATGAAGCAAACAGAAAAGAAAAGGGGAGTGTAGAGAAAACAAGAGAAAATAAAAGCAGACGATGTCCCTTTGGGGGCTAACTTCCATTTATACACTACCGGATTGAGACACTGAATATGGATCTCCGCCTCGAACGCTTTGATGTGATGTGAATGAATGAAGAACGAATCCGCGCGGGAGAAAACCCATCTCATTTTCTGGTTCTTTTCAGCTACTCGAATGATAGGACGTGTGGTTATAGCGCCAGGTATACCCAAGGTCAAGGTGATAATACAAGGTCGAATGCGGGTGTATGCATGATGGCTACACTTCGCTTGAATGCTGCTTGATCTCCGATTGATGAGAAACTATTTCCCGATTCGGTGGAAAGGGAGGAAGAATCGTAGAGATGAGAAGCATTCTTCGGGATTTTGCATTACCATCGTGAGCCTCGTCAAGGTGATGCTTGACCGCTGAGCTAGATTATGAGTACTTGGACTTAGAAGTCGGTACGAATATTCAATCCAACGGTGAATAGTTCCACTCGTGTCTGACGACCTCGAGACTAATTTCGGTACGAAGAAAGATTTCCTCCAGCCGCTGTAGCAGATCCTCTCCCCAATCGTGCGGATCATCAAGCACCACGAGGCAGAACTCCTTCAGACGTGGCGTACACGTCGTCCTATCCTCAATCCAGACGCGAATGGCGTCAAACAGCGCCACGTCGACCCGCGAACATCCGTTGTGGTCGGCCAGATCGTCGGTGATTGTCAAGTTCTCGAGACCTCTGGGCATGTTATATCTTAGCACGTCCCTGAGGCGGGTTGGTAGAGAATAGAGGTGGAAATACTGCATAGACGTGAGCACATGTGGCCGAGATAGTCAGGTCCGTCAAGGACTGTCGAACGTGGGACAGGTCGGCTTGGACTAGGTCGAAGTCGAACATGTGCCGGTTCATCTGGTAATCAGCGAACTCATCATAAAGCCATTGCCGGCGCAATGTCTGAAGGCCCATGACCACAGAGAGAAGATGGCCGAGGTCGCCTTCCCGTATGCCACTCACATCTAAGGATCTGATGCTCGTGGGCCGTGGCGGATGCTGCGCGGGCCACGCGCAATCATACCCATTATCAATGGAAAGTTTGAGATGATCCACCGCCGGCAGATAGAGAGCAGTGGTAGGACTTCATCCCAATTTTCAGCAGTCCAATCACGAGGGATCATCTTCGGGTGCTGGGGAGTACGTGATAGACACATCTCAAAGGTGTTCGAAAGCCGGTGCCGCAAGCCCGGCACGCGTAGGTTCCAGAAGGGCTGTACGAAAAAAAGTTGGCCCATGCGAGACTCCCTTCACGAGGGTCTTTCGTCACTGGAGGCGAAATCTAATTCCTAGGAGGGGAAGAAGAGAGAAGGAAGTGATGGCCAGAAAATCAGTCTCAAAGGGGTGGTTGACTTGCAGTCGAGTCACTTCGGTAACTATTAGACAAGAAGGCAGGTTTTCGTGGGGGAAGTTCAGCTGAGGAGACACTGGATGAACCAACACGAGACAACCTTGCAGATGACGACGCATCGGAGCATGGGTACCTAGGTACCTACCTAGGTTACATAGTTATGTAGGTTAGGTACAAAACTCGGTAGTAGGTAAGAAGTATGAAGCTTCAACGCCGCATCACTTCATTCATTCATCCATTCGATACACCTCCCTTTCATCTATCTATCTATCTTACCTACTTACTGACTCTCTATCCACTCCCCAACCCATTTCCGCATCCAATCGAGACCGACCGGCTGCAGCTCACCCAGCCTGGCGCTGCTACTCAGAGCCCGCTGCACCGCCATCGGTTCCCGTGCCGCCGTGTCAGCCCATAGGCTATCGCGATAGAAGTCCAGCAGCTTCAACGCCGGATTAGCCCTTACCTCCGCCGCCGTCATATCCTCCGTGGCCTCCTCCTCCTCCATGCTCCCTTGAAGCCGCGCCAGCCACGTACCAGCCGGCACCACCTCGATCCCCCGGCCCAGGACCTCGCGCGCCGTCTCCGTGACGGCCGGGATCAGGGACTCCCAGGACGCGATCTTGGGGTTCCGCAGATTGAGCACTTCCGCACCACCACCACCACCTTCTTCTTCAAACCCCCTGGTTCTGGTTCCCTGCGCGAGATCGACAATGACCTCGGCGAGCACGTCGACGGGGACCCAGTCCACGCTGGAAAACTGCGGTCCGAGGGAATCCGGCAGGCACCCAAGCTTTTTCAGCGAGCTCACCACCAGGCTCGGAAACCACTCGGACCGGTTCCAGATCATGCCTCCTCCCTGCTGCCGCCGATCCCCCACCGATCCGGCGACCTGGCCCACGCGTAAGACGGCCACCGGAACGCCCAGATGACGCGCCGCGACATCGCACAGCATCTCGGCTAAGAACTTGCTCTGCGCGTACCCGTTTGCAGCGGCGGCGGTGGCGGCTGCGCGCGGCGCATCTCGTTTCAAGTCGAGCACGGCTTCCGGCGCGGGACCGGCGGCGGGCGCGAGGCCGCTCGCGGCTGCGACGGACGAGACGAACATGACTTTCATCATGGTCCCCGGGCCCTCCGCCGCCGCCGCCGCGGCGGCGGCGGCGAGCCCAAACAGGTTCACGAGCCCGGCGATGTGGGGCCGGAAGGCGGCGAGGCCCAGGTTGAAATTCACGGGCCAGGCGTTATGCACGATGAGCCCGGCGCGCGCGCGCAGGGTGTCGTATGTCGTCTGGTCTAGGCCGAGCGATGGCTGCGCGAGGTCGGCGTGGAGGAAGGTGACGCGCTTCTTCTCCTCCTCATCGTCGTCGTCGTCGCTATTGTTGTCGAGGAGGGTATGCGCTGCGGAGAGGAGCCCGGCCGCGGCGAAGCGGGCGATCTGGGCTTTTCGGCCGCCGTCCGCGGCGCGGTTGAGGCAGAATACGTGCCCGATTCCGGGACGGTCGAGGAGTGATTGCAGGATATACGTCCCTAGGCTTCCGGTTGATCCGGTTAGGATCACGTTCAGAGGGGAGGGTGGATTTGGGGTTGGAGAGGCGGGGGTAGGGACGGGAATCTGCTTGATCAGGCTGCTGTACGTGGCGAATAGGGGCTCTATCATAGCGGCATCATCGTGGCCGTCGTCCTTTTGCTGCGAAGTAAGCGCCGCGGTGAGCTGGGCGACCGTCGGATTCCGGTAGATGGTTGATAAAGCGAGGTCCTGGCGTTGCAGGGCGCGTCTCAGGGCCCGAGTCATCTGCAGTGCCTGCAACGAGTCGAGTCCGCGGTCGAACAAGCTCGTTTCATCGTCCGCGTCCGACCAGCCCGCGACATGTTGTAGAGTTTCCCGGATCACACGGCGGATAGTATCGGAGTTGGTCAGGGTCTTCGGGGCATCATTCGTGGCGTCTTCGTCATCATCATCGTCGAGAACCACGTCCGCGTCCGCGTATAACTTATCGATCTCGGCGGCGTACTGCGCGAGACTCGCGGCTTTCTGGATCGTGCCCTTGCCGGCGCGAATCAAGGGGCGGTCCGCGCTGGTCACGAGGATCAGGGACTTCTCGATCCGGGCATGAGCTGGGGCGCTCTGGTTCGCCTTTTGGACGCTGGACCATATCCTCTCAATCAACGCCGCCTGCTCGTGCGTGGATAGCTGGCCGGTATTCGACGCCGGCTCGACCAGCAAGGCCGCCTGGAATCTCTGCGCGCCGACGACGACGGCGCCTCCGAGCTCCGGGTTGCTAGCCACGATGTCCTGCTCCATGGACACCGGGTTCGTCTTCTCGCCATTGAGGAACACGATGATGTCGTCGGCGCGGGCGCGCCAGCACCATGCGTCAGGGACCGTGGCGTGCTTCTCGAATAGATCGCGGGTACGGTACTCCTCGAGGTGCTGCTGTCCGCGGACGGTGAAGGGCGGCTGCGTGTCGGCAAGTTCGCTCCGGCGCCGAAAGACCAGTTCGTATATGCCATCGGCGACTTGGTCGAATACAGCGCCGGCGGCGGGATGGAATCGGATGTAACGCCAATCTTGGGGTCCCAGCTCGGGCGGCATCATCTGGTGAGGGATGCCGACCTCGGATGCTCCCCACTGGCAGCGCAGCTTCATCTTGGCTGCGACACGGTCGCCGATCGTCTGGGGGAGGTCACCCCCGATGTATATGATCAGCTCGAGGTGAGCCGCGCAGTATTCCAGGAGCTCGGGATTCTGAGCCAGTTCGGCCACGACTGATGGAACTAGCAGGGCCACGTCGGCAGGTGTGGCTTTCAGAGCGTCAACTACGCCCTGCGCCGTGGGTATGGCGGCCGTCGCCGGCGCGATCACCGTGTTCCCGAATGGGACCGCGTGGTACAGATATTGGCAGAGACCGGCGCCCTGAGCTTGTCAGCACTGGTCGGTTCATCTCATACATACGCGAGATCGAGAAGTATTGTACTGAAGGCCTACGTACGTGAAATGGTGGCAACGTTGATAATATCCGCTTCCCATGGAAGAAGTAGTCTAATGAGGCCTGGGAGGACACTCCTTCAGGGGGTGCGAGGCCAGAAAGGTTGTGGTGCTTTGCTACGGTATCAAGTGTCCACATGATGGGTTTCGGTATGCCGGTCGATCCGGAAGTGTGTCTGACGACCGTTAAACCCTGGTATTCCTCCCCAAAGGTAGCGCCATCACGATCTAGACTCACAGGACGGCGAACGGATCGGATCGAGCCTGTTCAAAAGTCTTCTCGTAGGCGAAGTGGGCGTGCTGCTTCCCCATGAGCTCCTGGACACTCGGTATGGCGATACACCGCGGCTTGACCGCTTCGATAATGGCCGAGGCAGCCGGTGGCGCCGGATCGGAAGTCACGAGAGTTTGACAGTCCAAAGCCCCGAAGAGGGACTTGTGCGCAGCCGGGCTGTTCCGAGGCGAAGTGAGGAAAAGCTTCACTCATTGATTCATTAGGTTGACTCGTTTTTTTTATTGTGTCAAATATTTTCACGGCCGGCACTCACCACATAGCCCGCCTTGTTCGCAGCGAGAACCAGAGCCATATAACGCACATCGTTAGGGCCGACGTAGGTCAAGACCTCGGACCCCCCTCCGGGACCCAACTGTCGGACGAGCGACCAGGCCAGGCCGTTCACGACGTTGGCCAGCTGCGCATACGTCACCGTGCGATAGCCGCCGTCGTAGGACGTCGGCAGGACCGGCCATGACGCGTACGGGGCATCGGCCCGCTCGCGGGCGAGCCGGTCCACGATATGCGGGAGCAGGTCGTTCTGCCAGCGGGCGGCGATGGCGTGTTCGGTAGCCATGATGGAGGGAGGGAGGGATCATGAACGAATAAATGAATGTTGGCTCAAGAGAAGATCGGTGTACAGTACGCCGGGAGATTTGGACATTTATAGATAGATCTCACGTCTGACTATCTATCAGATGAACCCCCGGCAGAACCGCATAATCGTCCGGATCTAATGCCAAGTGCTTACACTTACACGTCTGACTCGGCTCCCTGAGGAACGACAGGAGTTTGCTGTGCCGTATTTACTTATCACAATGTGTGGGGCTTCAATATGTTAAGTAGTGCGCATGGATTATCGTATCCATAGGGATTCAGTAAGTACTTCGAACTCCGCTGTCGCTGTCGGTCACCTTGCATCCAGCATCGTTGCGTCCTCATGGGCACACTCTATTCAGGGTACCGCTTTACGGGCGGAGCAGACCCCCTTCCTGTTTGGTCCCAGCGGCATACATACCATACGTGATTGAGTAATCCAAAACGGAGGAACATTGCGGCGAATTGGTCAGTAGCCCTTCTCATAGTATTACTTAGTCATCAACTTCATGAGATGACAAATCGGGTATGAATGCGTGAGATGTCAGAGGTTTCATGGAAGTTGGTTCGGGTTGTGGGCACACAAGCGAGCAATGCTTCGACGTCCAAGTCTTACAAGCGATATCAACCTCAGCAAACCGTTCAAGATGCCGGAAATAGTGGCATACTGACCCACCCCCCCCCCACCCGAAAAGCATCGCAGCTGCAATATTGGCAAAGAATTGAACTGTCAAGATCTGAGTTCATCCAGTGTCACATTTTAGCATCTCTCAGGCGAATCAGCGCTTCCTGTGTACAGCTCATCAGCAGCCTCCCATCCCCGTAGCTCCAAAAGCGCTGATGGAGAAGAACGCGCCCGCTTGCACCCCAGGACGTGTGACGCTCGCAGACCATCCACTGGTCCACCCTGACCTCGGGATCGTGGAAGGAGAGGTTATGGCTCAGACTGGCGCCCATGCCCATGTTCTGCAGCCGGTTCCCGAGGATCGCGGAATTCGCGAAGGCCGCGCAGCCCATCAGCAGCTCGTCCGAGAGACAGGCCAGCGAGGACAGGTGCACCGCGCGACTATCCGTGCTCAAGGGCGGCGCGCGCACGAATGCGAGAATGCGGAAGTCCAGCGGGTCCTCGACCCGCGTGAAGTCGACAGGCCGCCAATCGACGGGCTCGTTGTCGCTGCTGGTCAGGATCCCGGGGATGGGCGCGCCGCCCTGTTCTCTCATGTCCGCCCAGATCCCCGTATGGGCCACGTCTTCCGGGCGGACACCGTTGAGCTCGGGCATGCGGGAGCTGTAGGTCAGCGCGTTTCCAGCTGTCGCGCTGCTGTCTTGGAAAGAGAGCACGGCGACGTGGACGCATCCGTCTCCCGAGCCCTGGGTAGCTCGTACGAGGCGAGTTGCGAAAGAGCGCCCGTCGCTGATGCGCTCGACGTGGTAGACGACTCTCTCCCGCGCGTTCACAGGATTGACAAAGGAAGACTGAGAGGCGTATATGTCGAAACCGGTCGGCACCGTAGCACTGGCAGCTTTCACGGCCTGGCCGAGGATGAAGCCGCCAAACACTGAGCGCGCGGTGGCGGGTGAAGTAAAGGGGCTGGTCTCATTCATGTTAGTCCCCGGCGAGTATCACCAGTGAAAGGGCTGCGAAACGAAGCGGGATGACCGACTGTTCATTTATGAATGTATCAGCGCCCAAGTCTGGGGCGGGAACTACTGCTATTTCCGTCTCAATGGCAGCCTTGCTGGCCATTTTTTCTTAGCACATCTGATGACAGTCGTCGGGTCGCAGGAACACATTGTATAGGTGGAAGAGGGGTTAATAGTCTATATAAGTAAGGGGGTGAACGTGGATATGCAGGATCACTGTAACCCCGATGATGTCCTCAGCACCTCAGATTTCCCCATCCTGCAAGCCGGGATTGGGGCGACCAATGATGAAGGATTGTTGACGAGATCACCTAGGCGAGGGCCGAGGTACAGGACCGATGCTCCTTGGATGATTACACTCCAGCGCAATCGCGTCTTATATATTCGCATCACCTTCACCCTTTGACAAAGTAAGTACAGGTTGATTGAGGAAATAAAAAGTCAAAGATTGCAGCGAAGAGCGGTAAGTATAATGATAACAAAACCGGCGTAAACCTTTGGAGTCATTCAACATCGACACACTGAGAGAATACATACCTGGGTATGTACCTACCCGAGCAGTCCAGATAGAAGACCGTAGATCTTCTTCAAAGAAAAGAGATCAGTCGTTCATCGAAGCATCGTACTCTGATCATTCCAGGTTCCAGATGGGTATCTCTAGTAGACTTACAGGCGATAGTTGCGGCTGGTCTGTCCCTAGTAAGCGGCCCGTCCAGGTGCGTTCCAAGGTTGAATTGGTATGCGTCCGGGGCGCGGACACACAGGCTGGTGCCGAGAATCAAGATGCCGATGCCGAATGAGTCACCGGCGACTGACTTTAGAATTGACCCCTAAATCTGGTACCAAAATGAAGATAACTGATGTTGAAATACACACTTGTTTGAATATTTTGACCTCGTTTATTGTAAGTACATAGTTTATCGTATACCGAAGAGACGAATCGGCCAGCCGGCGCCGGTGACTCAATGTGCCTGAAGCCGGAGTATGGTAAGTATCCACCTAACAGCACCGCATACAATGCCGTGTACGAAATGGTTAGTTCGGTACCTCTTCCCGACCGCGGCAACCCCAAACAGACAGTGATGGATGTGACTAACCGGCGGACGACGCATAGTTGAAACCCAACTGCCACTACTATCTACCTAGGCCTGCATAAGTACCTCTATAAGTAGTTACATATGTATATACTCTTCCCTAATGACCTCCCATCTACATACCTAGGTATGTACCTTAGGTAGGTATTTACATCAGCTGCCAACGTCCTTACCTAACCACCTCCTATATATGTATATTGCCCTCCTATCATAACCAGCTGCCGGTACAATTCGTTTGCGTCCCTTGTTTGCCCAAACACTTTCCTTTCCTTTCCACTTCCACTTCCACTGACACTGACCGGATGAGAACTGTCTTGTCGTCCCATTCTTCTCCCTCGACATTCCATCACCCGCAACACCTACAGGCCCATACGCACGACGAGATGGCAGACTCAACCACCAATGCGCAGCAGCCGTGGTTCCTGCGATACACCTTTCCCATTTCCTTCCCTACCCATACAGCTCTTGCAGATATTCAGCTCCCCCAAGCTGAGTTTGAAAGTCTCATATGTAGAATCATTGCTGCTAAGAATGACAAGACTGAAGCGGCAAACGCTGATGACCACCCGGGCCATCTCGAGCGACATCAGACTCCAGCCAATGATGCCTTCACTGTCGTATCCTCTGACCCCTCCACCACAATAGGGGTAAGGGAGTCCCTGGAAGGTTTGGTTGTCGGGAACAAGTGGGCCAGTCCCAATCCCTTCTGGGTCCTTACTGCGGAAACTTCCCAAGACGTCCCCACGCACCCTTTCATCCAAGGTCTGCGGGAATATAACGAGGAAGAAGCCGGAGTCAGAGTCGACATGAAAAACAAGATGTTCACAGACAACCTCGACCTTGCTTATCACTCTACTACCAACCCCCTCCTCGATCTGTTCACTGAGCTGGAGGAGGTCATCTCCGGCCCTCGGCTCAACGACTTGCTGAATGCTGCCTGGTCCAAGGATCCCCTCATCACGCTCAAGATCATCTTCAACGCACGATCCATCCACCTCGGCAAGGCTTCTCGCTCTTCCTTCTACCGCTGCGCCGGTTGGCTATACCAGAGCCACCCTCTTACCTTGATCAACAACCTCCGCTGGCTCAGCCGCCCTATCATCGAGAAGAAAGTACAGAAGAAGGAGGACGTCGAGTTTGATATCATGCTGGTCGACGAGCCGGAGAAGGATGTGGAGGACGAAGACGACCCGGCCCGCTTCGATACCAAGTTTGGGGTCGCCCACGGATATTGGAAGGATATCCTCAATGTTCTAACGTTGGCGGTCAACCAGTACCTCACCGTACTTGCCCAACCCCGGGATATTCTCAACATACAGAGAGCTAGTGACAAGCCAGGCGAGAAGAAGAAGAAGAAGAAGAAGAAGCAGCAAGTTGACAAGGAGGATGCCAAGACCTTGCGCCATGGCGTACGCGACAATCGCCACGATCGAGCCGTCGACAAATTCCAATCTGACAATGTCTACCAGGCCTTGCACGTCACTGTCGCACGCCTGTTTGCTGAGCAGCTCAAGAAGGACCTGCAGCTGCTCCGTGAGGGTGATGCTAAGGCCAAGAAAGACATCTCGCTGTGCGCCAAATGGGCGCCTTCCCATTCGAGATTTCACGACAAGCACACATTCGTGATCTCGAGCGTTGCCGAGCTGCTCTACCCCATTGCCGAGATCACGGGCGGAAGCGAGGACATGGATCGAGAGTCCTACCTGCGGCATGCCCGCGAGCGATACCGCAAGGACATCTCGGCTCTGCGTGCTCATCTTGATGTCGTCGAGCGCAAGATCGCGGCCAAGAAAATCGAAAAGATCAATTATGACCGCGTGCCCTCGATTGCTATGAGCAATTACGCCAAGATGTTCGCCGTGAAAGACCCCGTACGCTTCGAGGAGTACCTCAACCGGGTTGCAGAGGGGAAGATGCGCATCAGCGGTGCTACGCTGTTGCCGTCTATGCTCATCAAAACAGTCCGGGAAGCGCCCCTTAAGCAACCGAACGACATAATGAGCATCGGCAAGAACCGTAAGGCTGCCGTCGAGGCGAAAATCAAGCTTCTCAACGCGAAGGTCGTCGACGGACAATGGAAGACTCTCGTGCAGCGTATCAAGGACTCGGGATCGCTCGATTCAAGCATTGCCGTTTGCGACGTTTCTGGCTCCATGTCGAGGCCTTACTTCACCGACGGGACTACACCCATGGACAGCGCCATCGGCTTGTCTCTCCTGCTGGCGGAGGTGACGGCTCCACCGTTTGGTGGCAACTTCACCACCTTCTCTTCGAAGCCCCAGGTGCAGAGTATCGACCTCTCCAAGTCGCTGCATGAGAAGTGGAATCAGCTGAAATCAGCACACTGGGCGATGAACACGGACTTCGTCGCCGTCTTCGAGAGGTTGATCTTACCGATGGCTCTCCAGCACGACATCAAGCAGGAGGACATGGTCAAGCGAGTCTTCGTGTTCTCGGACATGCAGTTCGATATGGCGGGAAGCGGCGCTCCATGGAGCACGTCGTACGAACGTATCAACCGCGCATACAGCGATGCCGGCTACGAGATGCCGGAGCTCGTCTTCTGGAACCTGGCCGGCGGTCGATCGGGCGTCGCCCCCAAGCCGGTCACGGCCGAGCAGGAGGGTACCGCCATGGTCAGCGGATACTCGCAGGGCATGCTCAAGGTGTTCCTTGACAACGGATCCTTCGAGGATCCCGACGAAGAGGGCGAGGTGGAGGTCAAGACCGCAGATGCAGAGGACGACGAAGCTGTCGTGGTGGTGGAGTCGCAGGCGAAGAAGCGCAAGATCGACCCGATGAGCACGCTGAAGAAGGCAATCGGTCACAAGGCTTACGATCCGCTCAAGGTCATGGATTAATTTAATTGTGTCAGGGAGGCGTAGTGAAGTTGAAGTTGAAGTTTTTTTTTCGCGTCGGCGTTAATTTTTTTTCTACACGCGCAGAACGCGGAAATTTTTGCATTTACGCTCGCTGGACTGAAGTCTATGTATGCCATGTAGCAGAAGAGTAACACCAGGATCAAATGGCTTAAGTACATTGGATTAGAGATGGGATTGGGCAATATCTAGTTTATGATGTAGATATAAAAATCCCACATAGGGAAAAAAAAATTGGAGTGAGAGTGAGTGTGAACCAGAGAAGATAGATACTTATGTTAAGTAAGACCAGATATAAGCGGAGTTGCGGAGTTGCGGACTTGGCATAAGTTGCGGCTGATAGGTACGACCACATCACGTAACGAAGTAACTAACCTAACCTAACCTAAGCCCCTTCACGTACCAAGTTTCAACGTTCTGCTCTCCTGGTATACTTACTACGGGGCCCTGACTGAACTTCGGATCAACCAAAAATCCAGAAACGGAATGTTCACCATGGATGAGGAGGAGGAGGAGACCCTCGCGGCGGCGGCGGCGGCGGCTCAGCCTCCATCATCTGCTGCTGCTACCAAGCTTAAGGTGGTGTCAGCTAAAGTACCCCGCCAGAAGAACTGCAATAGCTGCGTCCAGGCCAAGAGACGGTGCGATAGGCGCATGCCGTGTTGCACCCGGTGCGCACAGAAGAGCATCCCTTGCATCTACAGCAAGTCCAAGAAGGCTACTGGAACCGAACCCTCGTACTGTCTCCTGTCCAATTCGAGCTCGAGTAATGTGCATGAATCGCGGTTCCCACCCAGTTCCACCTTCGCCGCCCCTGATATTGGCGGCATGCCCGTGGACGTGGATGTGGATGTGGACGTGCACTTTGGTGGAGCGGAGTTTGCTGCGCCGCCACCGCCGCCGCCGTTAGATATACTGTCTGGTGGTGATGGTGGTGATGACTTCCACGTCGATAGTTTCATCGATATGCTTGGGAACGGCGGCGGCGACGGCGGTGGTGGTGGGGGGACCTTCGACGACGTCGACGACGATAATACTGCTTGGCCAATCTCGACGGCTGACGATGATCCGTCCCAGTCCCTCGAGAGTGAGAGCGCTCTGGCAGACGAAGGGATCATGACGGCGTACCAGAAGGCGACGGCGATATTCGGCTGTGTGAGTGTGTGGTCCCAAGGCGCATACCTTGTTTCTTCCTTTCTTTTGCAGAACAAGGGGGGAAGGGGGGTGGTTGGAGGGGGGGGGGAGAGAGAGAGAGAGAGAGAGATAAGAATGACAGATCGATACCCACCCATACTTACTTACTGATCCCTCTAGCATACCATCGAACCATGGAAATTCTACGATCCCAAGACGCCGCACAACTACATCGCCAGCCGCGTCAAGGCTTTCCCCGCAGACATTGCCACCACCAGTTCGACCGCCTTCATGCACCGCTACCTCTACCGGGACCGGGCGCCCCCCTGCATCCTGACCTGCTTCTCCACCGCCGTGGCCTACGTCCACGCTCGGCAGCAGGCATCGTCATCGGCATCTCCCGCCTCCTCCTCCTCCTTTTCATCACAACTACTACCCATGGCCCTGCGGACCCTTGACGCGGCCGCGCACGAGCTCGTCGGCGTTGGCGACAGCGACAACGCGGGTATGGTGGCGATGATGACGATGAGGATGATGACGCCTCTCGAGAAGCTCGCCCGCGCCCAGGCCCTGTTCGTCTACCAGGTCATCCGGCTCTTCGACGGCGACGTCGGCCTGCGCGTCCAGGCCGAGCGCGACATGGCGCTGTTCCAGACCTGGCTGGCCGAGCTGTGTAAGATCCGGGATAATCTCTCGTCGGGTGGGGGTGAAGAGAATGTAGATGATGATGACGAGCAAGCACAACGGCAACTGCACAGTGGCGGCGCAGTAGCGGCGGCGGCGGCGAGGGCGAGGGCGCGGATACTACCGGTGGTGCAGTGGGAGGTGTGTTTTAGACTCCTTTTTGCTATTCCTTTCGTTTACCCTGAGTTGATGGATTTGCGTCTTTGCTAACCTCGGCTAATTGGTCACACACACAGAGATGGATATTCGCCGAGTCGGTCCGCAGGACAATACTCATGGCGTATTCCGTGATCACCATGTACGAGATCATGAGCGACACGGGTCAGCACGGTCAAGGGAGTGAGTGTTTCTCTCGTCTTCTTCTTTTGCTGCTTCATCTTCTTCTTCCCCCTGATCTGACGGCCTCCCCTCTCGCATTTCTTTAACTTTAACTCGTATGTGTGCCTCGCTGACACGATACAACTTAAAGTAAACCAAGCCAGTCCCTGGGTCTACATCCACCGCTGGACGCTCGGCCGGTCCCTATGGGAAGCCGACTCGGCGTACGAGTTCTGGCGCGCGTGGAGGGAGAGACGACACTTCGTCATATCAAACTACGCATTCGAGGAGTTCCTCGAGCATGGGAGGGGCGAGGATGTGGATGAATTTGGGAAGATTCTGTTGAGCGTGTAAGTGTGTCTTATCTACCAAAGATGTACTTGGCTTCTTCGGCATATGATTCATTTGGGTGTGGGAGTTCCTGGGCAGGAGAGAATGAACGATTGATTGAAAGCTAATGGATTGCCGTATGGGTATATAGGTACATGGGCGTTGATGAGATGAAAGAGTTCGTGTCGAAGGGGACGAGGGCATGATCCGCGGTTTGCTGGACGGGGGTTGTGGTTAATGTGTGCCCGCGTTAACGGCTCCTGGCCTGTGAGGGGGCTGGTCATGAACACGGTCGCAGACACCTTCACAACTCTTCGAATGTTGGGTCTTCCTCATCGGGAACTTGACTTGAGCTTGAAGATTCCAGATGGAGATGATCACCTTCAGAATAAGACTGATCCTTCCTATATCAAGGTACGAAAAGCTCACCCGCTAGTCTGGTCCGCTCTACGGGTCATACCTCGACTTTAGCAACTAATATATCGAAGCAGGCAGGCACTCTTTGCTCGTAGACGGACATGACTTGGGGTTCGAGCCTGAGTCTTGCTTTGGGCGGTTTCTGCCAAAGCGAAGACCCTGAATTAAAATAGCCTCGGATGGATAAATATGACAGCAATGGGAATAATGATCCTCCCATACTCTGCTTAACTCAAACGCGTTCCATCAAGAAGGTCGTGGCTGTTAAGATAATCGAAGTTAGACGGATCACTTCACCTCATATATACAAGGCGTCTAAGTATATTCATATAGGTATGCATCATCATATAGTCATCCATGTATTCCCAGCTCTTTAAACAGTATTATTGCTATGAGGTACCATGCAGTTGCCAACTCGCCAGATCATAAGCATAACCAAAGTTGTAACTCACAAACTCTGATACAGGCAGAGAAGGTCCGCTAATTTCAAGTCGGATCTATCTATGTCATTGTGAGACATATGATTCCCCGACCCTTCCCGTCCGGGTGGCCCTCGAGACATAGCATGTTAACCGGACGGACCTTCAAATGTCAGATGGGAATTCAAAATAGGAGTAGTCGATAGTTAACAATTCCATCAGAATTATATAAGTTTTTTTCATTTAATACTGTGATGTCCAAGTCTTCTGTACGATTGGAGAGAAAAGAGGTCTATATGAAAAAGGGGGGGTACAGGGAAGAGGGAAAAGGGGCAGGCTGGCAGGCCAGTTCCACAGTGCAGCTCCACAACCCCGCAATTTCAGGGGTTGCCAAGTAAAATCGCGGGGCAACCGACGCGTCTTCGCGAGAAATCAATCCAAGTATCATCATCATCGGCATCGCTCTCCTTCCTCACTCTCCCCCATCCAAATCTCCTCCTCACCACAAAAGAAAATCTAATCAATTCAAATCCTCCAGCCGCCCGAAAACACCAGAAGCAAGCAAACCAAGCCGACGAAAACCACGATGCCACCCCCTCCACCCACCGTCCTAGCGCACAAACTCGCCTTCCTCACCGCGCAGACCCTGCACCTCTCACAAACCCTCTCGCCCTCTCCCACATGGCGACGTCATGACGATAGGAACCACAACAACGACAATGACGACCCATCCTCCTCCTCTCACCACCAGGTGCCGCTGCTGACCCAGAAGGCCGTCGACGACGCGCTCTACCGGCTCAACCAGACCCTGCAGCAGCACGTGCGCCGCGTCTACGCCCCGCAGGCCTCGCGCCACGTCGCCGAGCAGATCGAGGGCTTGTTCCTAGACGCGGGCGAGAGGGGTCTGAGAGAGGATGATTATGACGACGACGATGACGATGATGGTGGTGTTGGGGAAGAGGGAAACGGGGAGGGCGGAGGAGGGGAAGACGGTGGTGATGGGGGTCAAGTTGTTCCTGGTGGTGGTGGTGGTAGTGGCGGCGGGCGCGAGATCGATCCGGTGAAGAGAAGAGAGAAATTGAGGGTTGGAACTGATTATAGTATGTGATTTATCATATTATCTCCTTCCCTTCCCCTCCCTACCTCCATCATCACTTTCCCCTCCCCCCCTTTTCCCTTTTTTTTATTTCCTTACACATACAAACGTGCACACCAAATACTAACATTACCCCTTTTTCCCAGCAACTGACGAAGCCATATCCCACCTCGCCTCCACTTGGTCTTCTTCCTCTTCTTCCTCTCGCCACCACCACGCCTCCGAAGCCGAAGCCGAAGCCCACCCCCTCGAAGCCCAACGCTACGCCGACCTGACCGCGACGCTGAGAACCCTGTCGGCGCGCCGTCGAGCCGTCCGAGAGCGCGTCGAGCGCCTGCGGGCCCTGAACGCCGTTCTTGCACCGTTCAACGGCGGCGGTGGAGGAGGAAGAGGAGACGCCGAGGGCGATAATAATAATAATAATAAAGAAGACAATCCCGCGACGGGGGTGGCGGCCGTACAGCAGAACCTAGTGACCCGGAACGGCGAGGTGGAGCGGGAGCTCGAGCGCATGCGGGTCCTGCTCGTCAGGGTCTCGGGCCGGCTGGCGGGGTTGGTATCTGACGATAATAACAATAATAATAAGGATGATGATGACGACCAAGAAGCTCTGAGGAGGAGAAAACAGAAAAAGAGGAAACGAGGAGATAGGACCAATGATGAGGTTAGTGGTAGTGGTACTGGTGGTGGTGGAAGAGGAAGAGGAGGAGGAGGAGGAAGAGGGGGAGGAGATGTGCTCACGCAAGACGTGGATATGTTGAGTCGCGGGAAGGTCGATAGACTTCTGGATAACTTCTAATTTTTCTGCCGAGGTACCTGGTATGGAGGGAAGGAAGGGACGAAAGGGAATGAAGGGACGAAAGGGATGGAAGGGACGAAAGGGATGGAAAGGATGAGGGGGTCGGTGTTATACAGGAAATGCTCCTTCTTCTACTTGCATTTCGTATTTCTTTTTCTTTTCTGTTGTCAAACTGCCTCTTATCAGCTGTCTGTCTATGTAAGTAAGTCCGTGATCGATCGCAGACGGGTTGTTGACGAGAGAGAGAGTGTGTGTGTGTATGTCTCACAATCTGATTTGTTTTGTTTTGTTACTTATTGTTGGACGATAATGATGATACCCCCGCGGATAAAAAAGAGAGCGCAAAGGTTATATTGAAATCCGATTTCCCCTTTCATGAAGCAGATCACGAGGATTAATCAGACTTCCAATGTGAGTTAGGAGAAGAGACTCGATGACGCGGGCTGGCGTGGCCAGTCAGTACGAAGAGTAAGTAGCTAGACTACCTAGGTAGGGAATCAACGAAGGAAAGAGGCTTCTGCTTTTTCTCCTTGTTCGACATGGCTTGCAAGGAGAGTTTCCAAGAGTCATTTCCTACTTAAGACTACTTACTCTTCCAAGCAGGAATGAGAGCTTGAGGCCATGGAATAGGGGGGAATTCCCATCATTCTGTTGTCCTCTATCATTCAGAGCATCTTCTCCCATCCTATCTGGCCCCCCCGGTACCCTCAGAACCCCAGCTCGAAAGCCCTATTCGTTCTCCCTTTCTAACCGATCTATCTATCAATACTCTTTTATAGAATACAGCATATTCTATACTCACACTCGCACCCGCATCCGCACCGTCTTTCCACAAACCCCCCCCTTAACCAGTTTGCCGAGCTCCCCCCTCCCACCTGGGCCATTACACATCAAGATGATGAGGCACCAGACTCAAGATACTCTTCCTCCTCTGGTCCTGATCCCCAACCAGGGTAGCATCCTTGGAGGAATCATCGACATCAAGTCCCTTTCCCTCAGAGTCCTTTCTCTTTCCGCCCTCACCGTCATCTTTCTTCTCATCATCATCATCATCGTCGTCATTACCCCTACCCTGCTCCCCTTCACTCTCGTCCCTGTACTTTTCGGCATACACATTCGGCCTGACAACCTTCAATTTCACGATATTCTCGCCCTCGCTTTCCTCCTCGCCTGACTTGTAATACACGCGCAACCCTACCGTGGCTACGGCATTCCACGGGTTTCTCTCAAACTCGTCCACCTCATCAGCTTCCTCAGCCGCGTTCGTCGCTTTCTGCTGCTGCTGTGATGATTGTTGGGCAGCTGCAACGGCGGCGGCATCGGCCTGGCGGCGTTCCAGTTCGATGTCTACGAGGGTGTCGCTGATATCGGATACCGAAGAGACGGATGTGATGTCGGATTCGTCACTGTCGGAACTTTCGTCCTGTTCATCTGAAGAAACTAAGGGTTCGGGTTCGTCTTGCTGGCTGTTTGCGGCATCAGCAGCAGGAGTGGCAAGGCTGGTATTTTGCATCGTTTCGATTTCGAGACTTGGCAAGGCAGGATTAGTATTCTCCTCGATATCATCCGGCACATCTATCAAAAGTCCCGACATTCTCCGTGACGGAGGCTCGGCGGTAGTGGAGATGCCAGTATCCTCAGCCGGGGTCTTGGTACCTGCCGAGGTGGTTTTTGAGCCTAGCCTTGCGGCCATTGACGAATTTTCTGGGAGCGGCGTCTGGCTTAATGAAAGAAATCGCACGTATCTTCCCTCCTTCGTCTCTCCTGGTTGAGGAGCAGGCTCATCTCGGACAGCGATGCTCTTCTTCTGTCCGGTCTTCTCCGTCTTGGCAGCTTCTCTAGCCCGTGCTACAGCCTTAGCTCTAGCCCTCTTCTTCAGCTTGCGCTCGCGATCCTTGGTGCTGATGTAGAACCGGGCTTGTCGGTTGTCCATGATTTTCTTCTTCAGCTCCGCACGCTCCTTATCTTTTTTCCGCTTCTCGGCATCATTTCTGGCCTCTTTCTCCTCGGCAGTCTCGACGACTCGCCCCTTGCTGTGAGCTAGGTCGTAGGACATGCCCACAGCTACGAGCTTGTCTCGACGGTTCCGGGCATTGTTGCGTATTACCTCTTCAACCGGAAGCTTCTTCATGTCCCTGGTGGCATTGATCTTGAGCAGGACGTTGTACTCCCCAGCTTCTAATTCTAGTTCCACATTGATGGAGCGGCTTTGACAGTATGGGCTGATGCTACGAACGACGTAGTTCTCTTGCCCGCTCTTGTGGACGCGAAAGTTCAGCTCGAATCTGTACTGACCTTCTAATCCACGGTAGTATCGATCATCGAGCTGGGAGAGAACTATGACGACCGGTCCTGACTTGGCCAGCGAGAAGACGAAGTGGGTATCATGATAATCCAGCGTCCATGGCACTGACAGGGTAGTCCATATCGACGTGACCTTCCACTCCGGCGTGAAGATGCGCGTACGCTCGAATTCTGAATATTTACGGAGGAGATCGTCGTAGGAGATCCAAAAGCTGCCATCGTTCCCGAAACGGTGGTCCAGCTTGGTCAGCCATTCGGCAGTCCACTGTCCGTTCAATGTTTGTAAGCACCGCCTCTGCTCACGAAGACGTGACTCCAGCAGCCTGAATACGACTCACCTCTTTCGATCCGTCGCTCCATGGTCCGTTCCATTCATGTTTTCCCCACGGGTTCTTTAGAAGGACGAGACGCAGATTGTCGATCTCAACGGCTCGCATGACGGAGTACGCATGTAGCTCGACGATTCCTTTACGTTCTCCCCAGCCGATCCTATATGAACATGTCAGGACGAAGGCAGAAGGTCAAGGAGGTCAATGGATGAGCCCACCCCCACAATCCTGTCGCACAGCCAAATAGAAATTCATCATTGACCTTCATAAGCTCTTCATTCCAGAAATGCTCCTTGTCAAGGATATCGGTCGTGTACAGCTCGGTTGTCACGCCTCCAGTCAGGTCCTCGATACCTTCTCCCGTGTAACCGCCCTCGATGGCAGCGTAGTCGCCGTGGGCCTTGGCGTAGGCCTTTTCGAGCAGAGGTAGCCAGGTCTCGTCGACATGCTCGCATTGGGCGAAATACAGAGCGCCGGATCCGCTCTGGTACGCCTTTCGATACTGCTCTTCCGAGTTGATCCTCTCGCGGTCCTCCTAGAGCATGCGCTCGAGGTAGCTCTCGTCGAAGTCGGGCTTCGTCAGGAAGAGCTTGTCGTCGATGATCTCGGAGATCCACTCGCCATCCCGGTGGAAGACGAAGCCGTACACGCCGACCTGCTCATCCCTGGCCACGCAGACCCTCTCAATCAAACTAGGCTTGTTACTCAGCGTGCAGAGCGCCGCCATGAACCAGCAGTCGCCATCCCTGCCCTGCCGGACATCGTTCGCCGTCGGCCCGTCGATAAAGAATTTGGGGCTATCGAAGATGTCGACCACCCGCTTGACACTCTTGGGGTGGAAGCCCGACTCGGGCTTCTCTGTCGTGTTGTGTAGGGTCTGTAGGGTATCACGACTGCCCCATTTCAGGTCAAGCTCGAGGTCGAAGTGCGGATCCCGATATCTCTGGTTCACCCTTCGACACTCCTTGCTGATCTTCTCCACCTTGGCCTGGCATAATGCTGCGGCGTCTCGGTACGAAGCTTGTGTGGTGGTGGTACCAACGACCTTTTTGGATTGTCGAGCTGCCCTGTCGGCATATTCATTATGGGGAATGATGGTAAAAGCTATGATGATTGAAGGATATGGTCAGTGGGATCTCCACAGAGAAGAAGATGGGGGCATTTTATCCAACCTTTTCCGGGGGTTTTGGTGTTGAACTTGGACCAGAATTCGTCAATGGCTTCTTGCGGAGTCTGGAGCTTCGGTTTTCTAGGACCCTTATTGATTGTTGCTGACATGTCGGCGAAGGTGGTGCTTCTTGAGGTTGTCGCGGTCTAAGGATAATGCAAATAGGGATGAGGAAGAGGACGGTGCCCAGGTGTAGAAGACATCTCAAATCATGAGATCACGGAGCTACCCAAGACTTGACACTACCTAGGTAGATAGATCGACACGGATCAGTCTTGTTTTGGTGAGGAAAGACCAACGGCATGATTTCACGTAGATGATGCTTGGAAGGCACAACTTGAAATATGACGAGCCGTGTCATCACGCCTAGGTACCTAGGTAGTGTTTACCTACCTAGGTAGGTACCTAAGGTTTTGAGGTCCAGAAGGTGGAGCGAGGGGACATCAAAAGGGGTAAGTCGCACAGTCGTCGACAACATTGAACAGACATCCATGCATTTCGAGATCAGAGCGGCTCCTTCAAATCTCAAAGTCCCAACTACTCCCATATGAATTTCTCGGGTCCTGAAGTGTCGTGCTCTGCTCTCCCATACAAGTCGCATCGCAAATGAGGGTTGAGACATGGCTGCCTGATTCGAACAGGAAGTGGGTAGAGCACTGCAATCGTCTGTCACAATCGGCCAAGGTTACAGTACCGTAGCTTACGGATGCTATCATACTTGCATTTCAACAATTCCGACGCCCTATTCTAGCATTGTAGGCTCCTGTATGAAAAGGTTACCGAAGTTCTTCTGCCATTCCAAGGGATGTAGCGTCACCAGCGGAATGGTATTTCGGGCACTACAGCCGGTTGATCACTGGCCACCGAGTTCGTGGCAATACTCGCTACGTGCCGTGAACTTCAAATACGGCCCCTCGTGGCGCGACGTGATAACATCGTACATCTGGAACTCATCGACCCGGCCTCTCCCTCCACTGAGGGACGAATGTCCACCACCCACCTCCCCCAGCTCGCCGGGGGCTTTCTCGAAATCAAAATACCATAGCGTCTTGGCCATAACGAGACTCGTCTCCAGATAAGCCATTGCTTTCCCGACGCAAGAGCGGCCTCCCACTGAGAAGGGCACAAATGCTCTGTACATAGCGGTGGTAGCTATATCGTCATCCTGGCCATCCGCAGGAGGGGAATCGCTATCCGAAAGCCACCGCTCGGGTTTGAAAGTGAAAGGATCGGGGAAATACGCCTCGTTGTGATGGATCGAATAGGTGTTAACTCCGACCTGGGTGCCAGGAGGAATGATGTGGCCATCGATTACGAGTGGTTCTTTGGTTTGATCGTGGGCCAATTCTCGCCACAAGGTGCCACCTATAGGGGGAGACATTCGCAAAGCCTCGTTGATACACGCACGGAGGTATCGACAGCTGGCCAGTTGAGGTCCGCCCTGGATCTCGCTTCCCTTTGCGAACTTGGTGCGGATTTCCGATGAGAGCGCGTCGTAACATTTGGGATATCTCGAGAGATAGAAAAACAGAGCCGCCATTGCAGACGAAACCGTATCGCCGCCTTGGATTTTAGTCAGTATAGGCTCAGAACATTCACAGAAGTCGCTGCCATCCCCCCACTCACCAGCCGAAATGAAGAACAGCGACTCCATGAAGAGTTCCGAGTCCCGAATGTCTTCCGACCCAGCATCCAGGTTATTCATGATAAAGGAATACAAATCATGTTTAGCATCCTTGCTCTCCGACAGTCGCTCCGTGGTCATCTTCGCTATTGTCCTATGCCACTTGTTCCGCAGCGGAGATTTCTTGAACATTGCCTCTATGGGGATGTAAGAAAGCGCCGGGAAGTTCATAAAGGAGTTGATACGGTAGTTAGCGAGGGCAATGCCACTCAGGATGAAGTCGTAGTCATTCGCTGTCTGAAGCGTGAGTGGGAATCCAAAGCTCAGGCGGACCGCGACGTCCATGGTGAGCCTTCTACAGCGGTCTGTCATGTCTACTGGGTGTGAGCCACAGCTGGAGATGACCTTCAGGAACAGATCGACTTGCCCCGTCATTGTCGGTTCGAAGAAGCCCATCGATCTCGGAGACAGAGCGGGGGCGATGAACTTGCGTTTCCGAAGGTGCGCGTCTCTGTCCAAGGCATTGAATATGATCGTCGTGGGTCCCGTTTTCGAGAAGAGATATATGCTCGATTTTGTCACCCTCGGGTTTTGGTAAATATCTATCTATATTAGAACACTTCGTAGTTATAGCCAAGGAAAAGAGCGCACAAGAGATATTTACCATGTAAAGCAGTGATGGAGTTGAATACCAGCCGATTCGGACCGTACCGCATGACATCTCCTAAACCAACCGTGGAGGTCAGTTTCATGGATCCTGTCTCCTTGAAATGCATATGATCCCGTGGTACTCGGGTATACCATACCGTATCTCTGATGATCTTCGAAAGTAGCCAGCTGCAACGACCTTTTGAGCACATAGTACCCCGCATAGGAGTCCGAGAGCTTTGCGAGAAAGGGCCCGGGATAGCCTTTCAGGGGATGGTACCGCAGCCGGTAAGTGAGGAGGAAGAGGTACTGTGAACGTCAGAAGAAGAGAAACCTTAGGGCGCTTGTTGACTTAGACCGTACATAAGGAGCCAGTATGCAACCAACATAGCGTGCCACAGCAAGCAGAATGCCCGAGAAGCCCATACTAGGAGGGATGATCGAGGGTTCGGAGACTAATTTCGAGATGGAATTAACAGGTGGCGTTCTCCTGGCAGAATCGAATGAAATATGTTGTGCTTTTTTCACGCAGTACTCTGTCTCTCATATTCCACCCGTTGATGATGTTAGAGGAAGATGCGGAAAATTAAGATTTCGACCGCGGGTTGGTTATTCGACTCCAGCGACCCCCTTGCGTCCAGGCTGGGGGCCAATTCAATTTCACCCACTCACCCCCTCGTGGGTAGGTGTATTTATTACTCTACTCAACCCACACACCGTCTGGAATATCTATTATTCCAGCTCTGTAAATAGGAAAACTAGGAAAGACCGAGATAAACCGGGCAAAATAAGGAATGCGTCGTAAAATAGATGAGAATCACGGAGTATACGCATGTTATAATACAACGCCCTATATTTTCTAGCCCTGCCCCCCTATTCTATTCAAACTACGCCTCTGATAGAATTAGTTAGATAACCAAGCAAAGGCTTACAAAGTGGGTAGATTAGAGAGTGATTAAGGGGTTGTGAGAGAAGGGCCAACTGAACCATGGAATTGAAACGAGTGACTATAATGGTGTTTACTTTTCCCATTCATCATGAACTGCACCCTATATTCACATACCCTGCCACAAGGGTTGGTTTGGTGGAATGTGTCAAGTGCATTAGAAGTGGAATTGGTCTCTACCCTGCTAAGTTACTTCGCGACACTTCCCTCGAGTGACCATTACCCGAGCCTGTGAAACCAACAAAATCATGTTGGCTACTCCGAACCACTCATCGAGAATATAGTCATCTGCTGATCATGACGGAAAACTCGGCAGCCGCGACATCGCGGGATAAATAGCAACAATCCTCTTCGACAGCATACGTTTGACTCCTGTCTCTATACTATTTCACTATCTCTTCTGTACCTCAGCCCCTCGCTGGTGGGTGAAAAGGCCGTATTGTGTCGAGATACTTCGGTTCGGTAGCTAACAAAGCGAACTAAGCCCTGTATCGTCATGAAAGGACGACCCCCCTGACTCCCTTCTGGTAGTTACAGGATATCCGCCACGGCCATGACCCAGATCCTGAGCCGCATGGAGAGTTATCCCGGCTCATGGTGGTGTTGCGCAATTGCATTGAACGTGGGACAACAGTGACCCAGAAAGGATGAGAGAGACAAAAATGAAGGGGGGGGGGGGGGGGGGGGGGGGGCTCCGCGCAAAGCCTCAGCAGCAGTGAAAGCTCAATATCGGCGTGTATCCGGGTCCATCCCAAGCCACTATCGATCGTGGCTAATGGATCTCACGCTGGCCGTGGAAACTACTGTCATTTAGAGCCATGCTACTGTATTTAGGTCAGCATATTCTGGCTGATGGAATGAATAATGGGAGCAGCATGTAGCATAGCCAGCATTTCTGTGAATGATAGTATGGTCAGGGGAACTTTTTGTTGATAGGACTATTATCTATTATCTGTCAGCTGTAGCATGTAAAGGTTAGGAGAGGAAAGGGTAGGGGACGGGGACGTCTCTTTACCATTCATCATTCGTTGAATGGCTCTACATACATATCTGGCTGGAAAGATATTTCACAACGATATGGTTGACAGTGAGGATAAAGGGGATCCAAGGGAAGTGTGTGGCTGTCTGTTTGTGCGTGCGCGAGCAATACTATAAGAAGCAGAACCTATGGAACTGGTGATTACTCATGTCCACATATGCATGTGTGTGGTCTCTATAGTATTGCAATTAACAAAATGGTTACACATACAAACCTGGCTGGGCCAACCCCCTCTAATAGCATGAAGGGAAGACACCCTCGACAATCAGTATATCAACGTAGCTATATCCATGCATCAGTAAATATAATCGTAATGGCCGACTTGAAACAACCTGCTTATATATCCTACAGGTAGTTGATAGGTGTTCGAGTCCCCTGTGGGATAAAATCCTTACATGTGTAAGAAATAATATGTACAGTCACATATTCGACCTTCATGGAGGACGAATTAGACGCTTTTTTTACCTCTTCTTAATCCACAAAATTATATTAATACTCTTGCAAAAGTATTTCATATCTGTCTTTGTAATGCCGTCAATAGCATGGTCACCCTAACATTACTGTAATCCGTGGACATTTTTTGTCCCTGATAGCACTCATCCCAAGAGCATGATGGCTAGCGCAATAGCATTTCATAAAGTGAAAGCAATAGCTTAAAGTCTCTTCTTTCCGGGAAGGACATAGCCGACTTATGTTGCTTTATTCGTATAAATTTGGGGCCTATGAATTATGCTACAAGCATTCCAATACAACATTGTTTCAAAAAGGGGGACCTTGCCTATGTAGATACTCGGCACGGGATCGACACTAATATCTCTGGCCTGACGAGGAAAGGCCAATGACATGATCTTCACGTTGATTATGATTGCAAGGCACAACTTGAGATACGATGAGATACCACAAGTCACGTCATCACGAGATCAGGCAAAACCAAGAGCAGCTCATTTTCTTGAATTCTGACGATAAACGCTTACGAAAGACTGTCTGTGCATTGCCTCGGTAGACTTCGAGGGGTTCTAACACCTAATGAACTATGGATAGGGGTATCGGCCACGGCTGGTGACGGAGGGTGGGGAATGGTGATCATAATTGGTACAGTAGATAGTCTTGGGGTCAGGCCCACCCCCAGATCGTAAAGAAGGCCATTTGCCGGGCTCGAACCAGAAGAGGGCCGCAGATTCCGGCTTTCCCGGGCGAGGAGATTGATTGCCTATTTCGATGCAAAGGTCTGACGATTCTCTCGTTCAAAGACCTCGTTCTGTCACGACGCATCAGAGACGACGTAACAAATCTTGGCAGTTCACTTACATAGTAGGCATAAGAGGGAGGAACCGGCGATTCTTCCTCCAAATCCGGAGTGTGTACCGGGGCGGCGTTGATGGAAGCCCGAAAGGATATTAGTAAGCTTGACTAACAACGAGGCGCAGCCAGCCTGGTTCGCTATATCAGTTGCCGAGGCAAGACTAGCCGACAGATCCGCGGACATATCAAGTCCTGCTAGACGACGACATGGGTCACGAATAGGTCTGAGCGTCTCATCGAACCTACTCAGAAGCGACTGCTTCGATAACGACACACGATCTTATTGAGGAGATGGATAGAGAAGAGGGGAAAACTAGCGTTCCAGCGGTGATCATGCTGGCTGAAACCCTTGGACCTACAGATAATGGGCTCATCTATGCTTGATCAACCCTTGCGGTTGGCAAGAATAAGGCTAGCCCACGCGTGGGCTCAGATGTCCTGAGAAGGAAAACTCGGTATTCAGTCGTCTCCGGAGAAGGAAAACAACAGATGCCTTAATTCCGCTTGGGAACGTTGCTGGGGTTGAAGTCAGGTGCCCTCTGATACACGCAGCAGTTGGGTTTGACAGTTCTGAGCCTTATGTCGAGGCTCCATACCAGAATAGTGACCTAGTAGACATCGGTATTGGGAGTATTCTTTTCGACATAATAAGAACGGTGAAATCCCACGCCTCTTCTTTGGCGAATCTTGTTTTCACCATGTAAAAGCAAGTTATCAGTCCCTATCCAGCACGCACCTAGTATCAATATGGAGGCTCAGGCAGTTATTGGCTTCGCTTTCAAGCTCCCCCAGGGCCTGGTTGATGATGACAGTCTTTGGGAGACTCTTCAGTCTCGAAGGAATGTGTCTACCAACTGGCCAGATGACCGTGCTGCTATCGAGTCGTTCTACAGCGATGAGGCGCGAGCACTGAACAAGGTATTTCCTCAACCCTCGCTTCAAGTTGACAATGCTGACCCGCTGTTAGCTCCCCACGCCGCGAGGGCATTTCCTCATAGATGATCCTGCGGTCTTCGATGCCCCTTTCTTTTCCATCACCGCCCAGGAAGCGGCCGCTATGGATCCACAACAGCGATGGGGTCTTGAGAGACTGCGTACCACGCGTTCGAGAATGGTTAGTTGAAGATCTCTCCGGTTCCGTTGTGGGTACGGCAGAAAGAGCAAGTACTAACGAGTTCGTCTTGATGGGTCTCAGCCGGGATTCCGATCGAAAAGCTTCAAGGGTCTAGAACTGCGGTGTTTGCGGGTTCCATGTCAGACGACTACACGCGCTTACTGGCTAAAGATCCTGATGCGATGCCGCGGATGGCAATCACTGGAACCACCGCTTCAATGTTGGCTAATAAGATTAGCTGGTACTTCAACCTGCGCGGCCCAAGCATGCACATCGACACCGCATGTTCCAGCAGCCTGACAGCCCTCGATCTGGCATGCCAGGCTGTGCTGAGCGGCAGTGCGTCGCAGGTCGGTCAATGTTTCGTACGCCCATTCTTTCTTTGGCTAATAACCCATTATACTTAGGCCTTAATCATCGGCTCGAGTGTAATGCTTACCCCTGAGAGTTCAATGCTGCTGGCCAACATGTCTTTTCTGTCCCCAGATGGTGTTTGTTACAGTTTTGATGAGCGCGCCAATGGCTACGCCAGGGGCGAAGGGGTTGTCGCCCTTATCATCAAGCCTGTGTTGGCTGCAGTACGGGATGGTGACGCTATACGTGCTGTGATTCGGTCCACGGGCTCAAATCAAGACGGACACACAGCTGGAATCACGCAACCCAGCACAGAGGCCCAGCGAGACCTCATACGAGAGGTGTACAACAAAGCTGGACTCGATCTCGGCCTAACACGCTACGTTGAAGCTCACGGTAAGGCCCACAGGTCGCTGACTAAAGGTCTATGTCCTTCGACGCGAGCTTACGTGAAACACAGGAACCGGAACCGTCGTAGGTGACCCGTCCGAAATGGATGCCATCAGGGATGTCTTCAAAAACAGCCGCTCAGATTCCGAACCTCTCTATGTGTATGTTCCACTTACCTCAAAGAAGACTGAGACGTACTTAATTACTGAAACGGACTGCAATAGGGACTCCATCAAAGCGAACATTGGCCACCTAGAAGGTGCCAGCGGCCTTGCCGGCGTGATCAAGTCAATCTTGATTCTTGAAAGGGGCATCATCCCCCCGAACGCCCTTCTAGAACAGTTGAGCTCAACTATAGACAAGGGACCAAGCTGCACCAAGGTATGATCACATCGACTCTCGAAATGACGCAGAATAAAGAGACTGATCAAGCTAGGTACCCCGGGAGAGCTTGCCATGGCCATCCGACGGCCCGAGACGAATATCAGTGAACTCATTTGGGTTCGGAGGTTCCAATGCCCATGTCATCATCGATGATGCTCATCACTATCTCCAAAGTCGACTATCTGAGCCGCTCGTCTCGCGCGGGCTGGCTGAATCTCGTGCGGTAATTCAGCAGGACTCTCAGCTCCCGGGCAAGGAAGACAGCCCATTCACTGCCGATTATGAGTCCACAGCCCCCAGTGATCTGACAACTACTCCTAAAGGCAGCGGTACAGGTAAAGATTCGTGTGCCATCCTAGTTTGGTCAGCCAACAGCGAAGGGGCGACACAAAACATGGCTCAGATATACGAAACGTATTATAGTCGTCATATTGTGGGACAGCCCGATAAAGTTGCACAACTGGTCCACACCTTGTCATCGAGGCGCAGTCTGCTGAGCTGGAGGGCTTTCACCGTGATCAGGAGCTCCCATGATATGCCTCGGAACAGCATCGCTAACATATCGAAACCTATCCGTCCCTCGAACAAGTGCGTCCCGGCGTTTGTTTTCACTGGGCAGGGAGCACAGCACGCTGGAATGGGTCTCGAGCTCATCGAGTATCCTGCTTTCATGAAATCTCTGCGGGAATCAGAAGCCACCTTGCGGGGGGAAGGTTGCGACTGGTCACTCTTAGGTATGGTCAATGCGATGCCTGTTGATATCTGAGATCGTTGCTAACTCACCTCAGAGGAACTCGCATCTGAACAAAACATACACCTACCACGATATAGCCAACCGTTATGCACTGCTCTTCAGATTGCCCTTGTCTCATTGTTGAAAGACATGGGTGTAATCCCAGCCACCGTTGTCGGACATTCGTCAGGAGAGATCGCTGCTGCGTGAGAACCCCCCTTCCCCAAGGTTATAGTAACGAGGACGGACACTGACTGGCGGTGACTTCAGTTATACTATCGGGGCTTTATCTGCAGAGTCAGCTATCAAGGTAGCCTACTACAGAGGGCTTCTGGCAGCTGAACTCCAGGCGAGGTCACTCGTGCCCGAGGCGATGATGTCGGTCAACCTCTCCGAGCAATCTGTTCAGTCCTATTGTGAAAGGAACGTGCCGACGATGGCGGGCAGCCTACACATTGCCTGCATCAACAGCACTACCAACTGCACATTATCGGGAACAGAGGACTCGATTAATGCGCTCCAGGCGCATCTGGAAAATGACAACATCTTCGCAGTCAAGCTTCGCACTGGGGTGGCGTACCATTCGCCTTCCATGCAGCGAATTGCATCTGAGTACAAAGAGAAACTAGCGTTCTTGGATCAGGTCATCCCAGCTCTACCCGAGGCTACGATGATATCCTCAGTGACTGGAAACGTTGTCTCGTCGGAGTTATTGTCGACAGCTCAATACTGGGTTGACAACTTAACCTCCCCGGTCAGGTTTAGCGATGCCATGCAAAATCTCTTGAAGGCAATGCCTCCCCTTACATCGGTGACTGACATCATAGAGGTTGGCCCTCATCCGGCGTTGCAGAGGCCAATTACATCACTTGTAGGTCAAGAACAGTCAGGAACCGGCGGTCCTCGCTATCATTCCCTCCTCAGAAGGTCGAATTCCGCACTGGAAACAGCACTGACGACATTCGGCACCCTCTTCTGTCTCGGATTTCCGATTTCGGTAGCCCAGATAAACCAACACCTTACAGGGGCCGAAAAGGGGATGATCACTCCGTTGACGAACTGCCCTAAGTACCCTTTTGATCACTCTCAGAGATATTGGATAGAGTCGAGGATCGCTCAACAATACTTGTTTCGACAGCACGTACCGGCAGATAGTCTCGGATCCCCTGTGAACGACTGGAATCCGCTGGAGCCACGATGGCGAAACCGGCTGAGCACAGCAAGCGCTCCCTGGATCTCGGACCACGTTGTAGGTTCCCTTCTCGCCCTGCTTCATGACCAGCTTTACCTTGGTCTAGAAAGTTGAACTGATAGGTGTACAATTACAGATCAATGACACGGTCATCTATCCAGGGACGGGTATGTTAGTGATGGCTATCGAAGCCGTGAAACAGCTGGCTGTGAGCACGAAACGTCAAGTACTCGGATTTCATGTCAAGGAAGCCCACTTCCTTAACCCCATGGCCATAAGTAACGATCCAGACGAAACCACCGAGTCATTAGTTCACCTACGCCCCATCCAGAACGCGTTTGAGAAGGAGTCATCAAGCTCAGAGGTCGTCATTTATGGGTATCATAAAGAGCGATGGACCAGGTGCTTTCGTGCCGTGATCTCGACCCAGTACCAGGACTCCGAGTTGCAGCCCGATACCGAGAAGGAGAGAGCGCTTGCGCTTTCACGGATTGTCCAGGAGTATCACGAAGCATCTGCGTCGTGCATCTCGCCAATCAAACCGGACAAGTTCTACCGGCATTGTCAAGAATATGGTTTCCAATACGGGGAAAGCTTCAAGTTGCTTCAGGACATCTGCTGGGACGGTCATCATACGGCAGTGGCTCGCATTAAGATGCCACCTTCGCACAATACCACCGCCAGCATTTTCCATCCCGCGGTCCTTGATGCGGCCATTCACCTCATGGTTGCCCAGATATCCAGCGGCTTGACCCAGAAAACTGCTACCATGGTACCTCACCAGATGTTTGATACATGGATCTCCGCCGAGGGCTGGAATCTGTCGCCGGTGACGGCGCTACGTTCAGCATCGTTGATGAGAGACGCAAGTGATACGGGCGCAGAGCTACAAAGCTACACACTCTCAGATGAAGGCGTTCCCTTATGTAGCATCGGACGCCTGGTTATCGCCCAGGTCTCACGGAACAAGGGCAACAGCGACCTTCGCGGTATCCAGCGCTTGGTGCACAGGATCGACTGGAAGCCACAGCTCAGCCTGCAGAGCCCCGAACAACTCCGATGCCTCTGGAAGCCGGAGTCCGACGCCCCTGGTGAGGTAGACATGAACCAGCTCAGCATCGAGTTGGGTACCGCTATAGCAAAGTTGGCTGAACACGTACTCGATACTCTGCCAAGTGCTGTTCTGGAGAACGCCCCGTCTCACCTGCGTCGAATGGTCGTAGCATTGCGAAAGCAAGCTGCGTCGTATCTCGAGTCTGGTGCTGTGAAGCTACTGAGCGACGAACAGGCCCAGGACATCCTCGATAGGTGTGAGAAAGGAGTGCCAGGATGGCACATATTTCCAGTAGTGCTTCGCCACTTACAGGCCATACTGAGAGGTGAAATCGACGCTCTGGACCTTGTCTATAGTGGCGGACTTGCCGACTCTTACTACCGGAGCGTGTTCGGTCAGGTTTGTGGGCAACGGTTTCATGAGCTGTTCGATCTGCTCTCACACGAAAATCCGGCCCTGGAGGTCCTTGAGATCGGTGCAGGCACCGGGGGAATGACTCGCCATGTGCTGTCCACTCTCTACGACATCGAGCGCAGAAGCGGGACAACTAGGTTCAAATCCTATCTTTATACCGATATCTCACCCAGTTTCTTCGAGGCTGCCAGAGAGGAGTTCGGTGGGCGAAGAGTTGCCTTCAAGACTTATGACGTCGGGAAGGACCCGGCTAAACAAGGTCTCAGCGTGGGGACATATGACTTAGTTCTCGCAGGTGGGGTTCTGCACGCGACGGCGGATATTGAGAAGACGATGCAGTATGTGCGAAGCCTCCTGAAGCCTGGCGGTCATCTCCTCATGGTGGAGACCGTCACCCCTGAGAGTATCATGGCTACTATAGGATTCGGCGTACTTCCCGGCTGGTGGCTACCCAAGGAGGCTTATCGCTCCTACAGTCCTGCTCTCTCCGAAGCCCAATGGGACACCGTCTTGAAGAAGACAGGCTTCTCTGGAAATGATCTCATCTTCCGTGATTACGAGAGCGAAGCCTGCCACTTTGCTAGTCTTATCATGTCGACCGCCACGTCCCTAGCGAGACCCCATGGAGGAGACCTAGGTCCCAGAGTGACCGTGGTGGTCAGAGATGACTGCGAGGGACAACTCGTCCTAGGAAAGGCGGTAGCCGAAAAAATGGGCGGCACGAAGACTCTCACCTTACGGGACCTACAGAAAGTCAAGCTGTGCTCCGACGACATTGTCGTCTCGCTTCTTGAAGTCGGCCAACCCCTCGTGGCCACTGCGTCACACGAGAACTTCACCGGGGTACAGCATTTGATCCAAGAGGCCATGACTCTAGTATGGGTAACCTCGACATCAGTAGAAGACGAGGAATACCCATATTACGGAATGGCGACGGGCCTGTTGAGAACCATCAGGGCAGAAGCCATCGAGAAATTAGTCGTCACGTTGTCGATTGAGTCGGCCCAGGATGAGACGGCAGCTTCTCTGGCAGGATACATCACCGCCGCACTGGAAGCGTCCATGGCATCTACGGACCCTCCGGAAGTCGAGTTTGCGGTACGAAATGGGTTACTCACTACTGGACGACTCGTCGAACACATCGAGGTTGATGAGAATGTCCAAGCGTTGGCATATGCCCGGGTCAGAAATGAACCTCTCGGGACCTCGTCGCCCATGATGCTATCTATAGGCACACCGGGAATGCTTGACACCCTACAGTCCGTAGAAGACCAAACAGCCTCTACGAAGCTGGAAGGAGACGAGTTGGAGATCGAGGCCAAGGTCTGGGCAGTCAGCTTTCGGGACGTCTTTGTCGCTCTCGGCCGCCTTCCTGGGCGGGATTTCGGCTGGGACTGCGCGGGCATCGTCACCAAAGTAGGCCCTCGATGCGAATTCAGTCCTGGGGACCGGGTCGGTGTTGGCATACCAGGGTGCATGCGAACGCATATACGCACCACTTCGAAGCATGCCTTCCAGATCCCCGAGAATACGACATTCGAAGAGGCCGTGTCATTCATTAAACCCGCCTGTACGGCATACCACTCTCTGGTCAACGTGGCGCGTCTTCAGCGAAATGAGAAGATCCTCATCCACTCTGCTGCTGGTGCTACCGGTCAGATGGCCGTATGGATAGCCAAACATTGCGGTGCCGAGGTGTTCGCCACCATGGGAAGCGAAAGCAAGAAGCAACTGTTGATGGAGAGGTTCGGAATCCCCGATACCCATATCCTCTACAGCCGGAACACCTCGTTCGCCCAAGGCATACGGCGCCTCACCAACGGGGCGGGGGTCGACGTCATCCTCAACTCGTTGTCAGGGGAGAGCCTGCGAGCGTCGTGGGACTGCATCGCGTCCTACGGCCGGTTCGTCGAGATTGGAAAGGCTGATATCACGTCGGATGCGCCCTTACCCATGGCCAACTTTCAACGCAACGTGAGCTTCTTTGCCGTCGATCTACATCACATGGCGCAGACAAAGGTAGACATGGTGCTGGATTCTCTGCGCAGCGTCATCGATCTCATATCCCAGGGAAGGATACAGTATCCATTTCCTAGACACGTGTTCCCCGTGTCGGAGATTGAGGGCGGCTTCCGCATGATGCAGAGTGGGAAGAGCTCCGGTCGTATCATCATCCGTGTTGACCCCTCGGAGACGGTACCGGTAAGCATACTAATAAGAATACTTTTGGTCTGCATGGCATCGACGAACAATAACTGATCAGTATTCCAGAAACTTCTCCGTTTCAAGAGCGAGTGGAGGCTACGCGCCGATGCCTCGTACCTCATCGTGGGAGGCCTCGGGGGCCTCGGGAGATCGATCTGCTCTTGGATGGTCAGCAAAGGCGCCCGGCACTTGATTCTCCCATCGAGGTCAGGGGCCAAGTCAGGAGCAGCCTCCGCAGTTGTCCATACTCTGCGAGAACAAGGTATCCAGGTTTCAACCCCTATTTGCGACGCGACTTCCATGGAAGAGTTGAGAACGACACTCGATGCTTGCGCAAAGTCGATGCCCCCGATCAAAGGATGTATTAATGCGGCTATGGCTCTTGAGGTAATCCTTCCATCCCCCCCATTCATTCCTCCATTACTTCCCCGACTCACTCTCAACGCCCTGTTTTAGGACTCTATCTTCGAAAGCATGAAATATTCCCAGTGGAAATCGACGATAGGCTCGAAGGTCGACACCGCATGGAATCTACACCGCCTGCTTCCGGGCGGCCTCGATTTCTTCGTTCTCTTGTCTTCTCTCTCGGGCCTGTACGGGAACATCTCGCTGTCGAACTACGCCGCGGGCTGCACCTTCCAGGACTCTCTGGCACGCTATCGCAGCCTCCGCGGCGAGAAGTCGATCGCGCTGGACATCGGGTGGATGAGGACCATCGGCGTCATAGCCGAGACGGAGGAGTACCAGCGGAACCGGGAGAAGGCGCGGGACATGATGCCGGTGGAAGAAGACGAGCTGTTGGCCCTCCTGGACACCTGCTGCGACCCGGACAGCAGCTTCGAGCACCTGGACCAGAAGATCCAGAGCCAGTTCCTCATCGGAGCGACGACCCCGGCCCTGTTCCTCAGCAGGGGCGACATGCCGATCCCGCAGGTGCGCGGGCGCATCTTCTCAGCCCTGACGGGGGACCTGGAGGCGGAACCGAACGCGGCGGCGGGCGCCACGGACAGACACATGGTGCTGTTCGCCGAAGCCAAGGGGCCGGCCGAGAGAGCGGCGGTGGTGGTGGAGGCGCTGATCGCCAAGCTGGCGCGAGCTCTCTCGGTGCCGGCGGATTACATCGACGTCGACAAGACGCTCTCGGCGTATGGCGTCGACTCCCTGATGGCAGTGGAGCTGCGCAACTGGTTCATCAACGACTTCGATGCGAAGGTGGCCGTGTTCGACATCATGGGCAATACGTCTGTCGCGGCGATAGGAGAGCTCGTCGTGAGCAAGTGTGAGCGCGTCTTTCAACGCAAAGCCTAACTAACACTTAGGTTATTCAGTATCGATCATGCCTGGAACCAAGGGATAGTGGCCAGCATGGGTAAGGGATCCGATAGAGGGTAGCGTTGGTGTTGAACTCAAGCTACCACCTCCTCGGATGTCTCTCAGGTCTTCTGCTGTGAGATGGGTATCTAAGATTGACTTGTGAATACGGGTAGCAGAGCATCAATGAAGCCCTTCGGCAATATATCATCAATACCATCTGATTAATTGAATGACTTCTCACAATGAAATAAGTGTCCAAATTTTGGGTGTTGTTACTACGTCGATACTCACGCGGCAGCACGGCTTCTTGTTGGTTGGTGGGAAGCAAGTCGGCGCAGACAGACAGTGAGTCAGCTGAAGCCAACCTCCGATACAGGCAAGAAACAGTCATCATGCATCACATGGGAGCCGCTGGCGATGACTCGAATAAACATCGGAACGTCCCCTATATAGACTGAGTCGAGTTCCAACTCCGAATCACCCCAGACAGACACGGAAGATCTAACATCCAGCTCATAAATCCCAAGACCTCCTCTCGTCTTGACCGTGGAGTAAGAAAGATCGCAGCTATCTCGCAAAACCCCCTTGTCCAGCCTGACACACGATCACGCCAGTATCTCACTCAACCCGCAACCTACATATTCCATCTGTCTACCTAAGTAGCAAATACCTACTTAGGTAGTCAAGATATAGCAGCACCATGACAACCAACGCGCCCACCCCAAACGACCCAAACCCCTCAGATTTCACCATCATCTCTCCCACCGACGACGAAGAAGGCCGCCGGTTCTGGCTCGACCGCTACAAGCCTTTCCGCCTGCACGCCCTGCAGACGGACCCGGACGGTACGTTACGTTTGTTTCGTTTCATTTCGTCCCCACGAACCCCTAATTAACTAAACGTAACCATACCTACCTACCTACTTATGTATTTACTGTACTTACTTACCATCAACCCCCCTCCCCCTCCCCTTTTCATCACCAAATACAGCCTTCGGTTCAACCTACGCCCGCGAACTCGCCTTCACGGACGAGACCTGGCTCGCGCGTCTACGGAACCCCTCAGTGCAGACCTTCCTCGCCGTGCGCCGCGCCTCCTCATCCACATCCTCCTTCTCCTCCTCCTCAATCCTATCCTCAGTATCCCTCGTCGGTCCTCTACCTTTACCTCTACCTTTACCCTTACCCACACTTAATTCATCATCACCATCATCATCATCCGCATCCTCATCCGTCCACGAGCCCGCGAGTAGTAGTAGTAGTAATAGTAATCTTCCACCCACCACCATCACTCACCAGCCTCAACCTCAGCTTCCCGCCGAGACCCCTCCTCCTAGGCGCCATGACAAGGACAACGAAGACGAAAATGAAGAAGACAATACGAACCCCCTACTAACCTACCAGCTCAACGGCATATACACGTGCCCCGCATCGCGGGGCCGGGGTCTGGCCAAGACGCTCATCGGCCGCGCCGTGGAGAGCGCCAAAGCGAAAGCAAAGGCGGGGGCCGCGGGCCGGAGGCCGCTGCATCTGAGTGTCGTCGTGTATGCGGGTAACGAGGGGGCGATCGGGGTGTATGGGAGATGTGGGTTCGTCGTGATGGGTGGTGGTGGGGCCCCGACGAGGGCGAGGGCGATGGCGAAGGCGGGAGTTAGGTTTATTGCAGCGGAGGGGGAGAAGGAGAAGGAGGAAGAGAACGGGGAAAGGGGGGAGGAGGAGGAGGAAAAGGGGAAGAAGAGGAAGGGGTGGTTTGATGAGTTGGAGATGGTTTATCGGGGGGATTGAGGGGGACTGAATGAGTGAGTTGATAAATGAGTCAGTAGATGGGTGAATGAATGAATAAGTGTCTAGTAAGGGACAGAGTGAGTGAGTGAGTGAGTGAGTGAACGAATAACTGCGCTGATCCAGATATGGGGGCATCTCCAGCTGAGAGGGATGGATGGATGGTGGTGTGTTCTTCTTGATGGCGATGAATTTTTACGCATCTATCTATCTACTTATCTTTGCTTAATTGTATATCCCCCATCGGTGAGGTATTCGATCTCATTCGACATCAAGAACTGGAACTCCTCAACGCAGTAGCCAGCCTTATTTATGCCTGCGCGCTTGTTACAGTCCAATTCGTTTCAATGGCAGATATTAATCCCTTTCGCGCGCCCCTTTGTATAAAGTAAAGACAAATGTTCCAGGGGTAAAAACCGGCCTGCCACGCTTTAACTGAGTTAAGGGAGTTCTAGGTCAGGACTTCTAGACCATGGCCGCCGAAACACTGATTGGTCGTCACATGAAGATGCATATAATATATGTACCACGCAAAGGTCAGGATGTTGTCTCAGTCCAAGCCCGAATAGAAGGGGTACTCGGATTAGTCATTCAAACATTGAACAGACTAAACAATAAGGATAAGTAAGAGGCTATAGATAGATAGATAAGGTATATATATCTCTTTCCCAAAAATGTATGCGTTGGATATATATCGCTTTCCGGCTCGCGTGAAGCCTCGTCCTCTCTCCGGATCTACCAGTTTCGAAGAAGAGAATCATGATAAAAGCAGCGCATCCGGGTGCGGCGTGCTATATATGGTGTGAGTGAGACGCGGAAAAAGTCTGAGACAGAAAGGGGCGTCTAGACAGAAGCGCTTTTCGCTCGCCCGCCCGCACGCTCGCTTGATTGCTTGCTCCCTCGTTCCGGCTCGGGATGAAAGGTGAAATGTAGACAAAAGTGTCAACAGGAGGTATCTCTTGAAATGAAGAAAACAAAATTCAATCAAGAAAAAAATAAACCCGAAATGATAATAACCCCGTCTCTGAAAACGCCACGCCGGCCTGCCCGTTAACATACGAGCCTTCCCAAAATCTATCCCGTCGATATTGGTATCAATCGTAATGGCTCGTAATCTTTTTTTTTTGTGTATGCGCTTCATGATTCCGCTTCGCAGCCGTCAGCGCTCTGAATCTACCAAGTTCCGTGGTTCTCGCGGCTATGAGGAGTAGGCGGCGACCCATGCGACTTCCATCATGGCGCCGTAGCCGTCCAGGGTAGCATCGTTGGGAGGGCCTGGCCAGTTGCCACCGACGGCGACGTTGAGAATCAGGTATCTAAGCAAGAAGGGTTAGCGGTGAATATGACGATGATCGAAGGATTGCGAATGCAAAACTTACAGAGGTGAGTGGGCGAGCGTGCTGAAGACGGCCTGGTCGCCAAGCGCGGCACCCGTCAACGTCGAGTACGTTACGCCATCCAACTGCCAGGAGATAGACTGCGCTTGCCAGTCGTCGTTCGTCAAGTCGATCTTGACCGACCAGGTGTGGAAGCCAACGCTGGGGAAACCGACAGTGGCGCCACGCCCGTTTGGCTCGTTGCAAGGACCCCCAGCTTCCGAACCGCAGTGAACCGTCCCGTAGCCGGTGAGCGCGCCGTTGACCTGCTCCATGATATCGATCTCTCCGCAAGCGGGCCATTCAGTCCCGTGTCGTATGGCATCACCAAGCGCCCAGAACGCAGGCCACAATCCCTGCTTGTTCGCCACAGCGTTACCTCCGACGAGGATGTTGGCCGCGAGCATCATGACCTTGCCCGCTTCAGGGGTGAAGCTCGCCTTCGTTTCGATCCTGCCCGACGTCCATGAATTGCCAGACTTCCGGGGAACAAACTGGATCGTCTCCCCTCCACTCGTCTGCAGATTGCTGTTTGACGTGGTGTATGTCTGAACTTCGGCATTGGTGTCGATGGCGTCCATGATGTTCCATATATCGGTGTTGGGTGACCCTCCCGCAGGACCCTTAAAGTCGTCAGACCACAGTATCGACATGCCATCGACATTGGGAGGCGTGATGGCGGCGGCTAGGCCGGGGAGAAGCACAAGGGTGTTGTGGTGGAAGCGCATGTTGAAGGTATGATAGCGGTTCAAAGTAGGGTGGGTATCAAAAGTGTAGAGATGTAATGAAGCTCGGTATCTCCCAAGATCTAGGTATATGGATTTCAGGTGGGAAGAAGCAAACACAGCTCGTGCGTGGGTAGAAGGATAACTGCCTTGCAGGTAATGAGTGAGTGAATATATGTCGAAGAAAAAAAGAAGGACGTGGTCGTATAAGCCAAGGGTAGGGCTATAACGGAGTAGAAAAGAGTGTGATATAGCTTGACTAGCAAGACGGAAGTAAAGTGAGAGAAGGTAAGGAGTTGGAAAGGCGGAGGCAACAAGCAAGAAGAGCAGAAGCAGCAGCAGCAACAACAAGAACAGGATTTCCGAGGTTGGCTCTCACCTGAAGCTATATATTGCGACCATACTCGAGCGCGGCAGTGTACGAAGTAGTATGTACCATGGCAGTAGCAGGGTTGGTATCGCTCCGAGAACAAAGGGGATCTCAGGATCCACTGCCGAGAAGGGGGCAGACAAGGGGGTTGGAGGTAGCATTTGGAGCTACTTAGCCACTCTGCCGGGCATGGGTACAAAAAGAGACCAAAGACACGACGGCGCGAGAAATGAAAACATGACCAGCCAGCCAGCGTCCTTAAGGGCGGAAATTAAAGGTGGGAGGCAAGGATGAAACCACCTGACCCAAGTAATCATAAGTATCTTTTGCCTCTTCTTTTTTTTCCCTTGCCTCTTGCCTGCTTGCCTCTCGCTGTGGTGTGGTTGCGTTGCTGCAGGGGGCGGGCACACGTCGAAAGTGACATCGAGCGGCTGTCTGCCCGTTCCTGATTTTGAAATAAGCTTACATACACAGTAGTACTTCGTGCTGGGCCACATTATGTTACGGAAGCGCTTCGCGCGTCGTGGGTAAGTAACACTGATGAGCAAAAGCTCCATCGTCAGATTTTCTGGCGGCGCAAGATTATTAGATCAGGTAGGTCGAGAGCGCTCAAGAGAAGGATCTCGAGGGCTACCAGTGGCCGACTGCTGCCCGTCAGGAATTACCGGACTCCGAGCTGGCTTTGGCTTATAATACTGGAAGTTATACATCAAAAAGAAGCATGTGGCGGTGAGTTGGCAGACAACACATCAACCCAAACCCAACCAGTATGCAGCAGGAGAGTTGGCCAGACTGTCTGTCGTCCATAATGTTCGATGAGGGGCCACGGTAAAAACTTGACAAGAGAGAGGAAAAGGGGCGGGCAGATGGAGGGTGAGGGAGGTGAGGGAGATAGTTGCGCATTCGGGAGAGCTTGGCCGCTCTAAGCCTTTTAGGGTTAGATTCGGGGATAGCCCTGGAGTCATTGGGCGCTGCTGGGATGATGCAAGGTACGAGGCACCTTAGCTCAAGCCACAACTGCCAATGAGAGAAGCAACAAGAAGACCTACAAGGATGGTGAAACTGCGGAAGATGGCGCTGGAGATCTAATAAGAGTTCAGGGGTCCCTCGGGGCCATAGTGCCCCATAGTGCCCGCACCGCTGCGCCATAACCTACAAGGTACCTAGGTATTCAACGAGATCTGCTTTAAAATCCAATTTGACAGTTCTCCAAAGACTTCAAGCAGGTGACGAATCGGGTCCGCAGCACCGCAGTACTTGGAATATGTTTACTCCGTAACCTCAAGCATCGTGGAATGAATCTTGCTCTTGCTCTTGCTCTTGCTCTTGCTCAGGTTCAGGGGCTGTCGAGTCTATTGAAGAACACCACCCGGAGACTACCTACCTAGGTACTTACCTAGGTATTTAAGCGCGCGCTCGATTCACGATACGCAGTACCGCACTCACCAAAATCTGCCGGGGAGCAATAGCATCGAACATACCAAGAATTCTGTTTTAGGCCTTTTGGCGCGCGGGAGAATCTCTAGCCTTTTGGTATCGCGTGCGCTTAAAGTAGATGCCTCTAACCTTAGGTACATGGTAGTTCGCGGTACCTACCTAGGTAGCTCGAGACGAGTTCATAGCAGACGCGCCGGCGTGCTTCAGGCCGGCCTCGTCGATCTAAAATAGCTGGGGAATGAATGGATGGGCCATCTGGTGGTCGGTCTCGCGGCCAGAGAACAAGGCCGACCGCTGAAGAATGATTATTTTGAAGGAATCAGCACGGAAATAAATAACCCCTGTAGGCGATCATATGTATTGTTTTTAGCCAGAACTTCTTTACAACCTTCCACAAGTGAATCGAACCTGTGCATACATACAAGTTAAGTGTTCGACTCGCCGCGTTGCGATTCCCCCGTCGTCCATTTGTTATTTCAGTCCATCTCCGAAGTACCGGTAGGTTCCTGATCCCCTACATATGTACTTAGGTGCATACCTATGCATTTCCATTCCCAAGGTTGAACCAATGAGCGCCTCGGAGTGCCACGCCAATGCGACAAGTCCAAGCCCAAGGCACGATCCGGTGGCTGCTGTGCTTGCTGTGAGGGAGGGTGAACGGAACCCAAGCACGAACCAACGAACCAACGAAAGAAAGGAAAAGCGAACACAATCTCCTGATACTTTAAACTTAACCTCCTGCGCGCCGCCTGCCTAGGTCAAGATAGGCTAAGTTTGAGGAAACAGGAAGTGCCCAGGGGTTCCGCCGAGAAGACTGGGGGCTCTTTCGGATGAACCTATCACCAGTCAGTCAGGTCTCAAACATCAGGACTCAGGAGCGCACTGTTTCATGTTTCAATCCCAAAAAGGTAGGTACCTGAAGTTTGAACTCTTGCGTCCGAGTCCGCTCCCACTTCTGGCATCGTCTACTACCTACCTACTGCAGGGCGAGAGCATCGTCTACTGCAGGTGGTGGAAATGTTTGTTTCTACGGGTTGGAAGTATGCTGCTCATCGATTTGTTGGCGCACAACTAACTCCTCGACTCTCTTCCATCGATCGATTCATTCATCATCATGTACTCTGCGCGTCCGGTTCGATGGTGAACCCCTACCTAGTCGATTTCTGTTATCATCACTAAGTACCTAATGTAGGGGGTGGGGGGACATTTAGATCCTTGAGGTATGTCTCGATGTAGATACTCACCCGTACATACTGCGCAAAGTTCATCTTTTTTTTTCTATTACAACGGCGCTGTACGAAGTAGGTACGTGCCGCTATCAGACAGTTTCGCGCCTCTCGGGCATCTAGAAGGAAGAAGGATGCGATGTCTTCCGATGCTGACCAAGACATGGCATCCAGACAGTCTAGAGAGTCTAGAGAGAGCATGAAGATAATGAATGGCAGTGTGGCTGGGGCATTCTTCGAAAGGGGCTTGCCCATGTGCTTAATTGACGATCTTCTGGTCTAGACTTTGTCTTTGTCTGACCCATCCATCCATCTTATTCTTCCACAGTCTTTCCACTAGAGCTGCCCTGCTCGTCGCGATTGATGACAACAAGACACACAGATCTAGTTTTTCTGGTTCTCTTCTTCATTGAAACCGATCGACGGAATTCTGATGTTCGCCACGTTTATGCTCGTCAGGGAGAGAGTTCTTATCATTCATTATTTTTTCCCTTCCTCCTGGCCGTGCTCCGTTCGTAGCAGGTTGTACCAAGGCTTACGGCATAGGGCGGCCGGGATTGTTACTTTCATTCCCTGCGCAGTTGGGCTGAACGTGTGAAGTGAGGGGAGTTCATGCTGAATCCAAGCCGCTTCCCGTCCTCTCCCTACGTTGTTGGTAGAAGGCGGTTGCTCACCGATTCGGCAGCTCGGCTGGCTACCTACCTGCCAGCCTGCCAACCACGTTTCTCATTGTTACTCGGTCACACGTCTCGTCTCATACTCTGCATCGTCCTATCATTCCTGGCCTTGGTATGCAAGTTCTCAACAGGTTATCTGTGGGAAGATCTTCCGAGATTCCTTGGATGCTTGCCCAATGCACACGCATCAATTGCTCCGGTCTAACCAACCGGTTTCCATGTCCGAGACCTTGGACAGTATCATCATTATCATCTATGACTCGTCGAGTCGTCGCTTGTCCGTCCAACTTGCCATTCCAGCCTGTAACTATGCTGCATACCAGCAGCCAGCGCGCGTCCCCACCGCTCTTCTTACGCGCATGCCAATGCCGGGACCAAAGAATGTCAATACCGGTTGCAGTGCTGTTGGCTGTTGGATGGTCGCCAGCGCATCGATTTTTTTTTTATCTGTCCTTGCATCACAACAACGCATGCTGCCTTGGTCGGGAGCCTATGAGCAAGGCACCACCCCTTGCTTAACCGATATGCTGCCCGATATAGCCGGCCATGTGGCCAAGCACACGGCAAACCGCGAAGATCGTTGCCACATATGGCCAGAAGCGGACAGACAGCCGAGACCTTACTTCTTTTTCGGCTCTGCTGCTTAACCACGTATCCCCCAAGTTGGCAGAAAGGCTAGCTGGCTGGCCGACTGGCCAGGAGGATGGGTTCTCGACGCGCTCTCGGCATACGGAGCTTGTGGGATGTTGTGAGTGTCAAGATTTGATTCCAATTGATTGTGTAGTTCTTCCCAGGCCTGCTATGGCTCTTCTCCTTAAGGCGGTATGATTACTCTACGATCCTGATGCTACCTCTGCACTTTGTCAAGGCTGGGCTAGCTTTGCCGTGAACCTCTTGGAACCTCTTCATAGTACAGTCAACGGATATGGTCATGCTGAAATCCCTCAAGCCTAAAGTGACGTCGAAAGAGCCGAAGGTACCGATAATCTGGCTTGTCGAGCGACCGCGTGTAGTCGAGGTACTCAGTGAATTCGGCGGGAAGTAAGCTCCCGTATAGCTCTTCGCCGGACTAGCTCATCTGTGGCACCTTTCACCCCCTCCCAGGGTAAAGAACCTCGAGCAAAGTATACGAACATGTACTTAACCTAGCGATTCTTAATCCCCCCTCCAATGATTGTTCTTAAAGTAGGTGAGTATCGATGGCCCGCCATCAAATGCATGGGCAGACTTACCGAGTCCCTCCTGATTCTTTATTCTGGCGTATTCAAACGGGAGGCCCCGAGGGCCAAATTCCGTTGCGTCGTCAGAGAAACCCTTCACCAGACCGAAATCGACGGTGTATTATGTGTTTCCCTGTCGTCCGATGCCCATGAGGAAGTTGTCAGGCTTGATGTCGCGGTGAAGAAAACGCCGATGGATACGCTCGAGTCGACAAATGGCCTGGTCAGCGATTAGGAGTATGTAGGGTCTTGAGCGAGAATTTCCTGTCGCAATAGACGAGGAGATCTCTCAGTGACGGCCCCAGAAGATCAAACATGAGCACGTTATAATCTTCCTCCCCTCCGAACCAGTGTACCCACGGAATCCCGACCTCGCCATCAAGTTCTCAATATCTCCTTTCTTCTACCATGAGCACTCCCATGTCGGTTGGGGAATCCATCAGGTTTGATAACGACTTCTTCTCGAGTATCCGTGTCGGTTCCTTACCAAATCAGTCTCCAGACAGCGTCGCGTCGCTCTGGAGTGGACAGGGCACAATCCCAGAGTAGACCATGCCGAAAGCTCCATAGCCAAGCTTGCGGTCGACGCGATATCTTTGGTCAAGAAGAATGTCCTAGGTAGTCGTTAGTAAGGTTGCGCATTGGGAGTACGAGCAGACCTTTTACCGTCATCTTCATACTCTCATACAGTAGCGGCTACGATAGTAGAATCGTACCTGAAGTCTCGCTGTGGCGGCCTCTCCAGTTATGCGCCCGAGCCCATGAGGTTCTTTGTTTTGAGTGCCGTATTACACCATAGCCTCAGCGAGAGTCGGCTGTCTAGAGTTAGACACTTCCGCCTTTGACGGAAAAGGTCAATCTGCTAAGCTGGCATTTAACAGCTAAACATACGGTAGTTAGTGTACAGGTTACATACCAAGGTGTAGTTCACAATTCCGGCCTCAACTTCTCGACTTCATCTCACTGGCAACAAAATACCCGCCTGCCCTTTCTCGGCGTCGCCTCTTTGTCTCTTCTACATCATGGTCTGTCATCCTCCCTCAAACGCCTGATTGCAATTTGAAACATAAAAAACGCTCCCCTGACAGACCGTTTCACCCCTGATTCCATACTATTTGTCCGTCTGCGGATATAAAGCATATGTAATCATGGCGGTACAGCCAAAGCGAGAAAGGCGAGAAGAACGTAACTCTCTCAGGACGAGCGGTTATACACGGATATTAAGTCAGCAAGTGTTCATCGTCTCTCGAATTCTTCCCCGGAATTCTGGGACAAGATTTGGCTTACGCCTCGTAGCCTGCGAGAACTTCACAGGCGCAACACCTTTTTACCCCTGAAACCTCCGACGCCCAAAGAGCTGATTCCAAGAGACCTTGCTCGATTTGCACGACACGGTAATACTGACCTTCAATATCTTCGGGAGGTAGGCCTCGGCTCCCAAATTTCGAATTCCAATCCACTGACATGACCAGCCACTACTTATAGTATGCAGACCGTAGTCCCGACGTGATGGCTGATACGCCATCCACTATCAGAACGAAAACGACCACCAACACAACCGACCCTCCCTGTGAGCAGAAGAGACTATCCGCTTACGACCTTAATTATAAGCAGCACCTTAACGACTACAGCATCTACTCCCCACATTGTCGGGCTCCGGCACCTGCAAACTTGCACCATCTGCAGCGACGACTATCTACCAAGAGACCTTCCCTTTCGTCATCTCGCCTCCATGAATCGTCCCTTGAGTTTAAAGGCCAAAGTGGAGGAGGCTTGGTTGCGGCAACACGGCGAGCATATTATGACGGTGCCCATGGAGCTCGCGCCATGATAGCCTCCAGAATTGGGGAAATGACGAGCCTGTCTACGACAACAACGCATATTTTTTCAGCGCGACATACCAGGCTACTGGATACACGATATTCCTTACGCTATACTCCCACCAGCTCACAGCTCCCACTATTCCAAGGGGCCGGCCCGAGTATTATATGACTAAGCTAGGGAGTTATGACCTAATAATGGACCTAGATACTTTTCGGTGCGGAGTTACTGCGTTCAGAAATGCACGAGACATGGCGGCACGCTATGGAGCCGACTTCATCGATGCCGCCAACACATAATACCCTAATCAACCCGGCAGATCATCAGGATCTTTCCGAGGATCTTTTTACTGAAGAGGAAACAGGATACAGTATCTTGGGGGCAAGTTTTGCAACAACCACCTGTTATCCCGAACGAACTATCGCCTCCAAACGTAAAAGGGAACCAGATAGTCCCCCATCGAGTCCTACAGGTAATCGTTCAGCTAAGAGACGAACATTTTTAAAGAGATCTAACGGACGTGAAATGGATGTGATTGTTGCCAAGGCCAGCCCTTTGGCAAAAGGGGCAAATCATTCACGACAATTGCAAATCAAAAATAACTAAGAAATAAATAAATAAAAATGAACAAAAAAAAAAAAAAACTCCAAAAGATTGAAATATTAAGAAAGCAATATTTACAATATTTGATATTGGCAAATATATATACATTCATATCTTCACAGTTTTTTGATGATCAACATCTACCACGAGTACGTCTGGTCTGATTTATTATGCTTGTGACCGGTGTTATAGAAGTCACTCCCAATCATCACCGTGGAAGAATAAAGATAAGAGCGAGGTGTGGGCGAAGAAATTGGCATCAAATGGATATAAGAAAGTGAGCAGTCTGACGCCTGAAGCTACATATGATATATATGCAAATAACTACGTACCGGCTTGCAAGATCGGACCCTGGTTGCACTCATGTGTTCGATAGACCAGCAATATGTACCGGAAGAATTTAGATCATGCAATGTAAGAGAATGGACGCTCCACGTTGCTACACGAGTCCTCCAGGGTCACGTGTTTTCAGTATCACGGGTAATGTTGTCAAACAAACAGACTACTAGTAATCTTTGTCAAAGGTCCAAAAATGCGAACGAAACATTATGCAAAAACGAGGGACAAGAGAGTAAACAGTATTTGACCACAGGTGACGCATGGAGTAGGGGGTGTTTGTATTGGCAGCAGAAGAGGCGAAAGGTGAAAAGGGAAAAAAAGGAGGGGGAAGAAAAAAAACAGCACAGACCGGTTCTGAACCCAAGACCTTCAAAAAAAGAAAAGCAGAGGTCGTCACCCGCTAACGGACTATCCAATTGACGATAGCAAGATATCCAACGAGCTAGTTATCCAACTGAGCCAAGCTACTCTGCTGAGAGGGGGTACTGCAAAAACTCCTTATATGCTTAGGCCACGGGGCAACACCCCCGCTGCTGGTGTTGCCCGGTTGCCCCGGTGGGGGATGGAGGGAGCATGGACCGGGCTGGGGACCATGATCCTGATGCATGGTAGACTTTTTGTTGGTCACTTGTAAGATTTGGAGAGGCATTAATCGTACATGAGGTCCTTGCTTGGGATGTTGAGCGGAGAGATACTATTTCCCCCCCCAACCACTGTTCCTGTTCATCCTGCGAGCCATTGTTCATCTATTCCCCAGCATTGCACCAGACTCCAGGCCACATTGACACCTATTGTGACCTCGTACTAATCCTCTACTCGGTCTCCGTCGTCTTCTGGTCTTCTGTTAGGTCACTGCCCGTAGGACCTGTTACAGTCCCTGACACTTTCGCCCTGCACACCATACAGTCCATATCTGTCACATCGACCCTGTCTTTCCGCCTCTTTTCGGCTCGCGTACCTGTGAACCATGGGAAGTAAAGCGCCCCGACAAACTTGACAAGTTCCAGGCCATTGTAAAGGGGTTCTCGGAATCACCATGGGTAGCTATATTGGAGCAAACCGACCATGCCACACGCAAAGAAGCAGGCTTCTAAATTATGCTTGTTGGGGTGAGCCAGTATCGTTTTATCGTCTCTGATGAGTCCCACGCCCCAATAGTACTTGGGGGTTGCCTCGTGTTCGCCGTGGGAGCCCGTGCGCCCGCTGTCGAGGCACTCCTCTTTCCCCTCCTGAGTTTCGCTATTCTCGACCAATTTCGAGTATGCTGATTTGAGCAAGGCAAGGTCACCCCTCAAGGGTTCCTCAGCCTTTTGATGTTCGTCGGTAGAGTGGCGGGGATGGGTTTCAGAGACCGGGGTCGAGCAAAGTCGACTGAACGCCTGCCGGAGGGTCGTCCCGGTCTCCATCTCGGCTCGCGCGACTTCCGTATGCGCCCAGTATAAACCCAAGTTCGTGCTGACGGTCCAGCCGAGAATGTAACTCGTACAGAGTCTCGATGACGCGCGAAGTTGGTGGCCGAACGAGACTCTTCTATACATGATGTGCATCAGCCAGAGAGTAGACGTTGCTGCACCAACTCCGAAGATGGAATTTCCGCAGTCTCGAACCAAGTGTGCTAAGTGGAGTCGTCTCGTCCGGATAGCCCCCGGGGGTGTTGGAGCTTCGAAGCTATCGCGATCGGACATGATGACTGTTAAGTTTCTTGAAGTTGGTAATGGGAGAGATGAGGTGGTCCAGGGCAATGTCAGGTTTTGAACCGAGCAAAAGCCCTAGGATACGCCACGGCGGAGGAAAAAGCAAACATACTGATATAGGATCGACAACAGGGAGAAGCACACGATAGGCCGAACTAACGATAACGGACTATCACATCAACTTGGAAAAGCCTTGGGCATCTATCGACAAAATCATAAACACATCACAACGTCACCGAAAAAACTGGCGTGTTCGAAGAACGGGCAACGCAAACTACCACGTAGCGGACAGATTCGTGAGTAATATAGACTCCGCGTCAATACATCAATGTGTCATGACTCACCCAAAGTACCTAACAGCCAAAAGCACTGCTGATATAGATTCTTCATCCAAAAATTTCCCACACGAACGAGCGTGAATCCAATATCACCTACCTTTGAAACCGCGCCCGCTCGACCCCTTCATTCCCAAGCTGGCGAGCAAACCTCGGTCAAAAGCTCAGTCAGACCTATGTCGGGTGGTGGTCCTCGAGAACTACGAATTCCGGCACACTTCCGACGCGCGAAGATGATCGTCGAGACGAGATCATGACCGGCCCTGAAGCCCACCACCACTTGGCAGAGAAAAAAAAATGTTGCAGCAGTGAGGCTCACGGCCTCTTATGTGATCCTTGGCCAAACCCGCCGGATAGCCGATGCCGTCACTACGTGAACACGAGAAGGGGTTTTGCACTCGAACGCCCAACACGATATTCACCCCACACGGGGACGAAGACAAATGTTGCGCTGGGAAACTCTGCAAAGATGGCACGTAAGACATGGGCACGAAAAGAAGTTAATCGAGAGAGGCCGCCTTCCTCCAACGGAGGCTTGAGCATTCGAAAAGGGGTACTACTCCTTAGAGGCAAATTTCGATGGCGAGGAATCTTTCGGCGTCTACCCGCTGTCGGCTCTACACCTGCCCTCTGCCTCCAGCTTATATCGACTTTGATAATATTCAGGATTTCATATTGCCATATCATCATCCCAATCATATATCAACTCCCCAGCTCAATATCATCAGGCAGTGGCACCGCCGCCATGGCCTCCCTCGTTTTCAACACTGTTACAGCCTCACAAGGTATACCGGAACTGGGAAAGCGCAAGTCAGCTCGTGATACATGCATCTCCAGGGGACACACGAAAACAAAAAAAGAAGCAAAAAAAAGAAACTCACGTAGGGGTTCTCGAAATCGGTGCAGTCCTGCTCTCCGAGCGCCTGGCCTCTCTGGATCCTGTCTTCCTCGCTCAGGCCTTCCTCCCTCTGCTGCTTATCGCGGCGGCGGTTGCGCAGGACGAGCACGACTCTCCAGGTCACGAGGAGGAGAAATTCGAGGCCGAAGCAGATCGCGCAGCCGGTGGTCCCGGGGATATACCTTGGCTAAAGCAAGTTGTTAGGTTTCGACGACGGACGGGTCTTGGAGGAGGAGGAGGAAGGGGGGGGGGGGGGGAGTAATCATGGAAGCGGCACTTACGGCGTCTTTAGAATCGAAAATCTGGGATCCCACCATGTTTCCTATCGGAGTCCGGTGTCAGTACAATGGATCTACGGCCGTTTGTCTCGGGTCTTCTTACCGACGCAATAACCCACAAAGGTGAAGGACGACGTCAGGGTACGCTTCGTTCGTCCGGCCACGTTGGATGGGATAAGCGTCCATGCCAGGAAGAGCGCGACCGTGTAGATCACCGTGATGAAGAACGCTCCCCACTTGGTCCACTTGTGCTGAGGTTCGTTGGGGAGCAGGGCCATGACGATGAACCCGACGAAGGGCGGGATGACGCTGATCATCATGAAGTACCTGCTGCGTGTTAGTGACAGCCTGCTACCGTCTCGATCAGGTAGGTCGTCTTACAGGCGGAGATTCTTCTTGCGGCTGGTGACGATACCGATCATGATGAACCACAGGACCGAGAGGACGTTCCTCGGGATTTCCAGGAGGATGACTTGCAGGCTGGCTGAAGAAAAGATGTCAATACGTCTTCTCAAGATCCCTAGTCTATCACCACCTCGAAGCCACACTCACTGAAGCCGAACGTCTTGTTGATGATCGAGCCGAAGGTAGTTATGCCGCCAGAGGGAATGCTCGACAAGAAAGCGTTAAGTCCAGCGAACCAGAAACAAGGATCGACTAGACACTCGCGGGCTTGAGCCCACTTCCAATGCTTGATGCCCGTCTGATCGTGGCCGGTGTTGTTGGTTCTGATCCGCGTGTTCGCCATTTTCTTCTCGGCGGGCGTCAACCAGCGGACTTCCGAGGGCGTCCCGAGGAAAAACAGGCACAAGATCCCGACTATGATAGTCAGGGCTCCCAAGAACTGTATATTTCCCCATGTTTGTTTAGCCGGGAGTAGGGAAGCAGTACGGTTGATAGCCATGTACTCACGTAGGACATATATCGCCAGGCTTCAAACTCCGGTCCCCGCGAGTTCTGAACGCTCCCGATACCGTACAGGATCAGGTGCGCGATGACGCCGAATCCTGCATTGGCACTCTGGAAGACGAGCGATCTAGAGGCATGTTCTCTTGTCGTGTACCATGAGCCGATGACCAGCATGAATCCAGGAGAAATGCAGCACTGTCTATCATGTTAGAAAATGTGGACCGGAAAGCTTTTCGCGTCTTAATAGGACGTACCTCGAACGCTCCCTGGAGTGCGCGTAGGGCAATGAGTTGCGAGAAGTTATTCGCGAAGCCGATGCAGAGAACAATGACTCCCCAGCAGATCATCTAGTGAATGAGCATTAGAAACCTCTTCGCTTCCGGCCGTCCTCATATCAGCTAGAATGGGTTGTAGACTGAAGGAAAATCGTTTAGGTGAGAGTATATTTACGCACTGCGGATCTGTTAGTGAATGGCAAAAGGGGCTGGGGTCTCTCCGCGCATACCATAGCATGACAACGTCCGGCCCATCTTGTACCGCTGAAGCATAACGTTCGATGGGAACTCGCAGACGAGGTACGTGATGTAGAATATCGTCGTCAACCATGCGTACTGTTGCCCCACGAGTCCGGTGTCCTGGGCAAAAAGGCGTGAGTGACTGAGGGGCAGCAGAGGGTGATCTAGGTCGCGGGACATACCTCTCGGAGACCAAAGTTGGCCTGTGTGCCTATGGCCGTCTTGTCGGTTTGTTGGATTCCATAGCAGCACCACATCAGAAAGAGTAGATATTTATCTATCTTTCGCTTAAGTTTCTTGTACTGTTCATCCGTATATGGCTCTACATCTAGGTTGTCAGCGTCTTTCTCTCGACGAGAAAGCTTAGGGAGAGTATGGCATACCATGAGCCTCTTGCACATCGCCATCTACGACACTGTTGCTGGTGCTTGCCTCGGCCTCGGTGGTCTTCTCCGGGTTCTTCTCGGGGTCCTTGACGGTCGCGGCCTGGGTGACGGCCACAGCGGACTCTGTTTCGACCGGCAAGGCCGTGATCTCAGGTGGCTGCGACATGGCACCAGATACAAACTCACCAGTGATATGAGCGAAGTTTCGATGAAAGTGATCTGCAAGTTGAGGCTCATGGCGGTTATGTATATCAATACGCCAAGTCACGTCCCTGCAAGGACCCTCCCATATCTTTTCTTTGCGGAGCTGGGCAGATAAGATCGCTGCATCCACCAAGCCTTTTCTTCCCTTTTCCAGGCACCGGGCCACCGTCCGTCAGGTTACTTGACAATCTCAGAAATATTCTGGGCTTTGCGTTGCGGAGGGGGAGGAGGCGAAAGGGTAGTGGGCATGGTCCCGTCCCGACTGGCCGGGTAGGAACTTACCTCCCGTCGGCCTTGGTCCTATGGGTGTCAATACAGACGCGATGGAGGACCTCCTCGTCACTTTAAGTAGAGTGTGATACTTGGTAAAGGAGAGCCGTTCCTGATGCTAGCTTCTCGACAAGTTCGATATCCTTGGGTCAGAGAGAGCCGGTCGATTTACTTAGTCCGATAGCCCGTTCACCACCCCGTGGTGGCAAGGGAGCCATTACTGTGGTACTTATTCATCGGCACACCCCGATACAAACCGTGATAGTGAAAAGCGCCTCAGCGCGTCAAGAAAAAACAACTATAAATCTGTGGTAGATCGTCCACCTTTATGTAACTGATGGTGGTGGATGTCCTACTTCCTGTTGACACCATTGCCATTAACAAGCTCCCAGTGGAAATCATTTCACATTCGCATTTGACCCTTTCGCGCGATAGAGATGCCCTTTATTACATATGGGATTTTGTCAATTCCCTAATCACTCGGTGAGACTGAGCGCGACATTTGATGTCCTGGAACTCATGGCATATTAGTGGTGGAAGGAAGAGAAATATGGTGAAGATGTACTTATTCAGCCCGAAAAAAAGGTCGGACGAACTCCGTGCGACTGCGATGGGTCCGACCGAGTCCGATAGGGTCCGACAGACAGACAGCAAGGTTTGTAGAATTACCATCCGCGTATCGTCACTGTCATAGGCGACGGCTCGCTCAGCTGGGATAATAAATATTCTTGGAGGAGTTACGTGCGGCTAACATTATGGTAATTAGGTAGGTTAAGTAGTCGTCTTAAAAAACAATTCATTTGTTGTGTGCAGAGGGAAAGCGGCCGGGGCGGTGGGGGTAAGAGCTGACCCCCCTGCCTCCAAGGAGGGATGACAGAGCACTGAGGCCGTTTTCTGGGTAAACATCTTCCAGAGAGGTAGTTTCTATACATATGTAGACGGCGACTGACTTTCAGACTGGATGTTATCTACTGTAGTATCACCCTTCGAGTTCGAGATCAGTCAATGTGAATCATTCCACGACGCTTATTCTACGGAATGAGACAGACCAACACGCGAGGAACTCTTTATATATATATATACATTTGAAACGAACAACTCTGTGCTAGCCGCCGCGGTCGTCATTCAGTCCCGCAGCCTGAGGACGAGACGTCAAAATCAGCGCTGCCTTGACCTTCAAAGGCTTCTCCCACATCAACCCAAACTCCGCTCACTGGAACCCAAAGAATGCCAGCGTCATGTCAGCCTGGAAGGGCGGGATGTGGCCGCCGCCCGCGACCTCGTAGCCCACGAGCTCGGTGCCGTCGCCGTACTCGATCCTCGTCCAGCTGGCGATCGGGTCGTCGGTCACGTTCTGGGCGAAGCTGAGCCCCTTGACCGTGCTCCACTGGTCGAGCTGCGCGCCCAGGTTGTTGATCGTGACGGCGAAGTCGGCCGTGCCGTGCACGATCATCATCCGGGGGTACGCGCCCGTGTAGCCGGGGTACGCGTCGGCGACGAGGGACGCCCACTGGTCCGGCGTGTAGGTGGAGGCCTTGGTGCCTAGCGGGCAGCTCTGGTCGGCGGCGAAGGGCGTGGACGACGCGGCCCCGAGCCAGCAGCCCGCGGGCACGCCCGAGTAGGAGATACCGGCTTGGAAGACATCCGGGTAGGTCGCGGCTAGCACGTTGGTCTCCATCGCGCCCGATGAAGCGCCGATGACGAATACCTTCTCCGGGTCGGCGTCGTACTCGCTGATCGCCCATTGCACGAGTCCGACAAGGCCCTGAGACGTCGTTCATTAGTCGCATCCTTCTGCGCAGCGGGGCTTTCCGTCGCTTACCTGAGAATCGCTCCCACCGTCGTGTACATTGGTCTCCGGGGACCAAGCATCCCAGCAGTTGAAACTGTCTTCAACGTTGGATGTTGGGAATAACATGATAAAGTTGAGAGAGTCGATGTACGATGGTAGCGTGGTCATGGACTGGTAGAGAGACCCTGTCCCACCACAAGGGTGCAACTATCCGTCTGTAAGTTAAATGTGATAAACATTTTTGTAGGCATGACATACGCCCAAAATAACAGCCGGGCTCTCTCCAATGGTGTCTGGCGTCAAGACAATAGATGCGCCCAAGTTACTCGGGTTGGGCGACCAGTCTGATACGGAGCCGGTCTGGTATGCGCTCGCCACGCCTACGAAGGCGGCTGAGAGGATAGAAGCTCGCATGCTGAATGAGTCGATGGGTGGTTTTTTGCGATTCGATAAAGACCGTGGATGATCCTCGATATCATCTCCAACAATGGCCCGAGGAGCAGTTCAGTATAAATAGCCGTCTTCGCGTGTGTCAAGAGTCGCACACGCGCGCGAGAATCCCTGGCAGGATGAGGGTATAACTCACGGCAGTAAGCTTCGGCATGGTTTCCTGGGTAGTATTATACCTAACCTTACCTACCTAAGAAAAGGGGTTGGTTGCATGCAACAACACGAAAAAAGCTGACGGAGTTCATCCCCCGCCGCTCGCCTCCGAGTGAACTACCTAAATCGTCCGGCACGGCAAGGGAGGCCGGCATCACGTAGGCGAACAGTAGGACAGTAGGTAGGTACTGAAAGGGAGGCCAGGCACATTGCATGGTGGGAACCGGGGTCGCGAACTGGACTCCATATAAGGCACCTGGAGGACTGGTACCGCCGCGCATCCACACTCTGCCCCTTACTATGTAACCTAGTGACATCTGTCACTCCACTGACAAGACACCACAACGTCATGTCCCTGGGTATGAAGATAATGAGGTTCCGGGGATGGCGGGAACGGAGGCCTGCCCAATCCCAATTAGGGACCGATCTTGATAACTTCCCCAACGGGAAGGTCGGAGGTTGTCGCTTGCGCGAAAAGATTATCCACTACTCATGCGCTCGGATCGTTGACTTCGGTTAGGGGGTTGCATTGACAGCCCTACCATAGTACCGCAGTGGGTTAGAGATAATCTTTGGAGGGTTTCAGGGGTTTGCACAGCCGAACACGGCCCACTTCTGCCTTTCCTTTAATTGATATACAGTACCCCCTATTTCTTTTTCTTCTTTCTGGACACGAGCGTAGGCATATCTACACGTTTAGCGGCTGTCAGGAGCATTGAGGAGGTACGCCCGCAGAATACCTATATTCTATTCATTCGCGGTGCTGGCAGCCGCCATTCATGCGCTAGGTGGCGATGAGGGAGTCTTCCAAGGTTACATAGAAATCTGTCACGTCCCTCGACGAGCTCACCCGGTGGTCGGCTGCGTAAGGCAACATGAATCAACGCTCTAATGATAGACGGAATCGGAACACGAAATGGTTTTTTTCACATCAGTTTCATCTTCAATTCCATCATACCGGAGACTGGTGCGCGGCGGGGGGTTGCTTTGTTAACTTGATGTTGCCAACAACAACCTCGACTTGCGTACGTGTGTCATTGCGGATCCCACAACAATATTCAAGAACACCTCCATCCCTCATCAGGAGAAATGAAATGCACATCCGATCTCCTGCTTTACTGGCTAGGGACCAGAGCGCAGATGCTCAGACTGGGAAGAAGAAGAAGACTCGGAAAATGATGTGAGGGATGCAAAGGATGAAGGAAAAAAAGGGCCAGATCGTAAAAGGTGCATACCACTACAGCTTCAAGGTTGTATGTTCAGCTGTTCCCAAGCCATGAATCTACTTACTACTCATGACCTGCGCTAATGAATGAACGCAGCCCTTATTCTGCATGTCTCTGTTGGCCGCGTTCACCCGATACTTGACGCCCATGCTGCCCGGAGCCCGGTGCCCCTACTGCTACCGACCTAGGTAAAGCAAAGAGAAGACTTGGGATTCGGAAAAGGTAAACAATGGGTATGGCTTCATTTACGGTAATTGGATGTGCCACAGTCTGAGCCTGCTGGTCTCTAGTCATGTGGCTCTCTTGATAACGGTATTAAAGTGAACACCAAAGTTAACCCCTTTTCTTTTTAGCTTTGCGTCGGGAGAGCCGATAAACTTAAAAGCTGTTACTTTGACTACCGACAATATGGTACTTTGGACGAATTTGTTTGGAAAAGGAGACGCGTCGCGACGAAGAATTAATAAAAGAAGTGAAAGACTACTCTACATACACACAAATAAACCTACGAGAAGCAGACACTCGTATTGAATACCTTCACACCCCAATATCGCGACATTGAGGGAAAATCTTGTTTCTGTCACTTGCAGCAGTCAGATAGCCGTCATCGAACTACTGTACACCATAGTTCAAAATTCACTACATCAGGCTTCAGCGCTATGAACTACGACATCGGGGATGTTTCGCCCACCTCTGGGTATTCCAAGATCGGTGCAGGAGCTTGCGGTACCATCTACTCGCCCATACCAGGCCGCCCCGAAATCTCCTCCCCTCCGGCCATACCACCGCCCATCATCCTCAAACGCGGCGATGGCGACTCAGCAAGATCCGTCAGGAACGACTACGGCATGCACCAGGCCGTGCTACAGGCCTCGAAAACCTACGCCAGCCAACTAAAACACCATAATGTCCTCGTCCCGGACTGCCACGCCTTGGTCGAAAGCGGCAGTATGTCGGGCGGCGGCAACAATGCTCATGCTGATCACCTGGGTTCTCTATTCGCCGAGAAATACGACATCCTCGTCGCCGAACGCATCCCCTCGCTCAGCGACCACACGCAGCACGCACTCATCGATCGGTACTGTCCCGCGGGGAAAAGGGCGCAGATCCGAGAAGGCGTGCGGATGGACCAGAACCAGAACTGCCTCGTCAGACCCTATCTAGGCCGGCGGAAGAGCCAACCCTCTGCTTTCTTCCGGCTGCGCAACTTCGGACTGTGTGCGGATCAGATGGAGGAGCTAGGCGCCGACATGGACGGCTACGCTAGAGCGCTGGCATGTAGCCTGGCGTTGATGCACTGGGGGGCCGGGATCGATGCCGATGATATCGAGTTCGTGCTGGCGCCCGCCCGGAACGACCCGGCGGAGGCGCCGCCGTCGTTGGGCTTCCGGTCCGGCGAGGTCCTAGGCGACCACTGCTGCCTGTGGATACTAGATTTCGATCGGTGCCGCCGGATGACGATGGATGAGGCCGGGGTCGAACAGGCCGCGAGGGCGTTCCTGCGGAACGATCCGTACTACCCCCGCCCGGGCCGGGATAACGCCAACGACCAGAGGCTATGGCGTTTGTTCGCCGGGGCTTTCATTGCCGAGAGCAACGAGATGATGCTGCGGTCCGGCGCTGACAAGTTCCGGGTGATGAGCGGCCTCCCGGAGAAACTTATCGCCAAAATCGAGGAGCTTCAAGGATCCAAGTCGCGTATGATTTGATGATAGCGGGCGACATCACGACTGAGGAAGCCCTTCGGCTTAGCCTGTGTCATTTTATGCGAAGCGGCGGGACTGAACGCGGGTAGAGGGAGTCTTCAAGGTCCTTGCATGACGGGCATATTTCAACAACGTCTCGTTCCGGAAACCCCCTATACCACATTGGCCCTCACCAAGATAGCCGGCCCCAGAGAGAACCACCAGGTGATGATGATGATCACAGCCGTGGTGCAGGACAAGACGCCAAGGCCGACCGGCGCGTCTATCCCATCGAAGACGAAGCTGTGGGATGGAACGATCTTGGCGCAAGTAACCTACGACTCAGCGCAGGCGGCGCATCGGGATTCCTACCTACTTACGTGCTGGGGAGGTCCTGTTTCTGGTCAGGCTGAGTAGCTACACGATTTGATCTGGATAATGCAGAATACCTTACTACATGGTATTAGCCTCACAACATTGCGCCATTGTGTTCGGGCATTCAGGATGGATGGTGCGAGTACAATTTTCCTGTTTCATTCTATCTAACCCTAATGGGACTTGTGGCCTCTCAAGACGATGGTGAGGAGTTTGAGTTAATATTGATTGTATATTTCTATGCAGACTTCTCCTCCGGTCGTCTGTGTACGGATGTTAGAACTCAGAGGGTGGTGTATGGAGGGAGATGAAGGTTGTTGATACCTACCTAGGTATGTATGTACCTTAGCAGTAATTCAATCCAATCCATCCCTGCCTTTACATGACAGTACAGCTCCAGTCAATCCTGCCGCCATTCTGCGATGATGTCCACTGAAGCTCGGGGAGCTTGACTATGGTTGGGAGCGATTGCATGTTGGGTAGTAGCTTGATAGTTTTTGAGAATTTTGCGAGTTTTGATGCGTTTGGTACTGGAATACAGCAAGTCACGGCTTCAGGCGGTGGTCAAGCGGGCTGACGCAGCTCATATACTTATTGGCACCGCAGTTCAAAGGGCTTTGTGATGGATGGTGTGTCTTTATCACATCGCTCTTTCATGTAATTTGACAAGATTCATGACCTTTGATAGGACTAAAAATAGAAGCAGAACAACTAAGCGTAATGTCTTGAATAAAGCAGCAGCCGTGATAACAAAGAGAAGGGTCATCAAAAAATTGCCACAAAGGTCAACAATGGAAATTCGGGGCGGCTTTTCAGTGATACAGGACAGAACCAGCAGTCCTCACAGACAAGCACCGGCGTTGGGATAAAGCTGATAAGACAGGACCGAGGAATGTATAGCATACCTCTCTCAGAACAAGACCATTATTTGACTGACATTGTGAATGAGATTGCCTTCATTCAACGTTTGCTCTATGTCCTGAGTCACGCCGGAAATAGGTAGTGAACCTTGGTATACCTTGAGAGTTGACTCCCAGGAAGCCGAACAGATAGTCTAGATGGGGGTTTTGAGAAACACAAGATTAACCGAAGCGAGCGCTTATACGGTCCAGTTCTTCTCCCTGCCTCTCCTCTTCGTAAGACCTTCTTATGAACAGGAGAGTTGGGCCAGTTGATTGAATGGTCGAGAAGCTTTCGGGGGTGGCTATGGAGATAATGAATGATGATGCTCATGATGATTTTCTAGCTGGCAAAGAATCCCCCCAGCTAATAATAAGTACAGTAGGTAGCCCTGGAGGGCACTGTAGCCACAATGGCCTAGCCACTCTACTGCGCCATAACCCTGGAGGTTAATACCTCTCAACACAATCGACACTCCTTCCGCGTCTCTCAAACTGCATACCTAGGTAGTGCATTCTCCCATGGAAACACAACAATTGAGAACAATGACTCCGAAAGATACCACGAGTTTTTCTCTCTTGTACCCTCTTGTACAAGAGGGTGCGGGTCCCTCTCGGGTGATACCTGAGCCACCCAGCCACTGTTCCACAACCCGGAATTGGTATTGGTATTGTACAGAGTAGAGGGTGGGTGTCCGCGCAGGGAGAGCCACGTGGATGATACCATTGCATCCGACGTCCCGTATTCGGGCTCATTTCTTCGGGTTTGCGAAAACACTCATCTCTCTACTCGCCGGATATCGTGAGGTTTGAGTGCCCTATCAGCACACAAACAAGCCTTGTTTGTTACCTACCTAGGTATGTTACATAGGTACTTAGCCTACAAGCTGGAGCTCGCATGTATGCTTTGCCATCTCGCATGCATTCCCCGGCGTTCCACTCAAGCATCCCCTCATCTCGGGATGAGCCGTTGGGGATGGCGCATAGGGACAACGCGGGGAATTTGCCTGCTCGCTTATCGTGCGAGTTGGCAAACTCTGGCTCCTCGAAACGATGCTCTCGTGCATAGTTATCCCGAAGCCGCAGGACGACTCGGTAGACCCTCACCCTGTGCCGCCGCGGTGCAGGCTGCATGCACGAATGACGCATTACAATATTCGAGCGCGGGCATACGAGGTGCCTGCGATGCAGCTAGGTAGTGTTGCATTGGATTCCCTAGATGCGATGCACCTCGCTGAACATGCCGAGTCATACCTACTTACCTAGGTAGGTACTTAAGCAAGCATGCCAACCTCCTCTCTCTATATACTCAAGCCTGCTCCTCATAGACTAGTCCCTCGTCTGGACAGCGCAGCGTGACAAGCTAAGCCTCAGATGGTCTTCAACACCATGTTGCTGCCAACGGGTTTCTGCATCGTTGTCGCCATCTTGCAGGTGGCGGCCCAGGTGACGCCCGCGCCTATTGTTGACGTCTCGTATGCCAGCTATCAGGGTTATTACAATGACACGAGTCAAATGAACATCTACAAAGGGATCAGATACGCCGCCCCTCCTGTTGGTGAGCTCAGATGGCAACGGCCGCAAGCCCCATCCACGAACCGAAGTCAAGTCATCCAGGCCACCGAGTTTGGCCCAACTTGCCCCCAGTCTGGCAATGGACCCAACCCGCCCGCGGTGCCTGCACCCACGGGTGATGAGGATTGCCTATTCTTGAGCGTCTATGCCCCGGCAGACCGAACCAATCTCCCTGTATTTGTCTGGATACACGGAGGCGGCTACGGAGGTAAGCATCAGGATCAAGTCCTCTCCCTTTGTGGCATGACAAGCTCTCAGGCTGTCTAGAAGGAGTAGATACTCACACCTAAGTGTGACTCAGCGGGCGATGGAACATTCGACTTTACTCCGCTAATGATCGCCAACGGGAACACCTTTGTCACGGTCACAATCCAGTATAGACTCGGTGCCTTCGGTTTCTTGTCTTCTGCTGAGGTCGCCGGATATGGCGTTCCCAATGCTGGTATCTACGATATGCATTTCGCATTGGAATGGGTTCGAGATCACATTTCCAAGTTTGGTGGAGATCCTGATCGAGTGACGATTGCAGGAGAGTCCGCAGGGGGTGGTGCCGTGATGCTTCTTGGGATGGCCTATGGAGGCGAAGACGATCGCTTATTCGAGGGTGTGATTGCTTCTAGCCCGTATCTGCCGACACAGTGGGACTATGCTGATGCATGGCCAACCATCAGCTATGACAAATTCGCAGAGCAAGCTGGCTGTTCCGCGGATGAGATTCTCGCCAGCTCTTCTGTGTTCGACTGTCTGGTTCAAGCGGATACCATCCTTCTCCAGGATGCCAGTGCGAATGTCAGTGCAGACGGGCTGTATGGCCAATGGGCCTTCATTCCTGTTACGGATAAGAGGTTGATCCCATCAAGACCCTCGAAACAACTTCTCGGAGGAAAAGTCAACGGGGACCGTATACTTGCAACGAATAACGCAAACGAAGGGGCCACCTTCGTTCCCCGGAACATCACCACCGAGGCGGAATTTGTGAATTTCGTCCTGTCCAACTATCCTCGGCTCACCGAGGCAAACACAACGGCACTCCTGGAGCTATATGCGGTACCTGACGACTCGAGCGAAATATACGTCGACTCGGACGGGATAAATCCCCCCTTTTCAACCACGAATTCCCAGTGGGCGGTTGGCTGGCAACAGGCCGCATACAACTTTTACGCAGAAACGACTTTTATATGTTCCGGGTACTGGCTCGGAGACGCATATGCTTTGAAGGATGGAAAAGCAGTGAGTGATTTGCGAGTTAACTATTATCCCTTTTGGTTTTCATCCAGTACGTCGCCTTTATATTCAGATGGATGTTCCTGACCCTTGTATTGTCGTAGTGGCGTTATCAGTATTCTGTACCGCCGGCTCCTCATGGCGCGGACCTGACACCCCTTCTCGTACCTACGTATCCATCCGGCCTGGGCTTCCCTGAATCCCTTGGTGTTGCAGACAAACAGATATGGGGCAACTTCATCGTCAATGGGGAACCTGGTCTCACTGCTTCTCAGGTCGAAGCTGGTGGCCAGGAAGTCTCTGCTGCCTCAGTTGCGACATGGCCGCCGTGGGGCGGGAAGCCCGAAGATGACCATAGTAAGCCAAAACCCCTGACCAAACTCCGCACACGCAGAACTATGACTCATCTAATGTGTGTCCAGTGCTGAACCTGAACGTAACGGGTGGTTTGCCGCTCGCCACGTCGTATGAGCTCGACGGAGCCACGATTCCTATCGTGAGCTACGTCTCCGGTGACGGAGCCGACTCGGTGCCGCTACTTCCTGATTTCAAAGTCGTACAAGGCTGGACCTGGGAGAACGGGAGGGGGAAACGATGCGAACTACTGGCAGAACTAGGAGACTGGATACTGGAATGAGCAGTAAGTAGGTTGAAAGGGTTGAGATTGAAGGGATTTACTGCGGATGGCTGATGGGGTTTTCGGTTATCATAGCGAATAATCAGAATCAGGTATTCCATTGAGTTGAATGTAATTTCTGCATAACCTGTAAGACAAAATGCCCACAGCATCATCGTTAGAAGATCGCCCCCAGTCGAGAGATGGGAAGAAACAGTAGGGGAGTAGATAGATCAGCCCCCGGCGTGGTGAGGCTGAAAGTAGGCTGAGACCAAGACAACGGTCCGCAACACCTCATGGCGAATCCCGTGCCTTTCAGAGCGCCTTGGGCGCCTCTGGGCTGTGGGAGGATGTGGTTTATCGAGGCCCAGGCCGAGAAGCCACGATGGCCTCCTTGACACATGGCTAGCTGAGCCTCCATCGCTCGTGCCGACCTGGTTTTACATCCGCCGATCTAGACCTCGCCAGGGCTATTCCCAGCCTCATAACTATCCACGCTTTGAGCCCAGAAGATAGGAGTCTCTTCGAAAATCAAAAGGGCATAAAAGGTAAGAGGGGTACCCATCCGATTCCCAATCCAAGGGGTCAACTACTCTTCTTCTTCATTCCGTGCCCACCGCCATACACATCCCGTTTCAACAACCAAGATGTCTCGAGCGCTCGCTGAGAGGGTAGCCAAGCTGCCTAAATTCCCATCGGACGCGTCTGGTATCACGCCAGGTCAGTACGTCGTCAAATGCGCGACGGAGAAAACGGTCGAGGCCACCGATGACAAGATCGAGGCCGAACTGTGGTTCAAGACTGCGGTAAAGCATAACTTTGACGCTTCTATTCTTGATCATTGTCTACGCAAATTGACTGACTTGTCTTCTCCATCCTACAGGGACTGGATCTCGCTACCGTGCGCAAGATCACCAAACTCCAGCTGATCGCCGAGTCCCACGACCAGGGCTTCGCCGACGGGACGTCGGCGGGCAATTGGACTTGGCTGGAGCTTGCCATATTCGAGGATGAGACGGCCTGGGCCCCGAAGGTCAAGGACGGGGTGGAGCTGGTGTGGAAGAGTCACTATAACAATTTCCTGCAACCTGAATTCGACTGGGTGAGTTACGCTTGGTGCTCCTTCTCCGTGTATCAATGCATGGAAACAGGGAGTGAGTGAGTGAGTCTGTATCCCGCTAACACAGTGAAATACATATAGGAGGATGGAATGGTATTCGGCAAACACCACGACATTCTCCATTTCCTTGATGTGAGTGAGACCTCGGTTTACCTGTTCGAGACGGCAGAGCAGATCCACCGACTTACCGGGACATCAGGAAGGAAACGTCATCGCGGTTCGCCTGTGTGCTCGATTCCCTGGCTGGCTCATAGCTGCCCGTAACGGGAATCTCCTCATCGAGATTGGGGACGAAGAATGTGAGTACCGAACCACAATACATATCGTCCCCTGAGATGATTTTACAAGGGTCGCATATCTACTCCATGCGTCCGCGGATTCATGCGAGTGCTCTCCCGATGAACAAGAGGTCGATGGATTTCAGTTTATTCGACCTCCGTACATCACATCAGGGGTACAGTAGATAGACTAGGACAATGATGCGCGGCTGATCCCTTGATACTAGTGGACCGCGAGACCCCCCAGTACGGACAACTGGTATCTGAGACCAAGAACCTCCAAGAGGTCTTCAACGAGGTCAACCTACACACGGGACAAGTCTACCTGCCCAGCCTGCCCGACGGCCTGTTCCGTGCCGAAGCCCTAGGAACCGGCGACAAGCGTCCACTTCGCGTTCTGTCTCTAGGTAAATATGCATTTGCCGCCTTTGTTTGACTGACTGTCCGATGATGAGTTTTTTTTCCCGCGTATTGACTGGCCGGCGGTACGACACAGACGGCGGCGGCGTGCGTGGAATCTCGTCTCTCATGCTGCTCAAGGCAGTCATGGACAAGAAGGCTCCGGGGAAGAAACCCTGTGAGGTTTTCGACATGATCGGCGGGACCAGCACAGGAGGGTATGTTCAACCTTCAACCCGTCCGTTTGTCATTCATCCTACCGTCTTCCCTCCCCCCTTCCATCCATCCGCTTAACTAAACAGAGTGAAGTCCTGTCAGAAAGCAAGATTGACAAAAACACAGGTACATCGCCATCATGCTCGGGCGCCTCCGCATGAGCATCGACGACTGCATCGCGCAGTACACGAGCTTCATGGGCCAGATCTTCGAAAAGAGCAAGGCGGGCAAGTGGTGGAGCTTCGTGCGGACGGGCGAGTTCTACGACGCCTCGGTGCTCGAGGGCGTCATCAAGAAGCTGATCCGCGAGCGGCTCGGGGACGAGGACGCGCCGCTACTCCTCGAGAATCCGGAGCAGCAGCCTGCGTGCAAGGTCTTCGTCACCGCCGTCCTCAAGGACCGCGCCAACAACCACGCCCCCGTCTTCCTGCGCTCCTACAAGCACCCGCAGGAGAAGAACTTCCTGCCCGACATCCCGCTGTGGAAGGCGGCGCGCGCGACGTCGGCGGCCCCGGCGTACTTCAAACCCATGACGGTGAGCGGTGTGGAACTCGTCGACGGGGGGCTGCAGGCGAATAATCCTCTGGGATGGTAAGTGTCGATCATCTTTTTTCCAGTACTTTACTCTCTCCCTCCATGTCCCTCTGCCTCACACACTCTCTCTCTTTTCGAAGAAACGTTTCTGTCAATCCGTCCGTCGCCTGCCTCCATTAAAAAGAAAACCACACATCCTTCTTTCATAACATAGTCTACACATAAAACATGACCACAATACCCGACCTGACCTAACATGACCATCCACCCACTCAACCACTCACCCTCTCCAAACCCAGGCTCTGGACCGAAGTCCTCGGCGTCTACGGCCCCGCGCGCCGCACCTCCTGCTTCCTCAGCATCGGCACCGGGATCCCGGCGAACCGCGCCCTGCCGGGCTTCCGGGTGATCGACGTCGCGCACGGGGCGGACCAGGGTTTGGCCGGCATCGCGACCAACACCGAGATCGTCCACGTGCTATTCCAGTCGCTGATCAACGCGTTCGCGCCCGCTCCGGGAGCGCGCAAGTACTGGCGGCTCAACGTCGCCGTCGAGATCCCCGGGACCGACGACTATAAGGACCCGGGGGATATGGACGATACCGGGGCGGTGACGAGGTTCGAGGAGTGGACTAGCGAGTATATAAAGGATTCAGATGAGGATATTACAAAGTGTGCTGAGGCGCTGGTGGAGGGGTGAGTGGTAAGTTAATTAGTGGAACTCTCTAAGGTTAGGTTAGATAGACTAGAAAATCTCGACAGGTTCACACAAGTTAGCCGAGGCGTGTTGCCTCTTTTTCTCATTTGAGACATGTTTCGATACATTTGCATAATACCCCTCTCTGGCCAATGGGGAGAGTTCTCTCGTTTCTCTTCATCTCCCATATACATGTGAACTGGCTAGTTTACGGCATGATTGGGCTGTCCTTCGGGTATATACTTTTCTAGATATTCTTCAGATGATGATACCTTTCTTGATGTCTTAGCCCGAATTATACATAGACCATCTAGCTGGCGGCTTCGGGCAAAAGGCGGAGGTGACCAGAATAAGGCAGCGAGCACATAGCAGTCCCTAGTATATGCTCTAACCTACACCTTCGAGTCCTCCCTTGGTTGACCCAGAGCATCTTCTGGGGATGTCGACGGAACCTCCTCAGTATCAGCAGCTGCCGCAGTCTTGTTCTTGCTCTTTATCTTGTCATCCCTCCTCACATCCCACCCATTGGACCAGCCTATCCAGCCCGTCTCCCTCGGCCCCCTAATCAGCGCAATAATGACGGCGGTGCCCAGGAAGGCTATGTTGCAGCTCCCGCTCCAGACCCAGCCCCCCTGAGCATAGAGCCGATTGCCGGCCGCTGTCCCCGTCAGTTGTCCGGCGAAGCAGAACACCATGTACACCGTGTTGACGCGGTTTCTGGCTTTGGGGTCTAGAGTGTATATATTGCTCCTGTTCGCCGTGTGCGCAAAATTCGCTCCTGTGTCCATCATTATGGCTGCATTACATGTTAGCAAATGCGTATTCAGCAGTAAATGGGATATGATATGGTTACAAGGGTAGAGGCAAAACAAAATCTCAGCATACCTTGAATGATTGGCCCTGCGACGGTGAATCGACCAATAAAGGTACCGATGATGATACCGATAAAATCAAACGCCAGCCCGAGAACGGTTGAGAAGAGAAAAACGAAACGATCGGTGATCAAGCGTGACCACACCGGGGCCAGAACAACGACAGCAATACCAATGAAGGCGAACAGACCGATTTCGAGGGAGTTGTAGTTGTACGGCGGCGAAGCGAGCAGAAAAGTCAGCGTAGTCCAGAACGAGGTGAAGGCGCCGGAGAGGAGGAACCCGGCGAGACAAGCCTGGACGAGGATCGGCTCGGTGAAGAGCATGGTGGCCATACCGCCGAGGATCTTGAAGTAGTTGAGCCCCTTGTTCTTCGACGGGTAATCCGGAAGATTGAGGAAGAGGATTATAAACGTCAGGTACTGAGCGCCCAAGGCCAGCCAGTATATGTTGCGCCAGGAGGTAAACTGGGATACTATGCCGCTCAAGACGCGGGCGATCAGTAGACCTAGTGCCAGGCCGGATACCACAACTGAGAGCGAGCTCGCGCGTCGGTTGGGTGGCGCAAGGTCACCTACTAAGGGGAGCATGAGCTGTGGTGTGACGGTTCTAGTCGACCTCGGTCAGCGAACGGACTGATCCTGTCAAGGAAAGGGGAACGGGGCGCGTCTTGGCCAGGGAAACATACCCGACACCACATATGAACGACAGGCTGATGAACACATCGAAATTCTGAGTCAGACATAAGCCGACCCACACCGTCGCCGTGGCGAAGATGAGAAAGAGGATGAAGGGCCTCCTCGGCACCATGTCGGCGATGGGACACAGGAACAACAGCCCGACCGCGTAGCCGGCTTGCGATAGCGCGGCGACGTTGGAAGCCTGCTCGTAGCTCACGCGGAAGTCTTCGGCTATGATGTTGAGGATGGGCTGCGGGTAGTACAGGTTGGCTACGGTGAACGTTCCCGACTGTTGTTCGGGTCAGTGGGCGTTATGATTGACTACCAAGTAGGTAACCACAGAGTGAACTGAGAAGAAAAAAAAGAAAGAAAGAAAAAAGAGAACGCTTACAAAAGCCAGCAGTATATTCATCGAAAGCGTGAAGCTGGGCGGATTATCCCTAGAAGATGTCGAGACTATCTGTTAGTTACCGACCTCGAATGACCCCTTTGCCGCTTAACATCGCCGGCTTCCCATGCATGGCATGGTCCCAACGGTCTCAGAGGAGGCGGATAAGATGAGAGATACTAACGGATCGTAACGGCACCTAGCCGGCATCCAATTGAGAACACGCCATATCTTTTGCCATGGACCGGAGGGGCCAATCTCCACGACTGCCGGCGCAGGTGGCGGACCTTGGGTGGCTTGGTTCCCAGTTCCGGTATCGACCTTTTCCTCCGTCTGTACGAAGTCGATGTCAATGTCGATGTCTTGGTTTCGACCGGACTCGTTCGCCACGCCGTTGGTATCGGAGACGCCCATATCTACTTAAGTACTTGCTGTTCCGGAGGGAAAAAAAAAAATAAGGCGACGATGATGTTTGGCATCAACTTTTCCTGTCGATCGGGGCTTGTCAATTGGTCCCAACTAGGTTGCTGTCATCACGAGCAAACCTTGGCTTAGGTATTCCGGCTGGGGAAATCCGAACTGGCGTTGCCGATAAGTGAGTTTGAGGTAGAGTTTTGATGTAAGATTTGACAAGGAGGAAGGAAAAAAGATGCCATCATCGATCGGAATTCATCTCGGTTCTCTATGTATACCTACCTTACCTAGGTACATAAGTAGGTATGTCGGCACTCGCATCAGACTTCCCGGGTAAGTCCTCTTCTTCTCTTTCTCCCGCCTTACGTTGTGATGCATACATGTAGGTAGGTTAGGTTACTATGTAAGTACAGTACCTACACACTACACATTACGACTGGGGATTCGCAAGGCCGATTGTCGGTGTTTGCATCGGATGCCGAAACGCAACACTCCTGCATGCATCTTGGACCCCCCGCGGGATGATGATCCTCTAGGTTAGGTTAGGTGAGTACTAGGTACGCCATACTATCAGGGTAGCCCAGTCAAATCTACGGTCTAGAAATCTCGAATATAAGGGCCGGTCTACGCTGCAAGCACGCTGGCGGAATGATTCACAGACCGTAGATTTACGATATAGGCCTGCATTTCTTCGTACATTGGATGCCAGATGCTGAACGCCCGTCACCTTCTCTGATTATAAATGTAATGCGTCGCGGTCGTGCAACCAACCCATAGATCACAATCGCTTATTAGACAACTGAATTCTTCCTGCAAAAGTTCCCAAGACACATTTCAAGGAGTCACAGACAGATACGAGACGCCTCAAGGATATTTATTATCAAGTGGTCAAGTTTGGATAAGGGCCGAGAAACAGCGGCTTATTTGATGTACTCATGACGCCCGAAGATCACTTCAACCTACATTCATTCCTACCTAAGTTAATTCCTCACTCATCAATGCCTTGCATTCATACATCCTAGGTACATATACGCTGAGAGCTGTCCCCTCCCATCTCCATCGTTGCCAGCCTCCAGAAACTCCCAGCTTACCAAAGCGTGCCCCTCGAGGAACGAAGCTCCGGATGGAAATCAGCCAGAGATCGGAGCCATGCCGACGACAAGTGGCCCTAGATCGAATCATCGGCCATGTCTCGGCCTAGCCCCCCCTCTCTCGACTCACTTGAGATGGAAGGTGGGTTACGATTGATTGACGAGAGAAATGTCATGAAAGAAAGAAAAAAAGAGACCATTTCCTCTTTTACTTCTCTCTCTCTATCTCTATCTCTCTCTGGGGTTTTTTTTTCTTCTCTTTTCTTCTCTTTTCTTTTTCTATGTGCCTAATGCGTCCGGCTGTATATGTACACAGTAAGCAATTGGCCATTCACATGAACGAATCCCATTGATCGACCGATCTTCGCCCGTGATATCTCAATTCTCACTCTCTCGTTCCTACACACGGGCACAACCATCATGGCGGCCGAAGAGACAACCCCACTACTCCTCGGAAATGGTGGGAAAGTCGCCAAAACCGCAAACGCCGTCCTCTTCGGCCCGGCGAATCGTATCCTGCTAGCCGGCTTTCTGATGTCCTTTACCCTGGGCATAACTCAAGTCCCGTGAGCTCCCTCTCCGCCGCCACTGCGACAAATCGTGGTCTGCTCTGCTATAGCCTAGACGCTGACGATGAGTTGATCATTACCAGCATCATTTACGTCTTCCGGTTGATGGAGTGCCAGAGATACTACAACCACCACCCACCCTTCGAGGGCCCGGGCGACTGGTGCCACCGCCGTGAGATCAACGCCGGCACCGCCACCCAGGTCTCCATCCTGGGCATGTCCACCTCCCTGAGCGGCGTCTTCAACCTGTTCATCTGCGGCTACTTGATCAAGCTGTGGGGCCCGCGCTGGGCTTTCTGCTCTCAGACGGCTCTACTCGGTAAGCATACACCCGTAGTTTATAAATATCTATCTATATATTTACATATTGAAACGCCCATGTTCGTGAGATGACGCCTGATGTCTGACTGATGGTTCTTCCTACCTAACCAGGAGTCCGAGTCTCAACGCAAGTCCTCGGAGCTACGATAGGGGGACGAAACGGCGAGCTCATCTTTCAGGCTTGCCAGGCTATCGGGATCGTCGGAGGTAAGTGTCGAGAGGCCTAGACACGTATGTCAGCCAGCGCTTATGCTAAGAACCGCCGTCAAGGTCCCCGCGGGTACCAACTCACCCTCAATACGGCTATCAGCGAGGTGGTCGCCGCCAAAGATCGAACCGCCGTATTCGGGCGACTGCAAGGCTCGCTCATGCTCGGCACCGCCGGCGGTTTCCTCCGTAAGTCCAACTACAGCAGAGGATAGGTAGGAGTCCTGGCTTGGACTGACGCAGCATTTTGCAAGTGGGCGGTGTGCTTGGTGACATCAGGATCCGGCTTCCCTTCGAGACCGCTTTCTTTCTCTACATCGCGTCCACCATCTACGGCGCGCTCTTCCTGCCGACCAAGGTGGGGGATCAGAGTGTCCAAAAGGGTCAGGGGGCCAAGGGCTTCAGTGCTTTCTTCGCCCCGATTAAGATCATCGTGCCGCAGAGGTACCGATTGGAGTCCGGCCAGATCGTCAAAAACTACGGCTTGATCTTCCTGGCCTTGGGAATCTTTTTAGGTGTCGTGAGTAGTCCTCCCCTCTTTCTTAACCCACTCCGTATGTACATGCTTGACGTGTATGTATGCTATCCACCGGGTAAAAGAGAGAAAAAAAAAAACAATACTCATCGCCTTGCTCCTAGTTCGCGTCCGGCTACGCCCCGGTACTCCTGCAGATGTACGCGACCTCGGAGTACAATTTCAACACGACAGAGAACGGGTATCTCATGTTTGGAAACTCCTCCATCCGCGGTCTGTTCCTGCTATTCCTCTTCCCGAAGATCATCTCGTCGGGCAGAGCCTGGTTCAACGGAACAACCGAGAATCGAGGGGACGACGACGACGACGACGACGACGACAACGGCGCTGCTGCTGCTGCTGCTAGAGACATACCGACGAGCCCGCGAGACTTCGAGGCGGACGAGGTCGGCGAGGTGCCACAGGAGCCGACGCGAGCGCCCGACCCCGATCCCGATGAAGAGGACTCCGGTACCGGGTTTGACCTGTTCTTCGTCCGGTGGAGCCTGGTCATCGACTCTCTCGTCACCTTCTTCGCTGGCTTTTCCTCCCACGGCTGGCAGGTATATCTCGGTAAATTTCTTCTTTCTTTTCTCGGCCTCTCCCCTCTCCCGCGTTGCCTTTACCTCACCTTACCCTAACCCCACGTCACCTAAGTACTGGAAACTAATAATAATAAAAAAACTGACACCGAAATACCAGCCGGCTTCCTCCTCCCATTCGCCTCGGGGTCCGCCCCGGCCGCCAAGGGCGTCATGACGGAGATGTGCGCCCGGCACCAGAGGCCCGACGCCATCTCGGCCATCACGCTGGTCGAGAGCACCGCGACGCTCATGACCCAGGGCCTGTTCGGCATGATCTTCGCCGCCTTCTCGGAGGCCGGCGCCCCGCGACTGACCTTCTTTTGCAACGCGGTATGTGTATACCCAGAATAGAGCCTACTTACCTACCTACCTATTGCTCGTCCGTCTCCAGCTCCCCGCCTTATCTATCTACCTTTTGAGAAAAAAACTATTGAGTGACTGATAGAGTGATTATATATCTACTGTCTAGGGCTTCGCCGTACTTGGTTTCATGATCCTTTTCATGGCCCGGTTGCCTCCTACTAATAGTAAGAGGGTTGAAGAGGCAGATGTAGATGAAGATTCAGAGACAGAGACACCGACAGAGGCGGGAGGCTCGGATTCTTCCGGCGAGCCCGGAGATCAACGTCACGAAGAAGAAGAACAATAAACGACAACAGGCGACGAAGCAGACGCCCTAATCATGACGAAATGACACAAGTAACGACAACGACCCTTATAGACTAGATTATCTAGAATGATACACCGCGATCCTTCGTTCGTTCGTTCGTTTCTCTTGTTCACATCTAGGTTAATTCAATAAAGGTGACACGAAGAAGATAAAAGACTTGATTTCATTCATTTCCCGACACTACTGACAGACAGACTGGACTGCCTGCTAGATATATACTTAGTTACCTAGAATGCATTCTGCAACCCGAGCTCCAGCGGGTAGATACTACCACAAATTCGATCATGAAAGCTTTTGACAGTTTAAAGGAAACTGGGTAACGTGAGGAGGATAATGGTGAAGCTGGAGGAATTATTGGGAATGTGATGGGGGATAATCATAAAAAAAAAGGAAAACAGACACCCAAAGACAATTTATTTCAAACCGCCGATACAAACAAAAGGGGAAGGGAAGGGGTTAGGTAAAATGAGAACCACCCCCTCTTTTTTTTTTTCTTTTTTTTTTTTTCAATCAACGTCTTCCTGCTGACCATTCAACAATTTCCCGTCGACAAGCTCCCAGTTCCCGACCTCGGCACTCAGCAAGTCCTCGTCGCCCTCGGCCTTCCCGTTGCCGAACCCGCCCAGATTCCACTTCTCGACCCCTTCGACGCCCTTCAAGGCGTCGGCGAACTCCCGGAACACGTCGGCGTTGAGCCGCTCGTACTCGGCGTAGTCCTTGGGCCAGGAGCCCAGGCGCTCGAGCGCGAGCTTGAGCAGGCGGAGATGCTGGCGGGCGTGCTCGCCGTCGGAGATGGTGGTGTGCTGCTGCTCTGCTGGGGAAGTGGGGAGGTCGTTGAGGAGGCCGGTGTCGGGCTGGCTGGAGTTGTTGAAGAATCCGCCGTAGTTGGATCCGTCGAGGCTGCCCAGCAGCCCGCTGTCTCCTCCCAGGCCGTTGCCCTCGAGGGAGTCGTAGGACGGGTCGCTCAGCACGCGGAGGATGTCCTCGTGGACCGCGGCCGCCTTCTTGTAGTATCGCTTGGCCATGTCCTGCGCGCCCTTCTGCGCCTGATACCGCAGCGCGAGGGTCGTGTACAGCCGCGAGAGCAGCACCGACGTCTCGAGCGTCATCGGGTGGCGCGTCCCGTGCACGCGACGAACGTTATGGAACACGTCCTTGGCGAGGCGAAGGGCTGAGGTCGAGTCGCCCGTCAGGTGCTGGACCATGATGTAGCGCCGGCCCAGGTTATACTTGACAGAAGCGGGCCAGTTGTGGGGCTGCTTCTGGCGGTTGTCCCATAGGATGGTGAGGAGGGAGCCCAGCGGCTTCAGGTCGGATTGCTCGCCGAGTATGATGGCCAGGGTGTTGAGGTGCACCAGCGACAGCTGTGTCGCCAGATTCACCTTCCGGCTCAGGACTCCGAGCACGTCCTTTACGACGGCGGCGGAGACGCCTCGCATCTTCTTGCGTGCTCCCTCGTCGGGCGGAGATGCGAGGTCTTGGCCGGAGACGGCCATGCCGAACATCAGGACCAGCTTCGCGACGGCGAGCGTGCGGTAGGCATCGTGTGCGGAGATGTATGCGAAGGAGGAGAGGGTGAGGTCGCAAGCGGCGTCGTACTTCTTCGCCTTCAGGAGCTCGGCTACGTGCTCGTTGGCGCATATAGCTAGCGATCGAATAAAATCCCGCGACCGATGGGTGCTGAAGTAGTGCAAGATCGTCTGCAGGAATATGTCAACCTGAGAAGGCTGGACGAGATGGACTCGCTTGCCCTCGGTCCTACCGAAGTATGCCGATAATTCGTTGAAGACCTTGGCGGCCGCGATGTCGCGGTGGCTCGTGATTAGGAACTGGTGTAGACGGGCCGCCGACACGATGACGGCGCTGAAGGCGCTCGTCTTGGAGCTGACGAGGCCCCTGAACTCTTCGAAGTAGACGTACTGCGCCGTCAAGACAGCCAAGGTCTCCGTCATGGTCGCCGAGTTGTTGCGGCGCAGACTGTGCTCAAACTGAGCTAGATACACCAGGCTCTGGCGGCCGCGCGCGGAGAGATCGAAGCCACACGTCTTGGTGTTGGATGTATCCTTCATGATGATCTGGCGGTAGATCTCCTCCGTCAGTTCCGTCGCCTTCGTCACCTGGCCGGTCGAGACATAGCTGGAGGCGATGGTAGAGGCGGCGGCGATGAGCCGGACGGATGACGTCTCGGATGACACGACGTTGACCGTCGCCTCCCTGAGCTCCTCGACCACCATCTCCGTCTCTTCCTGTCTGCTGTGGAAGCTCACCAGCTCCGTCAGCTTCGAGAGAGATTCCTCGTGGGCCCAGCCGAGCGTCTGCCGCACGGTGGAGATCCGCTTCCGAAGGACTTTGACCGCGCGTTCGACCTGGGAAGAGGAGATTTTTGTCGAGGAGGTTGAGGCGACGATAGCCGCCTGTTCTTCGTATATCGAGTCGAGCGTGGCACTGACCTCCTGGCGATCGATCTCGTCCGACTTCATCTGCAGTAGTTCTTCGTAGAGCGTTACCGCCTCCAGTTCGAAGCGCTTGGATTCCTGAGAGACCTTTGCGAGATACAGCGTCGCCTTGATGGTGATGCTAGCAGAGGCGCTGAAGACGACCTTGCATTGCGATTGATAGTCAACAGCCACGGTGTGCAGAGCGAGATAGTCCGTCCGCACACTGCGCAGGCACTGGGTGTAGCGGGAGAAGAGGTCTTGCACGAAGGTCTGATCTCCGAGCTTGGGGCTCAATTTGGGTTGCTTGAGGAAAGTTGCGAACAGGATCCTGTAGTAGCGTAGGGCATCAGCGAACAAACCCTTGCTCCAGAGCTCCGTCGAAACAATCACCAGGGGCTCGAAGGCCTCCGGCTTGCTGATCTCCGAGTCCTTGTTGAGGGCGCGGATGATCTTCTCGTAGTACTCGACGAAGATTGGCCGCGGCCGTGTTAGCTCGGCCAGCTCCCAGAGTGTCTTGATGACAGTGCCGTGTTCCGGCCCGTAATGCTTCGTGAAGTCGTCCAGCATCTCCTGCCGGATGCTGATGGTCTCCTCGGCCTGCCCCGTGCGGCGGAAGAACGCGAGCAGCTCGGCGGTCACACGCTCTCGGAGCTTGTCCTCCACCTTCCTGTCGCTTCTCACGGCACGGTAGACGCGGACGCGCATCTCTTTCTCCTTGGTCGCCCGCCGGCGCGCGTGATAGCACTCGCTCAAACGCTCCGCGAGCTCGACGCAGTTATCAACGTGCTTCAGGGGAAGCGTGACGTCTTCGACGTTGGGTAAGAATAGGGATGGCCATAGGCCGTGGAGCATCTTCTTGATAAGCCGGGTCGCATCCTGCCAGCGATGTTGAGATGTGTACATATGGAGGAGGCTGGTGGTTGCGGTGAAAGTGGTCTGCGTGACCTGAGTGACCGACGCAGATGCCTCGATCACCATCTCCTCGAGGGTTGTTTCTGAGGTCACCGTGGTCGAAGAGCTCGATGACTCCATGATCTCCATTGATGTAGCCTGTAGGCTCTGTTGGATCTGCTTATATGATGATGTCTGAGTCTTGCTGGCGCTCTGATAGTACTGGGAACAGTGCTTGAGGACACTCAGCGCCGTCACGCTTGATCCGACCGTCTTCATGACCATCGCCATCTCCTGGAAAAGGGCGGCCGATGTCTCCGTGGTAGAGATGCTGGTATTTCTATATTCCTCCCACGAGCTTGTGAGGATCGAAGATGCCTCGGCCGAGCGCTTCTGAGATCGGAGGAACTTGGAATAACCCAGGACTGCCTTCAACTTCCGCGTCTCCCAGGTTTCCGAATAATGCGCGCGGTACTCCCGGCTCGCGCGCTGCCAGACTTCGACATAGATGCGCTCGGCCAGCTCGAAGCGGCCTTCGGCCACGTACTTCTCAGCTTGCTTGAAGAGAGTCTCGAAATCATACGACCCGTGAACATCGATCAACTCGTCATGTTCAGCGGTGTCGAAAAGCATCGGCACGCTTCTCGTGTGTTCTTCTGCATCTGCTTGATGTATCTCCACATAATCTTCGGTATCTGACATGGCGTCTTCGACATGTCCATGGGTGATCGACCGAATCTTGGTACTGATCTCCTGGACCTTGTGTTCTTCCTTGGTGAGTTGGTAGTGTTCTCGGAGCTGTTTGAGGATGGCAAGGACGTTCTCGGATGTGCTGCCCTGTTGAGCCTTATAGCATTCGACGATTAGGAGAAGGATCTCCTCTCTTCTCGTCATTATCTCGGTCTTGGAACTGGTCACCTGGGTGGCTGTGAGCTCGAGATATATGTTGGCCACCTGCATGGTGACTGCGTGTCGTGCAGTGAGACAGTTTCGGCTCATGACCGAAGCATCGTAAAATAGCGACGTGGCTCTAGCCGTCACTGTGTCACGGTATGATAGGGCAAGGAATATGATCGACTGCAGGGTAGCCTGGTTATCCGAGGGAAGCAAACTGCGGCAGACAGTAGTAGCAAGAGCCTGGTATGCCACACGCACGGGCGTAGGCTTCTGCTCCCAGACCGTCTTCTGCAGGCGAAACACGGCAGTCGAGCCTGGAAAGAACTTAGATACCGACTTGGCGGCTTGCTCACCTTCCTGCAGATACTTTGCGGTCTTGGTGAAGTAGGAGGGCCAGTGACGAGTAGCAAAGTCAAGCAGAGGATATCTATGGAATAGCTGGTTGACATCGTACCAGTCAAGACCAGTGAGCGAGTTCTCATGCTCTTCAACGACGGTGACCTTGATATACACCAAGAGTCTACTGACAAGATCGTCGTAGGCGTCCTTGATGGGAGTGTTCAGCTTGCCTTTCGCAAAGGCGTCGAGGACTGCAGCTCGGATGACCGCGTGGCGAAGAAAGATGAGACCATCTTGTAGGAAGACGAGCGAGTTAGCAGGCCTGAGAATCTGCAGCACGTCGATCTTCTGGTCGACAATTGTGCCTTTATCCGTCCTAACGGACCACAATGTCGCGATGTCCCGTAGCGACAGGGGACGCTCGGCAGCGGCAAGCATCAGCAGCAGTGACTTGGCATCATCGCTCATCTCAGAAGACTGCACCGTGTGGAGCACAAAATCATTGACCTTAAGTTTGGCCTTCAAGAGAGACTCGACCGCCTTGGAGAGATGTTCCGCCGTCTTCTCGGAGCGTACCTGCTTGGTCGCCAGGCTAGCCCAGAGCATGGAGCCGTTGGAGGCTTCGGCAATGCGTGTGATCATCGTATCTTGCTCCAGCTCATGCATCGCGGCAAAGGCCTTGGATGACTTGAGCAGGCCTTTGGTGACAGTCATAATGTCGTCGGAAATCAAGTCTTGGTTGATCACGACACTAGCTAGGTGCGTCGTCGCGGTCGGCTTTTCTGCACCTAGTGTGATGAGCTTCACGTTCGCCCCGTCAGCCACCGCCCGGGTAAGTCTTTGGAACAAGACTTTCTCCCCGCAAGAGGCCTCGTCTAGACCATCGACGACGATGATAAGTTCTCTTGCGCCGGGAAGAGCGCAAGAGAGTGCTCGCTCTAGCGCATCCCACAAGATGTTGTCGTATTCGCTGTCATCGACAGTCTTTCTGCTTCGCTCCTGGGCTTCGAACAAGATTTGTAGGAGCTGAATATTGCCGATGCGTTTCTCGAAGAGTTGGGACAGCAGTGCTTTCGCGACAGCGCGTGGGGTGGCCTCTGCTGGAACTCGACCGTCTGGTGGACTGACGTTAGATGATGATCTGAAATCTTGCGGCTTGGGTGTACTTACTGATAGGCACGAATAGGGTGTTGAAAGTGACACCGCCGATTGGATGTTGCAGATGATCGACAATCACTGAAGCTAGAACGGTCTTACCGGATCCTGGCTTCCCGCTGATGGAGAATTGCTTCAGTGAGCTCTTCAGGAATCGTGCTAGGTATGGTCCGACCCAGACGCAAGTCGACTCCTCCCGGTCGTGGGCCAGATGCGAGACCGTACTCATGGCATTACCTTGGATATGGTCCTCCGGTGCGATCCATTGCTGGATGCTCTTGACATCAGACACTAATATCCCCAGTCAGCGGTTGGCTCGTACAGGTTGACCTCTTGAGATAATGGACTGACCTCGCTCTGCTTCGAGATTCTCCTTGAGCAGCTGGTGTCGCCACATGGACTAGAACAAATCAGATAAGTAACATCTCGATACGACCACGAGTAGCAGGACTTACCTCTGCTATTTTCTCACATCGTTCGCGAAACGTTTTGATCTGGCCTTGAAATACCCCGTATATATTGATCGAAACGGATGCAGTAGTCAAGCCCCGGATTGCTTTATGGAAATGTGTTGACACACTAGCAACGAGCGTCACCAGGTCTGACAAGGCCAGGACCAGCTGCTCTCGTATCTCTTGTGTCACACTGAAGAGCTCGACTCTTTCCAGAAGATTGACGAGGGATACTGACATGGTATAGAAGAAGCCGAACGAGGTCATTAATGCAGGGGCGTTCGATCTTCCCAGCTACAAACGGTGAGTCAACAGCCAGGCTTCGCTTGGTAGAAGAGAAAGGGACCGAAACGAAAGGGAGACAAACCTCGAGGAGAATGCCACAGTAGCCATAGGAAAGCTGCGCCGCGAGATAGCTATCGCCGGCGAACTCCTCAATCGCCAAGTCGAAGGAATGAAGACGCTCCACGAACAGCTGCGCCCAGCTGAGTACCTTGTCGTAGCTGCTCCCGTCCGGGGGATAGTAATCCATGCGCTGGGCGCGAATCCAGTCGAGGATCGAGCTGTGTGGCGAGAAGAGCCTCGAGGAGGTTCCGGAACCGAGCTCGTCACCGCTGTGGCGTTTGAGGGTGTAGACCACACTGGAGATGTGGGATGTGTCGGTCATATTGCCGGCTCTCTTAGAGGACATTCTATGAGCCAAGTGACGATAGGCGCCATTGTTCGAGGCGGTGTCGCTGCCCACCATTCCCGAGACCCGTCTGGAGCTCGAAAGCTGGGTTGAGGAGAAGTGATTCCCGCCAATCGCGGGAGTGGGATTGGGAGATACTAAAGCGGGAGCCATGATGCTAGTTTTCTGGAAGCTACGGTAGCTCTTGGTGCTCGGGGTGATCAAAGGTGAAGAGTTTATTGCGGCCGCAGCGCTGGAACTCTTGACCACTCGAGCTTCTCTACGAAGGGTTTCGGTTGGGGGAGGAGAAGAGGATGATGGTGAGAAAGGAGATGGATCAGATTTGGCTGGTTTTCTTTTTTTCGAGGGGCAACACGGGAAGCAAGAGAAAAAGATACACAGTCGAGCCAGGTGATAGCTTAGCATATCAAGGCATTCACTGCACATCCAAGCATATGAACGGCGACCACGTCTTGGTAACTATTCTGGAGGTTGGGGGGGTCCAGATTTTATCACATCAGATCCTCATCTCTCACGACGCCCATGCCCGCCCACCGGGGAGGCCGTGATAAAAAGCCGCTCGTCCCTTTCCCTCATCATGCGAGTTTCAGCGCTTTTCATGACAAGCGGCCATGCGTATGCTGTTGCAGACAAGCCACCAACATACGAGGGTGACTGGCTGGAGATATCTGGCAATTTACCTTGCATGGAAGGTGACCGTAAAAGGAAATATTGAGTGCGGTCCAGCTGCCCTGATTGGTGCATGTGGCTTGCTGAAGTCCTTGGACGGCAAGGATCGCTTGACGATGGCCAGCTGAAGACCTTCGTCGGCTCGTCCCGGAAAATCCACGCGCATATTCAACCGTTCGTGCTCGGCGAACTCGGAAAGAAGACGAGCGAATGGCCTCTCGAGTCTGCAAACGGTGAACAAAAGTAGAGACTTGCAGTGTGTCAAGAACATACGAAGGAATACGTCGCCAAGCTGCCGGTGCATATGCCATATGCTGTCATGCTGGCACTACACAAGTACTGAGTTACCCATGTAGTAGCATTCAATCGTTTGACAGCCGTTTGAACCCCTCGAGTTGCTTTTCTCACCGGCTGCGGGTTTCAGACGGCGACCTCAGCTGACGGGAGTGCCGGAAATGAATTGGGTAGCTATCGACCGGGTTGGGAACCCCCGTGAGTGGTAACTAGCAGGAGACGGTGTGAAGTCGAAGAAGACTGTCAAGCAGATGCAGCGTCTGATAGGTCAGCATACGTTCACTGTGCCCAACCTACTGGAATACTCCGTCGTCCTTTGGGTTCGAGGGAAGTGCTATATGGAGAAGGTCCGGCGCAGGAGTCTGGCGCAAGAGGGAGAGGAAGAGGGGGAGGAAGAGGGACAGGGAGAGGGAGAGGGAGACCCTTGAAAGGGTAGATATGAGGTGGGCCCCCTCAATGTTGAGAGAAAGAAGGGGAAAGCGCGAGTTCAGCACCGTTGTGTGATATTCTACATACTTATGTATTAGTCTGGGTTACTTGAGTATTTATTGCCTCTAGCTTAGTAGCACAACAGCTTTAAACTGAGACTTGAAACATACATGTACTTACATATAAATAGGAACGGCGTGGCTTGCTAATCTACCTGGTACCGACACGATATAAGCTCGCAAATCCCTCATCCGCAGGGAAATGATAGCTTCGGAACTAGGTATTGTCTCAATGCTTCCTATTTATCTGCGTCAACACCACGTGGTTGGGCGTCGTGAGTATCATCCACATTCCTTCATGGCCACCTCGAGCGTGGACGGGAGTTTCATCTCATCCAGTTTTGTTACTACGCTGTTCAGCGAATTCGAGACTGCTCCAACTTCAACATTCACATATCTCCTCAGCAGTCCACCCCCAAGTAACAGTGAAAGCCAGTACTACGGAGAGGTCAGATGCTATGCTGGCTTCTGCGACAAGTGAAACTTCGACAGCGACGATCTCAGAAGCTGCAAGCCACGCCTCATCATCCTCAGACACCAATGGTACGGGATCGTTGACGCCAGTGTCACAATCAGTCAGCTCATCAACGACCACAAGTGCCCAGACCACAGTCACTGTAGCCTCCACACAGGTCAAGAGCTTCTCAAACATCTTCGATGATGGAGACGTGCCTCCCGGTACCGCCGCCCTGGCCTATCTTGTCATACACGACCAGGACACGGGAGAAGTCAGTTCGACCGACCAGTACGCGATTCAATACGTCGGCTGCTACGGCGTGCCGGCGGAGCGGAACCCCTTCAACGACGCTAAAGCCACAAACCCCTTCAGCAGCAACGAAGACGCCGGCGGCCCGGCGTCGGCCTGCGCCGGGTATTGCGCCGGGTACGGATGATAGATTCCACGACCACCAGCAGATTAGTGACGCGCACCATGGGATCCAGCTCCGTTCTGACTCAGTCGAACACGGAAGGTCTGTTCTCGAGCCAGTCGTCTTTCGAAATACCCTCTTCCTACGCCACTGAGTCTGATTCTTATTCCTTTACGGTGCTCACCTCTACGAATAACACTCGCCCCTTATCATCTAACCCAGGCGCTCCCCCACGTTCAGTCCCATCATCGTCCGCCGTAAGTGCAATTTCGGACATAAAGTCTGTGTTCACACCATCGAGAACATCTCTGGGAACTGAGAGAACACCTTTGGATACGGAGGAAACACCCTTGGGTACAAGGAGAACGTCCTTGGATACAGACAATGCGGCATCTAAGATGACGGGACATGCAACAAATAGTATGACAACGACAACTACTTCTTCGGGTGCATCAGCCGGCGTTACCGACATCGCATATCCTATTACTCTTGCCATCGCCCCTGAAGAGACCTTCTACGAAGTCCAGTCCTCCTCGGGAATCTCAAAGCGCCAAACGAGCCTATATGGTTTTGTTAATGGTAAAGAAGATTCCGTCAATGCTTTCTCTTGCTCTGGCGCCACCCCCCTTTCAGCTCAGGAACGGCGAGCTCACCTCGGACGAATAGCCCGTGGTGACAGACCCTGGCATCCTGTTTATCCCATTTCGTGCCAACCCCACGGGTAGTCTCTCCAGAGTATTCTCTCTTCAAGAGGATAGTTATCTCTCTTGGACGAATGGCAACTTCTTCTTCGGCCGTGCTGGGTTTTGTTGGACCCCTAGCGACGGCCAAATCTACGCGATATTTGGAACTGGCCTTGATATTCCAGACATGTGTGTCCCAGTTCGCCTTGTGGTATTTCTAGGTAATTCCAGCTCCGGAATATACTACTTGGGAGACTGCCCTAACGTGAATATCTGATGACCCTAGCTTCGCAATGCCGAGACGGGACCTGGATACCGCGGGCGCCTCAAGATTCTCCAACCTTTGCACTCACAGGCGGAGATACCGATGGCCTGGCTGGCACCGCGTCTCCTCTGCCTTACTTATCAGCACACATCTACACTACGGCAGGGAGTCCCGCCGGCCAGGCTTGTGTGACTACGATGCTATCATGGATACCGGGCGGACACACATTCATCGACTCTGGTTGAATTATTAGTGAGAGTGACTCGAACTATCGAGTCACTGTTATTTTATGAGTAAAGTAAGAAATAAGACTTCGTAATGAGCACATTCAGCCCCCTATATGTGAGATCTGACTACCATTTATATATTGTCTCGGCAAACAAACGTTTATCCGGCAAGACGGTTGAGTGCAGAGCAAGGAACAGTCATAATGATGGTCACGTAGGGGTCACAGATACAACACAGGTATAGATATAATGATACCCATTTCTGGACCTTCTCATCTGAAGGATAGAGGGGAGGTCTCCTTGGATACCTGGCATTTCTAGTGTAGTCACCCCCTGATGTGCAAATGACAAAGGGTTTCCAACGTTCCTTGTCCTACTAATTTCTCAAAGCCAAAAACATGCTGCATCATTGCCGTCTTTGTGTGAATTATGTTCCTCCAATCCGGGCCAGTATGTTTGAGGGAACCCATGTGCAATGTAATCGCGCAACACCACTATGTTTGGGGAACATGATTCAAAAGCTTTTGATGTTTGCCCTCGTCGAGTCAGATCAACCTCACAGACTGATGGTCAGGGTATCTGACAGAGAAAATCACAGTGATTTTAGATCCAAAGAAACCCTTAGAAACTCCGAAGATTCGGTCCATTATTCAACATTTCCCCAAAGAGGAGCTCGATTTTTTCATGAAGGGTGTATTCAAAGTCTTTAGTCTCCCAGCAGTCACGCCACCCTGACAACGTCCTAACACAGGCGGTTGTAGCTATTTCTGCAATGGCGACCTCCGAGTCCAACACTGGGCCCAGTCAAGACCAAGGCCAGAAGCCTTACAGTTTCACGACCTTACCCGGTCTCAACACCTACGAAACTCCAATGGCCACCATGTTTAGGAATTTTCCAGGTACGTGTTGAGATGAATACAGGACGACAAGAGAAAAAGAAACACCAGAACGGCTCATATTCTGGGTAGGCTGGGTAGGGGTCGGGGCCGTGGTATTCAACGGCGAGGGCAACGCGCTCCTGGTGCAGAGAGCGTCGGAGGATTCGAGCCCAAACAAGTGGGAGATCCCCGGCGGGAGCTGCGAGAAATTCGATGCGAATGTCCTGGATAGTACAGCGCGGGAGCTATATGAGGAGACGTAAGTACCGATGCGTTGTCCCCTATTCGAGAAAATAAAGATATACCTCGAATGATAGTTAGACTCCCGAAAAATCACTAATCCGAAAACCCCTATTCTATTCTATTCTATCCTATTCTAACCACTTCACCAGTCACCTCAACAACGGCGTCATCACCGCGTGTGGGACGGAACACCGCTTCTGCCGGACGATCAGGGAACCGCTCCCCGCGGTGAAGTACACCTTCATCGTCAAGGTGGCCGAGCTGGACGACATCCGACTCAATCCCCGAGAACACCAGGATTTCACCTGGGCGTCTAGGGCGGACGTCGAAGAGGCTTTGGATCAGCACATCTCCACCAGTGAACGGCAGATCTTCACCAGCGAACAGCAGGTCTGGGAGATCCTGCAGGCGTTCGATGTTCGCCAGCGGCAGCTCAGGGATCAGGCGGCAGAAGCGCTACGGACAGGAGCGGTCACACAAGAGGATGCAAGTAAGAGTAAGTCATCGACGTGAGAAGTACGGGAGGATTGAAAAAAACGGAACAGCTCTGGGTGTGAAAAATGTTCAGGCCGATATACCTGTACAGTTACAGCTTCACGATCGATTCTTGAAGCTCTGTCTTTTATTGAAATCTGTAAAATAGCATTGGGTACTCCAGGCGTCAGAAATATTATTTTCAATCAGAGTGTGTCTCTCCTTAGCGGTTCACTTGCACATAAAAAAAAGATGGGGGATATCTTCCTGTGATGTATCATAATCACCCGATGGCAGAACAGAACGGAGCTGGCGCGTTTCGGGCATGATGGCCGGCAGACTTTGATACACGGGTTTCGGAGCCACCACCACGATGGCTAGCAAAAAAAAAAAAAAAAAAAAAAAAAAAAAAAAACATATTCGGGAGCCCATGACGATGATAAAACGAATCAGCATATGGTCTCGAAGAGGTCATGAATATGTTGAAGCCTGATTATATTGTCAGTCATATATGTCCTCGTCAAAGGAGGCATACATACACCCCATCAGCAGTAGACTGTTGCTGCTTCACCAGGCGTTCGGCTAAGAGAGCACACGGGGCATATCTTTATAAACGTACCCATTACTTAATCTCATTTCACCACGCCTCAAAAAAATAAAAATAAAAAATACACAAGAAGAACTTTTCTTTTTTCATATCGCCTCAGGCCGACGTCATCTCCAGGATAGTCTTGTAGAACTGCGCCGGATCGTGCGCGAACCGGCCCAGGAACAGCCCGTCCACGCCCTCCTTCAGCTTCTCGAACAGGCCGGGGCCGGCGCTCCCGCCATACAGGATCCGCGTGACGCCCGCCCGCCTCCGGACGCAGTCGAGAGCCCTGAGCCGCGTCGTGACGCCGACGACGTACCCGGCGGCCGCGGGCTGCGCGGCGCCGATGGCCCAGACGGGCTCGTAGGCCAGGATCACCTCGGCGTCGTCGGGGACCGCGGCCATGACGGCCTCGACCTGGGTCCGGCATTCGTCGACGGCGATCGCGACGCCATCTTCATCATCACCCCCTGTGGTGCGTTCGCCCACGCAGACGAGCGGGATCATGCCGTGCCTAGCGGCCGCCGCAGCCTTCCTCGCGGCGTCCGCGTCCGTCTCGCCGAACAGCCTCCTGCGCTCGGCGTGGCCGATCTCGACGATACGGCAGCCAACCTCGGCCAGGACGGCGGGGGACACCTCGCCGGTGTAGGCGCCGGCGTCATCGTGGAAGGCGTCCTGGGCGCCGGTTAGGACCCGGGTGTCCCGGAGCTGGGCGATGACCGAGGTCAGGGTGACGTGGTCCGGGACGACGAAGACGTCGAGCCGGTCCAGGACATCATTGTCATAGTCCGAGGGGGAGGAGGACGACGACGACTGGGAGGGGAGAAGGTGCTGCAGGAGCTCGTCGATGTAGGTCCTGGTCCGGGCGGCGGAGAAATACATCTTGGTGGAGACGCCCACGATGCGGCGTCGTTCGGGGGGTGAAGCCATTGGTGCGTCACATACGGACGTCGTCACGCGTGAATGAATGAGGTACCTAACACGTAGGTAGATAGATTCCGGTTCCGCTCGGTGAGAGTCGCGGGATTTTGGAAACAAGTCTAGTTAGTGCGTGTCCTGTTCGTACCTAGGTATCGTAGGTATGGATGTATGTATGAGAGAGAACACAACCGGTTGGAGTAACCCGAGGTTTGGCGGTGGATCGTTCTGACTGATAGACTGACCGCCGCGGGTAGGTTGGTAGGTTGGTAGGCCAGAGTGATAGTGGGTGGTCGGAAACCCCGTTCCTCTCTGTTCCTGGTTCTGTCTATTCTTGGGATGATGAAGTCTAGAACGCAAAAATGTTCCCGATTTTTTCAAACCTCGTGAACGCTTTTCTGGGGAACAATCAAGCTGTCAGCCCCATGCTGCATGCTGCTGCATGCTGAGTCCCGATTTACACACTTGTCACTGGTTTGGGTTATGGTTTGGCTTTGGGAATAGAGGCATCAGGGGTCAGGGGTTGACACCTCCGCAATCGGGCGGAGCTGACTTACTTACCCTGACTCCTGGAGCCCTGGAGAAGACTAAAAGTTGGGGACGTCGGGTTCCACCGAGCCAGCGACGGAGTTTCTTCTTCTTATTTCCGATAAGTGGTGAGTTCAGGCCCGCGAGACGCGTCCATTGGGATCTCGTTACGATGGTATGTGCAAGAACGAGCTTCAGAGTTCTGTAAAGTGGACTTGCAATTGAAGAGCCCAGCGTGTAGGCAAGTCAAGGAGTAAAGTGGGAGGGTGGGAAGCGGTCAAAGTCGGTACATAGTCATCATATCAGCTACGTAGGCTGGTAGGCTGGAAGCCATCATGACACTGTCATTCGTGATTGATACCACTATCTATGGACAAACGAACAAGGAAACAGTACACGGACAGGAAACAATAATGTTACTTCATCTACAATTCCTTCTCCAACTCGGTGATCACGTCGACCTTCTTGGCGCTCGCGCTCTTCTCGTCGAACACGTAGCCCAGCCACTCCTTGGCCAGCCGGCGGGCGAGCTCGAGCCCGACCACCCTCTCGCCCATGCAGAGCACCTGGGCGTTGTTGCTGAGGACGGCGCGCTCGACGCTGAAGCTGTCGTGTGCCGTCACCGCCCGCACGCCCTTGATCTTGTTGGCCGAGATGGCCACCCCGAGACCCGTGCCGCAGATCAGCAGCGCCCTGTCGCACTTCCCCTCGGCCACCAGGCGCGCCGCGTCCGCCGCCCGGTGAGGGTACGCCGTCTTGTCGCCGCTGTCGAAGCTGCCGACGTCGGTCACCGATTCCACCAGCGGGTGCGCTTCGAAGTCCTTCTTGATCTGGTTCTTGTAGCTGACTCCGGCATCCTGGAACCGAGTAGTTGGTTAGTAATAGAGCATGGCCATGTTCGCACGCTCTACTTAGCAGCTTTAGCACGAAAAGGAAGGGATCTGACTTACATCACAGCCCATTGCAATCTTCCACTTGGGTGAGGCCATTGTGACTAAAGGTGGTGGTGTGTTGTGAACGAGGGTTGGTCGAGTGTGAGAATAGGTAGGAAGATGAAAGTCGATTGATGACCCTAGGTAGATAGGTAGGCACGATTATGGTTTGCGTGTAAGTCGAGGTGAATGAGTTACGTGTGATGACTTCCAAGGTTCCAACATTTACTTCCAATGAGCCTTGCGTGGTTTTTACCGAGTCTCGCAATGAGATCATGTAGCATTCAACCTGAGAAGTAGATCGATAATATGATAGGAGCAAGCTCCCCGCCTAATATGATACCAACCTACATACCTAGGTACCTAGTAGGTAGGGGTTTACGGAGTACTGTGTAGATACCACCACATGAATGCCCAGATAGACTACTTTATGTACCTCACCACCTAGCAGCGCCATGCCACTTCGTGACACCGTGATACGCGGGCTTGTAGCTTGTACTCCATAGCACACCGTCACGAGGCAAAAGTGTAATCACGGTGAGAGATTTGGCGGGGTACTACGGTGTGTCCAATGTCCAATCTCTGAGAACTATACTCGACCGGGTTACCAGAATAGGAAATACCGCTACAAATTCCGACTACATTCGTACTTATCTTTTGATGGCCGACCCCGCCCCCCCTTGGTGGACTCAAAGCTGCCGGCCCCCCCAGGGGATCTCTCCTGAGTCCTATCCACCCCGCCTTTAATTCGTCTGATCCAGACCGACGGACCCAAGCTCTGGGAACAGCTGGGCGCAACCTTGGAACTATGGGGTCCCCTCACTGTCACTAGCTTCGCTTCGGGGGATCCCTAGCATGGTGATTTGATGATGGGAAGTGGTTATGTGGAAGAATCGTTGAGAGTCAAATATCCAGCCCCAAGACCTCAGTCATCGACCAGCTTCTGTCTCGGGGTATGCGTGATATTATCTATCATTCTACTTACTCCTGATCCCTTCGCTATGCAAGCTGTCGTTCCACAAGCGCAGATCTAGGTTCTTGGGGATCCCGATTTCGCTTGGTTCAAGTACCGAATCACTCTTCAATAGCCGGACGGCCAGCTTCAACCTCCCCAACTGTCCTTGTTGTAATTACCCTCAGCCGGCACCAGATCCGGCTACGAGCTTACACATTCTACGAAACGCGGCATTTTCCTCACCCTATCCCATTTCTGCATCAAATTTGGACTGCTGTCGTATAAGCCACGAGCATACGGTTCTTGGTCAACGGAAGCACTCCAAGCAGGTCAGCTTCTGATTTGCTAAAACCATGTCGAAGCGTCATCTCTTCCAGTCCCTGGACGGACTCGTCGTCAAGTCTCTGAGGGGCATAATATCATACAACCCCTCCCTCAGCCTCGACGAGGCCAACAAGGCCGTATTCGACACATCCTATGACCGCTCCACCGTCTCCATCATTAGCGGCGGCGGTTCCGGTCACGAGCCCGCCTGGACCGGCTATGTGGGCAAGAACATGCTCGCCGCCTCCGTGGCCGGCGACATCTTTGCCTCGCCCAGCACCAAGCAGATCTTGGCCGGTATCGACGCCGTGCCCTCGGACAAGGGTACCATCCTCGTGGTCACCAACTACACGGGCGATTGCCTGCACTTCGGCCTCGCCAACGAGAAAGCCATTGCTAGGGGCCACAAGTGCCGCATAATCATCTGTGGTGACGATGTGTCGGTAGGCCGAAAGGGTAACCTCGTCGGACGGCGAGGCCTGGCTGCTCAGGTCGGTGTCTTGAAAGTCATGGGCGGTGCTTCGGGCGCTGGAGGCTCGCTGGACCAGGTCTATGATTTGGGAGTAGCGTTCTCGCAACAGATTGTGTCCATCGCCGCCACGCTTGACCATTGCCATGTGCCCGGGCGGATGGAGCACGGCATGCTTGCCGACGACGAGATCGAGATCGGGACTGGACCCCATAACGAGCCCGGGTACAAGAAGTTGTCTCCCGCGCCATCACCGCAGGATCTCGTCAAGGAGATCTTTACATATCTGCTGAACGAGAACGACCCCGAGAGGTCATACGTCAAATTCGCACCAGGGGACGAGATTATCCTACTAGTGAGCAACTTTGGTGGCATGTCCCATCTGGAGATGGGCGCCCTGATAGACGAGCTTCTCGAGCAGCTGGACCGAGACTGGAACATCGTCCCGATACGGGTCACCTTCGGATTCCTCGAGACGTCACTGAACGCCCCTGCATTCTCAGTGTCGCTCATCAACGTCAGCAATGCGGCCAAGAACTGCTCTTACTCTCTGGAGGAGATCAAGGGTTTCTACGACGTCAAGACCAACACCCACTGGGAGTCCACGGTCGGGTTTCAGACCGGCGACAGGAGACCCAGAAAGGAGCAATTCGTCCAGGAGCCTCACGAGCCCAAGCAGGTCATCGACGAGGCGAAGGATCTCCGTATCGATCCCGCGACCTTGGACAAGATGCTCCGGGGCGCCTGTGAAGCCCTCATCGTTGCGGAGCCGGACCTGACGAAATGGGATACGGTCATGGGCGACGGGGATTGCGGAGAGACCCTCAACACCGGCGCGAACTGTCTCATAGAATCTCTCGACACCAAGAAGATCGCGGGCAACGGCTCCGTGATCGCGGTGCTGCAGGAGGTCGAAGAGATCCTCGAGGGCAAGATGGGCGGGACCCTCGGCGGCATCCTGGGCATCTTCTTCGTCTCGATACGGACCTCGCTGGAGGAGAACCTCGCCCTGATCCAGAGCGAGGGGCTGCCCCGGCTCTGGGCCCTCGCCGTGAACACGGCGCTCGGCAACCTCGAGCGGTACACGCCGGCCAAGGTCGGCGACCGCACGGTCATGGACACGCTGATCCCGTTCGGGCAAGGGCTCAAGTCGGGCAGGTTCGAGGACGGCGTCGCCGCCGCCGTCGGGGGCGCCGAGCTGACCAAGACGCTCGCGCCCCGCCTGGGCCGGGCCACGTACGTCGCCGCGGGCAAGGACGCGAGCGGTGGTGAACTGCCGCCGGATCCCGGCGCGTGGGGCGCCATGGTGGCGATCAAGGGGCTGCAAGCTGGGCTGTAATTGTTTAATAATCTACGGAAAGTCAATTTTCTTTCTTTCGTTTGGTCAGGCGTGTGGTGGTGCTATATAGATAGTATCTAACTATCCTACCCAAGGTAGTAATAATGCTTCTTCTTTCCTCCCTGTATTCGTCTATTGGTGAGATACTGTATTTGAGAAGGGTACAAGAAGCACCGAATGTGACAAGACCCTGACTCCGGACGAGCACCGCATCTGATTTGGTAAATGCTTGATAGACAGGTCCTCAGAGTATTGATGAAAGCTGCTACGTGGGTTAAATGCGATGTTGGCGAAGGATGACCATTCACTCATGTTTTTCAGGGGGGTTTTCCCCCCTTTTTTCAGTACTGACGGGTCACGCAGCCACCAGTCGGATCTCAACCTGAGCATGATATGGAAAATTAGGTTCGAAAGTGGCGCTGGGATGGAAGATCTTCAACCGTAAGAATCATCCTGAATATGTGTCATAGAGTAAACTTTTAGATGTGCTGTGAGCAGTGAGGCCTCTACCGATGCAGTGCCATCGTGATGAGCAAAGCCGCCAACGACTAACTAGGAAGGGGATATGCGAGGTGGAATAGGAGATAGTGTCAGAAGGTCAATGAATGAATGGTATTGGATTCTTCTACCCCCAAGGCAGAAAAAAGATGGTTGATTGTCCATCGATGATGATATATTAGACTACGTTAGCCATATTCACCACATATCTAGGTATTGTTATTCATCATGATATATGTTGCGACCGAGTCTTTTTCTGGGTAGTCTAGAATGAGATTCGATTCATTCGCTCTAGGTTACTTATCTCCCCTCACCATAAATAAACTCAGGCTTTACCAGCACTACCGAGCCAGACCATGTACTGCTCGATAGCCTTCTGCATGGCGTCGGTGCCCTTCTCGATGACGGTCGTGAGCGGCTTGCCGCGCATCTCCTCCTGGACGGCGGCGTAGTGCTTGTTCATGCCCTTGTTGATGTTGACCTTGCTCACGCCGGCGGCGATGCACCGGCGGAAGATGTCCTCAGTGAAAGGGTCGGCGCCGTGCAGGACCAGGCGCACGCGGTCGCCGACGGCCCGCCTGATGGACTCGAGCCGCTCGTACTCGAGCTGGATGCCGCGGGGCCCGTACTCGCCGTGCACGTTGCCGAAGGCGGGCGCCAGCATCTCGATGCCGGTCGCGACGAACTCCTCGGCCTGCTCGGGCGTGGTCAGGACGGCCTCGAGGTCGGCCGTCGCCGCCACGCCGTCCTCGCCCCCCTCGATCCGGCCCGGCTCCGCCTCGGCCGCGATCCCCCGCTCGTGGCAGTACCGCACCAGCTCCTCGGTCAGCGCCAGGTTCTCCTCCTTCTCGTAGTGGCTCATGTCGCACATGATGCTGTCGAACCCGTCCTCGATGTCGGCCGCCCGCCGCACCAGCTCCGGCGTCTGCGCGTGGTCCAGGTGCAGCGACACGGGCACCTTGGCGTTGTGCGCGGCGTCGGCCGCCAGGCGCACCAGGCTGTCGTTGGCGTACTCGATGGCCCAGGGGAACAGCAGGACCATGGCCGGCGAGTTGGCGGCCTCGGCGGCCCGCACCGTCGCGATTATGGACTCCATGTTGTAGCAGCACATGCCCGGTACGGCGTATCCGCCCTTCTGGGCGGCGTTGAGAATCGCCATGGACCGGTTCTCTGAGAGTGGTGGGCGGACCATCTTGGTGGGGGTTGAGAATAGAATCAAGAGGGGGATGAAAGAGGTGGAGGTGGTTGATAGAGAGAGACTCAAGAATAGCGTATCCTGCGAGGAGATAGTGAGTGCCCCCTTTCAAGTCTTTGGATATATATATAGTCCCTTTTTAGGTGTGAGATGAAGTCGTATTCTCTTGAAGCAACTGGACGGATCAAGACGCCAAAGATAACGTTTAAGATGTGTAAATGCCACTCTCTCACTTCTTATGAATCACACGCCAAGTCCCTACATCATCGTCTAGAAGAAAGGATCCGGCGAGTTAACGGTGGTGGAGTAGTAACGTAACGTGGGGTACTTCCCTTACTTAGCTCTCTCCTGCTTCGCCCGGTGATGGTTCCGAGCCAGACAAGAGCAAGAGGAGAACTTTGCCGGCGGAGAATTTAGAGGTGGGGAGACCAACATCATCATCATCCATCCATCATCACCTGCCACCTGCCCAGTCTACCTAAACCCCCTCAAACCGAACCGACCCGTCAGCCCATTAAGCGACATCGCTCGGTCGAGTTTAGACCCGAAAGAATGGATCCGCTCGTCCATCCTGTAGTTACCTCGTAATAAGATGCGCGATGGTTGTAAAGGACGTTGGTCGGCTGTGCTTTCGGCGACTATTCAGCCTATAAGATATTCCACCTGTTGATCGTCGTCGAATCGGCAGACGAAACGAGGCACACTTCATCATTCTTATACTGGAAGAGTTTGAGTGTGCAGTACCAGCAGTACCCGTAAAGCCAGCCGGTGGACTGTAGTTGACGTTGTACCGCCGGACTAAGGAGGATTACGAACTTGGGTACATCACACATACATACCTACCTGCCCATAGGTAGAAGGGAAACTTGGCATCAGATCCTCTCGCTCGGTATCACGAACTAGGGAGATCTCCAAGAAAACCACCAAGCAGGAAAAAAAAAAACACCAAATCATCAACCGAAAGGGAGTAGTCAGGTGAAGCAAACCCCGCCAAACCAAACATGTCAACAGACGCGAAACCCGAAATAGCCTTCATAGGCCTCGGAGCCATGGGCTTCGGCATGGCCACGCACCTGGTGTCGCGCTCGTACCCGGTGACGGGCTTCGACGTGTGGCCGCCGACGCTGGAGCGGTTCCGCGCGGCGGGCGGCTCGACGGCCGCGACGCCCGCCGACGCCGTGCGCGACCGGGCCTTCTGCGTGTGCATGGTGGCGACGGCGGCGCAGGCGCAGGCGGTCCTCTTCGAGGGCGAGCACCCGGCGGTGCCGGCGCTGCCCCGGGGCGCCGCCCTGCTCCTCAGCTCCACCGTGCCGTGCGCGTACGTGCGCGCGCTGGAGGCGCAGCTGCGGGACGCCGGGCGCGAGGACGTCCTGCTCGTCGACTGCCCCGTCTCGGGCGGGTCCACGCGCGCCGCCGAGGGCACGCTGTCGATCATGGCGGGGGGCTCCGAGGCCGCGCTGGCGCGGGCGCGGTTCCTGCTCGAGGAGCTCGCCGACCCGGACAAGCTGTACGTGGTGCGCGGGGGCGTCGGCGCCGGCAGCAACATGAAGATGGTTCACCAGGTGCTGGCGGCGGTGCAGATCCTGGCGGCGAGCGAGGGGATGGGGTTCGCGGCGCACCTGGGCCTGGAGGACGGGGCCGCGACGAGCCGCGCTGTCCTGGCCTCGGACGCCCGGAGCTGGTTCTTCGAGCACCGAGTCCCGCGCATCCTGGACCCGGACCACCTGCCCGTCGCCAGCGCCGTCACCATCATCCTCAAGGACACCGGCATCATCACGTCGGAGGCGCGCCGCGCCGGCTTCCCCACCCCGATGGCCAGCACCGCCGAGCAGGTCTACTTCTCCGCCCTGGGCCGCGGCTACGGCGCCGACGACGACGCGGGGCTGGTCCGGCTGTACACCGAGGGCCGCGGGACCAAGAACATCGGGCCCGTCAAGGGGGCCGCCGAGACCGAGGAGCGCAAGCTGGAGCTCGTCAAGAGCCTGCTCAGGGGCATATACGTGTGTGCCGCGGCCGAGTCGCTGGCGTTTGCGAAGCGCTGTGATCTGGACCTCGACCAGGTGTTCGAGCTGTGTGTCAACGCCGCAGGCGGGAGCAAGATGCTCGAGGTGGTCGGCCCGGAGATCATGGCGGTGCTTCGGGGGGAGAAGCCTACGGGCGGAGAGGGGGGAGAGAAGACGACGAGCCTTGGGGATCTGGCAGGCGAGTTGCAGGATGCGGTCGCCGAGGCGCAGTTGTTGAAGTGTCCTGTCTATTTGGGTAGTCAGGCCCTTACTCTTGTGAGGTTAGCTCTGCAACATGCGCCTAAGGAGGTTGAGAAGGTGCCGAGGGCTGTGGTTGTCAAGGTCTGGACTTAAAGGGGTGTGCGGTGGTTGTGTAGTGTATATATGTTCAGCTTGGTTGACTAGGTCTATGTTGATGATCGTCTGTCCGTTGCCAGCGTAGACCCGATTCGATTCGATCTTTGTCTCGTTTGTAACGTTGTCATGTGCGAATAATTTGACCCAATGTTGCTTTCTATACGATTTACCAGCAGCCATTGAGTGTATTTTCGATGAGATCCCATATTGTACAGTACCCCCATTTTCATCATAGCCCAAGTCTTGGGAAATGGCCACTATGCTGCCGTGGGATTTTGATTATTATGGTACAATTCCAGGCCCAATAACTCCTTTTCAACGCCCAATCCAAGATCGCATCATCGGTTGGGACACGTTCAGGAGAAATCCGCTGCCTTACGTCTCAATATCCACTCTGTTCTTTTCTGTTATCGGTCTTCGCCCCTTCACCTGCATCTTGTATGGCTTGTTCATCACCTCTGAGTTTTGCAAAATACTCCTTGATATCCTCGGCGCCGATGGCCTTACCGCTCTCGGCGAACTGTTGGAAGAAGGGCTTGAGTTTGTCTTTTAGGTGATTGTAAGCCATTACACCTTCTATGGCACGAACACGGTCGACGTTTTTCAGGGCCGATTCGCCTCGTTCGTAGAGCGATCCACTACCGTGAGTAGAGCCATGGTCGGAGCCGGGTTCGGAAAGTGGTGGTTCATAGGCTTCCTCCTCTTCGAGAAGCTGAGGGTGAGCCTCGAGACTGGGGAAACACGATGGACAGCGGCAGAAATTATCACGGAAGTCTGACGTGCAGAACAGCGATAGTTGTCCCGTAGGTGCCGTTGGCAGCGAGTCCAGCTTACACGTCTCAGCTGCTGGAATCACCGCTTCTTTCTTATCCTCGTCATTCACCTTTATCGGAGTATCAATCACCACAGAGGGTGGCGGGAGGGCTTCCGACTCCTCCTGTTCGCTCTTCACGCGCTTGCTGGGTTCGCTCTGGGCCTTGTCGTCTTCCAGCTTGCGTTTCTTGGGCGACGAAGGAGGACCCTCAGGTTTATCCTCTTCTTTCTTCTTGAAGTACACAGCAGGCAGGAAGCCAGCTGTGCCAGCATATCTCTTGATCCACGGATTCGCTTCCACGCACTTGTAGCAGATGAAGTGGTCGAAATCGTCTTCACCAGGAAAGCCTTGGGGCAAAGGCGTGTCTTCTTCTTCCTCTTCGTCGGCGTTGGGGTTGTCATTTGTCTGCTGCACCGCGCCGTTCTCCTGTACTGTATCTTCCAATATGGAGGGTAGGCTGTCGTTGGTCGTCCGGTTGCTGTTGCTAGCAGATGTTTTCGGCATCTTCTCATACCATCTGGGGCCAAGTCCTACTAAACAACCGGGGTGATACCAATCCTCGCCGCATCCCCCTGATTCATGCGTGCCCAAGCCGAGGCATTGAAACATGGTCCCTTTCTGCTCTTGTGGCTTGTAGTCGACGGAGCAGGAGCAGAAGCGGTTCCGGAAGTTTTGATTGTATTTGTTGTTGGGGTCGGCCGGCTCCGAATGAACAGCTCCTTTGGTGTTGGTTTCGGGATTGATACGAAGTATGCAATGCTGTTCGGGGGAGAATCGCGTCGTGCCACAGTCGCAGGTGAAGTTGCGCTTCTGGAAGATTTCTACCAACTCATGTTCGCCATGGCATTGAACAGAACACGAGTAGCATACGCCGGCAGGGGTAAAGGGGTCTTCGGGGTTCGAAGGAGGAGGGTGACAGGTCAGACAGGCGAAGACGCTTTGGCGCAAAGACCCGAGGGGCCTGGTACAGTTCTCAATGCTCTGCGGTGATAAAGCAAGTCAGCGCTTTGCACCATGGCGACAAGGTCAAGTCGAGGGGAAATTGAGCTCACGTAGGGCAGAGCTTCGCGTGCATCGGCTTCCAGCTGCATCTGATCTCGAATAAAGTCGGCTGCAGTTTGGGAATTCTCAGATTGCTGCGAATCGCTCTCGCGTCGCGATCTTGGAACATCCTTCTCAGCATGGTCTTGGACGGTCTCTACCTCGGCAACCGGTGGCGGGTCCATGATTATATCGTGAATGGAAGCGAGGCTGAGAGGTCACGCAGTAAAGACGATGAGTCGCGTCTTGTCGCAAACACTGGCTCTACGCCGTAGCCTAGGTAGGTTGCTGAGGCTGGAGAGGGCGGAGAGGGCAGAAAGGGCTATATAGGTAAGGAGATGTCTCGAGTAGAAGAGAAGAAGATGGGAAGACGAAACAAGGAAAATTGGATGGTAGACGGGAAGCTGTTGGTCCAATGGGTGGGTGAATAAGCAACTTTGGAATTGACACCTCGGGCGGTACAATATCGCGACAGACCGCTGGAATGGCTCTTAGTTGGAACCTTAACAGTGGACCGCAATTGCTGAATGATGTAACGCCAGAACGCGCATCCCCTGAATGTAGCGAAGCCCCCGCTAAAACAACCTACCACCTAACGGAATCAATTAATCCCAATGAAGTCTAGCGCCACTTTACGCGACCACGGCGCGTTCTACTTACTGAAATTTGACAGTCGCGACGCGTCCTGAGAAATCTAAGGCGCCAATGCCCGATCTGATCCACCTTCAAGGGGGGGAAGCCAGTTCTCTTGTTCATGCAACCTGGAAATTAATTCGTCCCCTCCCGCCTCCCGCCTCCCGCTTCACTCGTATACAACCCTCCTTTCCCATCCGACAATTCGTACATCCTCGCCAACTTCTACAATCCCGTTGTGTATTCTGCCCCGATCCATTACCATATTTGAGAAGCAGTAGAAAAGAGAACAAGAACGGTTGCCCGTGATGAGGTACGTCCCAACGCGCTACCACCGTCATATACCCCTGACGAGAGCCTGACTATTGACTGATCACTTCCTTTCATCAGTTCCCCCTTGCGAACCAACATGGACTCGGCCAACCGCGGTGCCGCTCCGCGAGGCAATCGCAAGCGTGCTCGCACTGGTGGTGATGCCTCTTCTTCCGTTGCTGCTTCGAGCCCCATGCCCTCTTCACCCCCCGCCTTCAACATTGCCCACGGTGGCGACGACGACGATGACATGGAAGACGAGGCCGAGATTCAGGATGACATCGATGAGCTGGATGAGTTAGCCGAGGATGATGTTGACCTTTTTCGCGAAGGTTTCGAGATGGATTACAGAGACAAGGGTGACAACGATGCCTATGAAGGAATCGACATTGACGACGAAGGGGAGTTTGATGACCTGGAAATCGGCGACCGGCGACGTCTCGAGGCTCAACTGAACCGCAGAGATCGTGAGGTCGCCCGTAGACGCCGCATGCCTGCCGCTTTTCTTCCTGGTGAAGATGAAGACGGCGACATCGACCTGACCGCCCAACCCCGACGTCGTCGTCACCACTACGATGAGGACCCAGATGACGAGATGGATCAAGACATCATGGATGAAGAGCTCTCTCTGGAAGCCTTACAAGATGTGAAGGCCTCCAGTCTGACTGAATGGGTTTCCCAGCCGTCGGTCCAGCGCACTATCAAGCGCGAGTTCAAGACTTTCCTCACCGAATACATTGACGAGAGGGGCTCGTCGGTTTATGGTGATCGAATCCGGACGCTAGGTGAGATAAACGCACAATCTCTCGAAGTATCCTACGATCACCTGTCGTCGTCTAAGGCCATCCTGGCCTATTTTCTCGCCAACGCCCCTGCCGAGATGCTGAAGCTTTTCGACGATGTCGCCATGGAGGCTGTCCTTCTCCACTACCCCGATTACGAGCGTATTCATTCGGATATCCACGTCCGCATCTTTGATCTGCCCGTCCACTATACTCTCCGTCAGTTGAGACAGTCGCATCTCAACTGTCTGGTCCGAGTGAGCGGTGTCGTCACTCGACGAACTGGTGTCTTTCCCCAGTTGAAGTATGTCAAGTTTGACTGTACCAAGTGTGGCGTGACCCTGGGTCCTTTCCAACAGGAGTCCAACGTCGAAGTCAAGATTACATTCTGCCAGAACTGCCAGTCCCGAGGTCCTTTCACCTTGAACTCGGAGAAGACAGTATATCGCAACTACCAGAAGTTGACTCTCCAAGAGTCACCCGGAACTGTACCCGCCGGTCGTCTGCCCCGACACAGGGACGTCATTCTGCTCTGGGATCTCATTGACAAGGCCAAGCCGGGTGAGGAAATTGAAGTCACAGGTATGTACAGGAACAATTACGACGCTCAACTCAATAACCGGAATGGTTTCCCCGTTTTCGCTACTATCCTCGAGGCCAACAATGTTGTCAAGTCTCATGATCAGCTTGCCGGTTTTAGACTGACCGAGGCGGACGAGCATGAGATCCGCAAGTTATCTCGAGATCCCCAGATCGTCGACAAGATCGTCAATTCCATCGCGCCCAGTATTTATGGTCACAACGACATCAAGACGGCCATCGCGCTGTCGCTTTTCGGTGGTGTTGCGAAAACCACAAAGGGCCATCATCATGTTCGAGGAGACATCAACGTTCTCCTGCTCGGGGATCCGGGTACTGCCAAATCTCAGGTTCTCAAGTACGTCGAGAAGACAGCGCACCGGGCGGTTTTCGCCACCGGTCAAGGTGCTTCTGCGGTTGGTCTTACGGCTAGTGTCCGACGAGATCCTCTGACCAGCGAATGGACCTTGGAAGGAGGCGCTCTTGTGCTCGCGGACAAGGGGACTTGTCTCATTGACGAGTTCGACAAGATGAATGACCAGGATCGAACCTCTATCCACGAAGCTATGGAACAGCAGACTATTTCCATCTCCAAGGCTGGTATCGTGACCACTCTACAGGCACGCTGTGGTATCATTGCTGCGGCCAACCCCATAGGCGGCCGTTACAACTCAACAATCCCCTTCTCTGCCAATGTTGAGTTGACGGAGCCTATCCTGTCCCGTTTCGACATCCTATGCGTCGTTCGGGATACTGTGGATCCTGACGAGGACGAACGTCTGGCCCGCTTCATTGTCGGTTCTCACAGCCGAAGTCATCCAACCACCCAAAGCCAAGTTGGGGAATCATCTATGGACGTAGAACCCGACTCCGAGGTCGTCGGCGAGAGTCAAGATATGCCCGCAAAGGAGGGTGAGATCCCCCAAGAGTTGTTGCGCAAGTACATATTGTATGCTCGCGACCACTGTCAGCCCAAACTCCTTCACATGGATGAGGATAAAGTTGCCAGGCTCTTCTCAGATATGCGAAGAGAATCGTTAGCCACCGGTGCCTACCCCATTACTGTAAGTTGCTATGAACTCTGTCTGACTATGTCTCGAGACTCATTTGTTATCTAGGTTCGTCACTTGGAGGCTATCATCCGAATCTCGGAAGCTTTTTGCCGTATGAGGTTATCGGAGTACTGTTCCGCACAGGATATCGACAGGGCTATTGCCGTGACTGTTGACAGCTTTGTCGGTAGTCAGAAGGTCAGCTGTAAGAAGGCACTCGCGAGAGCGTTTGCCAAGTACACATTGGCTAGACCTAAGGCTACTGGCTCGAGGAGAGGTGATTCGCATTCCCAAAGAAGGACCGCCGCCGTATCAGCGTAAAATGGAGAAGTTTCTGTGTCACGAGATCGGCGTTAGGGGAAAGGAGGGATTGATATGTTAGGAACGACTGTGCAAGTACACGGTTCCCAGATTACGAAGTTTAATGCTGACGGGGTAATAAGGTTGGCCGCGGGATGTTTGAGTATACCAATGGGGTGTTTTGTGCTTGTCAACTATAACAGCAAGTCGCAGGAGTGAATGATATCAATACGGAGCAGAGGGCATCAAACGTGAATGTTTGAATTGTTTCATTGCTTTAAATTACATTCTAAGTCGCTAAAGGGGGTTTTGTTCCCTAGTTGGGGGTATCATCAACTTTGACAGGTTCCCACACGTAGTCCCTCCTCCGTGACTGACGTCTCATATCGTCTCCGTCTCGAACGCCCATGAGATCCCAGATACACCATACAACGAAATGATCAATTTAAAAGCAATGAATGCAGTAGGTACGTCACCCAATAATCCACTTGACGCACCTCCCAGCAAGCATGAAAAGGGGGTTTCCAACAACAATTTCCCGCTATGCAAAACTAACATGCATTCAAAATTCGCACTGCACTTCTATCGAGGCATATAACATCCACTTCCAACATATCCAACCTAAGGTGACTCGAGCAAATCGATGACGGGATCTTTATGGCCATCGCCCGTTTTGAGGTCAATCCCACTCAAAGGTACAAGCAGCACGAACTCTCTCTTGCAGATCATATATCCGATCCAGAACACCAGGACGACGATGATCCCAAGTATACCAGACAAGACATGCGGCGGATCGGGAAGCGGGCTCAGAGCGGTGGCCACGATCTGTGCAATGAGCCCAAAGAGGTATAGGACAATCGCGAAGACGCTGCCCCAGATCCCAAACGGACTCTTGTACGCAAGGGTCGACTCGTCGACCCCTTGTTTCCGCATGGCGAGACGCAGCCGGATCTGGCACAGACAGATAGAGATCCAGGTGAAGTAGTTCGATCCCGCGGCCAGGGCCAGAAGCCAGGTGAAGATCTCGGAGCCGTTGGGGGCCGCCCCGACGAAGGCGAGCAGGGAGAAGGCGAATACGACGGCGAGGGCACCGACGGGGCGGCCCCGGACGACCTTGGTACAGAACCGGGGGCCCATGCCCTGGGACGATATGGCCACCAGGGCCCTCGAGCTGGCGAAGACGCTCGCGTTGGCCATGCTGAAGACGGACACGATGATGATCCCGTTCATCAGGTGGGGCAGCATGGGGATCCCGGCCTCGGCCACGGCGGCGACGAAGGGGCTGACCAGGTGGGCCACGGTATCCCGGGTCAGCGGGACGCGGAGCACGAGGCCGACCAGCAAGATGGGCACGAGGTGCAGGAAAACAATGCGGGCGGCGACGATCTTGGACGCGAGCCCCATGACCCGGCGCGGTTGCTCGCACTCGGCCGCCGTGAGCCCGAGCATCTCGGTCCCGCCGTACGCCGTGGCGGCCGCGGTAAACACGTACAGGAACCCGGGGGCGCCGTTCAGGAACGCGCCACCGTCGCGCCACAGCTGGAACCCGATCTCCCTCCGGGGTCGCGCGTCGTCCGCGGGCGGCGCCGCGCGGGCTAAGATCACGCCTGCGGCCACGACGAACGCGCCCAGGACCAGGACCTTGAGGGCGCCGAAGAGGTTCTCGGCCTCGGCGTACCAGCGGGCGCCGAAGGCGTAGATGAGCGCGAGGGCGGCGATGAAGGGGGCGATGAGGTACTCGGGCCGGAGGTGGTCTGAACCTGAACCTGAACCTGAACCTGAACCTGAACCTGAACCTGAACCTGAACCTGAACCTGAACCTGAACCTGAACCTGAATCACCGGTCCGGAAGCGCGTGCACAGGTACATGACGGTGAGCTCGAAGGGGACGATGATGATGAAGTTGAGCACGCAGTTCCAGCCCATGGCGAAGCCCCAGGCGGGGCTGATGAAGCGCACCGAGTAGGCGTAGAAGGAGCCGCACGGCGGCGCCGCCGCCGTCGTCGTCTGCGGATCCGAGGAAGCCATGGATAGCTCCGAGAGCGCGCACGTGGTCATGAGCACGGCGAGGCCGACCACCGCGAAGGCGACGAGGAGGGCCGCGGGACCGCCGACGGCGAGGCCGATGTAGGTGCTCAGGAGCAGGCCGGCGCCGATGCTGGAGGAGAGGGCCATGAGGCAGAATTGGCGCGTGGTTATCACGCCTTGGAGGGGTGTGGGCTCGGGATGGGAGGGTGAGGTTGGGGTGGTCGTGGTGGTGGGCTGTCCCGGGGGAGAAGGGGTGCGAGGGGGCGTGGGAATGGCTGTGACGTTGATATTGATAGACGGCCGGAGGGCGCTGACTGGCGGTGCTTCTTGCGGTAGTGGCATTTTGGTCGATGAAGGTATGGGTGGTGAGTCTGATGTATGAGATGAATGTCAGAGGGTGTTTTGATGACTGCTATACAATAATACCAACAACAATGTCTTGTCCGTTTCCCAGATTTTTGGAGATTTTTCGAAGAGACCAGTCAGGACGTAGGTAAGTAGGAGGATAGATCACCCAGAAAGTCGCCGAAAGACAGCGCGAGTGAACGTGGCGCAACGGTAGGCGAAGAAAGGAAGAAAAGTAGTGTTCCTGTTCAGCAGAGACGTCTTTTATGCGCTAGGGGTTGATGAGAAGAACCAGTACCGGAGAAAGGTTTATGGTTCTGGTGCTGCTGAGCAACTGCATTTCACAACAGAAACAATGATCCGCGAGAGCAGGAGAGAACAAGAGAGAAGAATCTTTACTCAAGCCTCGAACACAGTGAGATTGGGCGCGTGAACATGGTCATGTGTCGCGGCGACGGGCCATCGAACGCGAAGGTTTGAGGCTGATTTGGCCTCGATGTTCATACACTATCCGACTATCCATCAACATAGTCACAACTCGTTCAAACTTTATATTTGGAAATGAGACTGTTGGGAAAATAGTAGATGGGACTTTGTTTTGGCCGTTTTGGTGCTGGCGTGTACTTAATGTAGTAGTAGATGGGCTTGCTTTACTCGATTGATTACCCCTATTTCCTAGCAGCCTGGGCCACAGAGCTGGGGATAATGATCTTTTTGCAGATGAATATCAATGAATAACATTAATCAAATTGCCAGAAATACGTGACAATAGATAATACTCTCCCCATGAACCGAAACCAGAATTTACTCTCCTCGGACTCCTTTGTAGAGGCCCCTTATTCCCTTATGCACCTTCAACCCGACCCCTTTCCCCTTTCCCCTTTACCCCCTCCTACACCTCCTATCCAGTTCTCTGCAAGGCTATATATATACACTATGAAAACTTCTAAGTTGATATTCCACAGCTGTTAAAGCCACTGCATGGTGATTCGAAGCCTGCGTTCTTGCTCACTTCCCCTGCCTAATAGACACCTGTTGAGTGTTAAGGCTCGGAAAATTCACAACAGCCGTCTCGAACTAGAGATTACCAACTCAAGGTAGTGGGAAGGCTCAACATGCAGTACCTCTATCCCCTGTGGCCGATGTATGGCAGCCGCCTGAATATGAAGCAATCTGCCGAAAATTTGAATTGGTGACTCACTCCATTAGAGGCTGGGAAACAAGTGTGGGTGGTGGGTATGATGACTTGACTCTTATGACAGCCTGAAGCCAGAAAATGGCATATCTGGTACAGTTCACACATAAATGGAATAAGGAGTCCGTTATGCATAAATATGGCCAACTTTGAAGCGGTAATACTGAAGGAAATTCGGCCTCAAAAAAGGGGTCAGCACCCAAAGGCTGGGGAAGGCTGCTACAGCTGCAACCAGATTGGGCTCACATAATTGGGGTTTTCTACACTGACAATGCGATGATAGCACTATAAGCAGTGAAGGTGGGGAAAAAAACCATCAAAGGGCAAAATGTGAAGGATTCATCCTGCCGAATGAATGATACACAAAAGAAAAACCCCCGGTGGGACTCGAACCCACAATCCTTGAATCTCGTATTCAGTGTTGTGAATAGAAGTTCAAAGCCTTAACCATTAGGCCACGGGGGTTATTGAACAATCCCCGATTGGATGCTGATCGTCGAGCTGTTATTATGACCTATACTAAGCTAAGCCCACAGATGGACCTAAAAAACGCCCCCTCCCTCCACCCCAGGAGGATATCTGTCTGGTCGTACTGTTTGCGGAATCTGACAGCAAATTCAGGACTTGATAGATGTGCGGGATTGAAGTTTTAAATAGTCAACTTAGGATTGGCAGAACCTTAAGATCCAATTGAAAATCCACAGGTGTTGAGAGTTGCAGCTGCTGCTTGAAAGACAGATAGGTTTCAACCGTACCTTCTGTATTGAGTATTTGACCTGACACACTAGCGGTACTTGGTATCTTGTACTTTAGGTACCTTACCTAAGTACATCTAAATACGTGGTGCCGTCATCATCGAGCATGTAGTTGATACCTACCTAGGTATTTAGAGATTCTCGTTAAAGGGCACATGTTTCTCAATTCAATGTTTCTGTTTACATGTCTTTCAAGGCCACCCGCACCCATCCATGGATATTATATTATCTTATGTACGTGTATCTTGCCACTGCACATGCTGCTGCCAGTGGCGATACTTACTGCGTACAGAGGCTTTCTGCTGTGTAATTGGCTGAATACTGAATATTGACGACAGAATCACCCAATCACGTAAACAGCCGCCGAGATCTGACGGCCTGTGATTTGCTTCATTTACAACCCATTCATCCGATTCGCGTAAATGCCCCCAACACCAGATTCATCACCTTGCTATCGTTGCAAAAGTTTCAAGAAGGCCTGTCGCGAATCACTGACCTTGGGAGGTACGAGTGGCCAGTGGTGTCCCATGGGGTAAGGGATCTCGTGTACTTCGTACCCCAGCAGTCCAGCAGTCCAGCAGCAGCAGCAGCAGCAGCAGCACACAACCGCCCCCAGTCTAGTCCCATGAGCTTGAATTCTTAGCGCATCGGTATCTCCCTTCTCTCTCCAATATGAACTATCCGACTTCAATAATACCAGCATCGTCACCGTCGTCTTCGTCGTCTTCGTCTTCGTCTTCGCCTTCTTCATCTCCTGATACAAGCAGCAACATAGCAACCCCACAGGTACCTCGTCAATCGCTCACCCGACAGCAGCAGCCACAGCAACAGCAGCAGCAACAGCAGCAGCAACAGCAGCAGCAGCAGCAGCAGCAACAGCAGCAGCCACAACATCAACCCCCTCCGGGTCGGACACCCACCCCGGAAGACCTCCAACGCCAATACTACTTATCGCATCAAGCACAACAGCAGCAACATTTGCACCACTACCAATTACACCACCAATTGCAGCAGCAGCAGCAGCAGCAGCACCAACATCAGCAACACCAACATCAGCAACACCAACAACACCCGCAGTTCTTTATCCACGCTTCTCCTGTTCCTGCCATGCAAGCCAACGGAGCTGGTCCCGGCCCCGGCCCCATGGCTGTCGGTCCTACCCCTGCCGGTCACCAGGCCGAGCTCAACATCATCTATGGAATGGTCGAAGAGCTCTCACGTCAATTAGCCGAGAATCGCCGCGTAACCGAAGACATCGTCACCGGTCTGGGTAGAGTACGGAACCGGGCACACGAGAGGGGTCTGGGAAACGACGAGGTGCTGGGAGAATCGGCTCAAGAAATATTCGGTAAGCCTCGCGTCTCTCTTTCTTCTTGCTGCCTCTCTCTCTCTCTATCTATTTCTAGTCCTAGGTCACTAATATCTTGACACCTTGTCTAAAAGCCCAAGAACCAAATCTCGAAGCCCTGCTCTCTATCCTCACCGAGTCCCTCGACCGCGCCAAGTTCTCCCGCGACGCCAACTTTTCTCTTCTTACCAACTACGCCCGCATCCTACAGACGATTCTGGGCCAATTTCACGCCTACAAACAAAAACACATCGCTGATGTCTCGGCTTGGCATCGCTCCTATCGCGCCCAGCTTGCCGAAGCCCGCGCCGAGAATTCCCTCCTGCGCGAACAGATCTGGGACATGCAGGAGCACGCCGGCCGTGCCAACCAGATGCTGCGCGAGTTCCGAAAGAAGTACGACGAGGACGAGGGCCGCTGGGAGAAGCGCGTTCAGGACAAGGCTAAGAAACAAGAGGTGAGGTTCTGGAAGCGCATGGCCATGCCCGAGGTCGGCGAGGCTGAGGAGGGGTACTGGAGCGACGACGACGATCTGGTAGACCCTGTCGAGAAGGAGAGGCTAAAGGAGGTCGAGCGGAAGGTCGCCGAGCAGGCTCTCGCCGGCATGGCTACGAGCAGTCAGCATAGTGAGGATTCCGAGGGCGAGGTAATCCCGGGCGAGCCTCATCAGCCGCAGCAGCAGCAGCAGCAGCAACAACAACAACAACAACAGCAGCAATTGTCTCTAGGTATGATGGGTGGTGTGGCCATGGAGAGGGATCGTGAAATGCCGGCGCCGCCTCCTAGGCCGGCGAGTACGGGTAGTACGGGCGGTCAAACGGGCTAATGTGCTATTATTGGGCTCGGGCTTGGTTTGTCCAACTCGAAGTGAATGCAAGACGTTGCATTACTTGCCTTGACATGATATGGCATGGCTTGGAGTAGGGGACTGGAGCTTTTGAATCACCGATACCCCAGTTGAAGAGGCGACATGCCAACCGGATCGATGAGACGGGCTTGATCAATCTGAGATATTCAAGATTGAAAGAGTGAGCTTGGGGTGAGCTATCTTCGCGTTGCTCACCCTCCTGGTATGCACATTCTTATGGATGCTTCCACCGACATGGGCCTCGATCGCGCGAAGTACTACGTGAATAAGCCAAAGAACAGCTCTGGGAGGAGTCTGTCATATACTGTGTACTACTGTGTACCGCTTCGCGAGAATAGCATAGAGCTGTCTCGCTCAGCGTATGTTTCTAGTATGCACGCAAGACCAGGTTGCCTGCATCACTCATGCCACTCAAGCCACAAGAGATTACTAGGCCATGATTCAAGGTCGATGATTACTCGATCAGTGGTCCAAACCACTGGATGGCCAGCCTAGCACTCTTGTAATAATTAATCCTCTGTCGATAGCGTTACCTTCGAATGAGAATGATATTGGAAGAGCCTGCCGGCGCTATATATATGTGTACGGTATATCAAGTCAGTCGAGCCATCAGGGTCAGGGTCAGGGTCATTCACACATACCAGGTAGGCTTGACCAGTGAGTTTGGTTACTACATGTACATGTCACGGGTGGGCATTTATCTCGACGCTCAGCATACATAGGTACGTCAATGAACATTTCCTTCATTCAACTGCGTCACGTCATCTCACCACGCAGGTATCTGGGGGACAAGATCACTACCTAGGTATGGCTTTACGCGGGCGAGATGATATCAGGGTGGGTAACTCAGATGTTAGCAAACGACAAAAAACATTTTCTTCTCCTTCTGGATGGTTACCTGGGGTATCAAACCCTCGCCCGAAGTTGTGCAATAAGAAAGAAAAAGAAATTATCATTTCCGAGCCGTGATTACTAGAGGGCACCTACGTAGGCACCATAAGATGGTGTTTCGTTTTTGGTTTCTTTATATAAAGATAATAGATGCTTCTAAGGGGCCATGAACCCCCTATCTGCCTATCTAGCTAGCTATGTTCCCTTCTAAGCTTCTAAGAGGACTCAGGGGTAGCAAAAAAAGATGATGGTATGCTACCTACCTAGGTAGGTAATAAGCTAGTGTGCAGTACACGGCATTCGGTGGTGATACTTACTTACGGAGTAGATACATAATAATAATAATAACTAAGGTTGCTTCTCCCGGAGGCGAATTATCAAGACTGATGAACCAGCGGATAAGAAACCAACTGCCGACTGGGTCGCTGCAAAACTAGACCCTTTAGGTACGCATTCTTTTTCTTCTTCTTCTTTCTACATAGAGCGGGTAACTCTAATTCTCGTGGGAGGGGGCCGGCGTCGGCTCTAAGATTTGAAAAAGAATTAATTTAAAAGAAAGAACTCAATGGCGCCTACTTACTGTAAGTATGAAGTATCAGGGGCTCAGCGTGAGCAACTTTCTAGATTGAAAACAGAGCCAGACAAGCCCTTGGAAATCTTTTGCCCTATCCGCTTACCTTCAAGTATGTCATTGTTTTTGAAGGTTGTTTAACATGGACATGAACTTGATCACAGCATGCCCAACGTGATGTCTCCGAAGTATTTCTTTCCCCGGTCCATCTACGAAACTCTGCGCCTTGGAGGCTCTTTAGAATGGCCGGTGACTACCTAGGCAGGTACTTATTAGTTACCGGTAGGCGTAGGTATTCATGTAGGCTATCCCTTTGACATCACCGCAATACAGATACCTCCTGGATTCCAGCATCCGAAGACCCCGAGACGATCGTCTTCGCGTCGCCCTCGCGGTAGCCGCAGATCAACTTCGGTAGTAGCTCCACCTGACCAGGCCGTCTCCTGGATCGTCGCTGTTAGTACGCCAGTAGTACGGACGATGGGCTCGCTATCCCACATCAGGTGTTCTTTCAGCCTCCAGCGCGTCCCGCCCGTCTGGCTCTAGAGATGCACGATTCAGCTCTCGACGCCGTTAGGTTTGCCGAGTCGCCTTCGCCTCGACCCTCTTTCTCTGATAAACCTGGACGAGACTTGATGATTCCTGACACAATGTGACTGCCCGTCGTTTTTCTCTCTCCTGGACTTGTGGGCGGGCTTCAACGCACGTATGTGTATGGATGTGAAAAAGACCCGCGGCCGGAAGACGAAGACACACATATTTGGGAGGGGAGGCCATTATAACACCAGAGAAATACCCGAATATGCGCGGTAGAGATCACTCCTTGTGGCCCGTCGTCGTCGGGTTCGTGCTACCCTCGATGGCCACGATGATCGAGCTAGGCGCTAGGGAAACCTCGCCGGCCCAGAGGAGAGGAGATGGTTTCCTCCCCGGAGCACCACCAGCTCCCACCGAAGCGCCCGAGAGACGCCGGGTCGGTGGTGGTGGTGGTGGTGGTATGGAGTTGTTCCGCCGCAACGACCTCGGGACCGATACCTGCGGCTACATATCCGGAGATGCCAGTAGGTATACCTACACCTTTTTTTTTTCTTTTTCGTCCGAAAAGGGGAAATCATCAAGCATGTGCATACACACATGTAAGCTAACGTGAGGGCTGTGAAATTTTCTAGGTTACTACCCCCTGACATGCGGTTCCGGATACTCATGCACCAACTCGGGCGCCTTCAGGGGCTGCTGCGAGACTGGCGAGTGCGCCCAGTCGACGCAGTTCATCACGACATGTCTCGACGCTACTGCTCCTGCCTGCGCCAGCGGCACCACCGTGGGTCCTAACACGCTCTGCTGGTGAGTCCTGACAAACAAAAAAAATCAACAAAAAGGTCCCCCTAAAGTCCCGGGTTTCTTATCGTTGACCTTTCTTGGATTGCCCGTCCGTCCGTCTATAGCACATCCCAGTCCGAGAACCCCTACTGTCTGACGTATCTCTGGTCTACGACCGCGTCGCCGGGTGCCGTGTTCACGCAGTACAACTGCGACCAGGCAAGTTTCTCCGGCCAGTACGTCCTGGCGGCAGACATGCCCACCTCGGCTTCGTCGAGCCGTACTACCACCGCCCGATCGAAGACCTGGGCTGGCGGCGTGGGCACGTCAGCGCGCTCGTCCGTTACCGTGATTCCCGGCGGGGGTGACGAAAGCAATCGGAGTGGCCGGGGCGAATCCAACACAGCCGTCGGGGCCATCGTGGGCGGCGTAATAGGCGGCGTCGCCGCACTGGCGCTGATAGGCTTTCTGGCATGGTTTCTCCTGCACAACAACAAGAAGAAGAGAAAAAACACTGCCGCCAACGATGACAGCCAGCCATCGACGGGGCCAGCGACAGATCCGCCAGCCCCGATGGGAGAACAGCGACAGTTGACACCTCCCCCGGTGTACGATCCGCACCATAGCTACGCGCCCGCAACCACGTCGCCGGGTCAGGGCGCGCGTTCCAATCCGCATGATTCGTATAGGAACGCGCCCCCGAACGCGACAGGTATCTACGATGGACGGCAGCAGCCGGGCGGGGATTACTTCAAGGCGCAGGATCCGGGCCAGACGCATTCTGGCTACGAAACGCCGCCGCCGGGTTTTTACGAGGTGCCGGGGGTGAACCCAACCACGCACGGAGAATGACAGGGCTGAGCTGGCATGAGGGGAACTTCCAGTATATTATTAGTCTGGGGGGGGGTTAGATTCTGTATTGGGTGTTGTTAGATAGATAGAGGTTGGGCATGGGATAGATAGGTTAGACGAAAGGTTGGGGCGTCATGTGCACATAGAGATAGATGAATAATTGTAATATTAGAAGTCAATGCAAGACCATGGTGCTGATAAGTAAGAACGCGAAGTCACCGCGAAGGTGTGAGTCTGGTAGGTATATCTATGCAGGTACCGCTAGGCATTCTATGGACTTCTCTTTCGCGCAATCGTAACGGAGGTGTGTGGACGGCGCATCTGAAAGGGTGTTGTACACTAATAGTACGCTCTCCTCGACATTCGCAGGCATCGGTAGTGCGGATACTGCTGATGATGATGATGATAGTTCGTCGACCATTTTCTATGGCTCACTGTCTGGACTCCAGCCACCTCAGGGGTACTCTACGGTGAAGTCGATGCCCGCACCCTGTAACACCTCCCTAGATCGCTTGATAAAGGTTTTGAACTCTGACGAATTGTCACACGGATTCGGGGTACATTGGAATATGATCTCGCGCAACTTGGGCACCTTGTCGTCACGGTGCCGAGCCAGGTCCTCGAACATTCCCGGGAGACAGGCGTAGCACTCGAGGATTTCTTTCAATGGGAATGGACTCGAGCGGAACCATATCTCGGAGAGCTCCAAGCGCTCCAGTGACCGGGGCAGCAGATCCTGGAGAGCTGGCGATGATGTTTCGAGGAACGCGGGAATTGAACCCCATAAAGACATGGCTTCGATTCTCAGGGATTCGAGCTTGACGAGGTGCCGTAGAGATCCCAGCTTCACGTCGTCCAGCGCTCTCTCGCCGTTTCGTATGCCACCGTAATGAATACCCCTCCAAGGCTGTGCGAACTGAAGATGGAGAGCCTTCAACTCCGGCGTACGGCGTAGTGCTTCATCGAGGAGGTTCTCCTCTGTGGATTCGACGATATGTTCTCCGTAGAATCGGACGCAGCTGATAGACAACGATTTCAACCTGGTACATCGCCCTACCAAGTCTCCTATGAAGTCCAGGGAGGCGACGGCGTGAGTGAGTTGGAGGTTTTTGATGCCGGATAGATCATCATTATCGTCGAATATCAGGTTGGAGCGATCGAGACACAGCTCGAGGTTCTCCATACTTGGGAAAGATCCTAGGCTCACGCAGAGTTGTCGATCGTCCCAACCGTTGTCCAGATTGCAGTCCGCCTTGAGCCGCAAGGTGGTGATGGAAGGATACTGGACCGAATCTCGGTCCGATTCGACGTCGTCAAAGTGACAGAGATTAGGTACGGGTCCACGAGTCCTGGTCCAGGGCCAACTGCCCAGCAAGGGCAGCCGAAGCAGAAGAGAGCCGGCCTGATGACAGAGTATGGCGATGGTGTTCGCAGCCGCTGAGTTGACGTCTGCTGGCTTCACGAACACGGACTTGTTGCTCAGTGTAAACCTGACGAAGCCGGTCAAAGTTAGGACGGACACGGCTCTTGGTGGGAGCTGCGGAAGTTTCACCACGTCACTAATCTCATCAAATCTGTCCCAGGCATTGGATCCGACCAGGGTGAAATCCGGATTGCCGTGAAGAAAGGCCAGGTGAGAGGCGAGAGATGCTCGCTCTGGGTCGCGTATGAGTGTGATGAAGAGTCGCTGCAGTTGCCGGCTGTCTCTGATGAGGATATTATGGTAGAGTGCTGACGTGGAGACCTCCTTTAGACCGCGACAAGTCAGGGAAAGGTTGGATAGAGTCCGGTAAAGGAAAGCAACTTCCGACACATAAGCACCCCGGGGCCAAGTTTTCCTGCCGAACCAACAACGATCCGGGTCCTGGTCTTTTTGTGCCAGGGTTCCATCACGCTCCTCTAACGATGGCACCTCCGGTATCAAGCCGTCGACGATGCACAGCAGGATTTCCGGCGGTAGTGTGATGAGCGAGCGCTCCATGTTTGGCGAAACAAAGAGACAAACGCCCGGGCTCAGAAGGGGTAACCAGATGTGAGTGTAAGATGTTGACAGGCAGGGGTTGAGAACCCGGCGTCTGGACTTGAAGAAGAGACGGAGTAGGTATCTCGACTCAACATCTCGCTGTCACTTCGTCGCAAAACTGCACTCGGTATGATGAATACCTCTGCTGCGAAGAAAAGAAAATCAGCATCTCTTCAAGTGCTAAACCGGTGTGTTTGATTTTCCGAGGCCCCCCCGAATACCCACCACCTGCTCAGTGCCATGACTTAACAGCGAGCGGATAATTACCACCACGTTCTTGGTGTGGCCACTCGAATGCTGTTAGTGCGATACCTAGGTACTATTCTATGTAGAATAAGAGGTCATCATGACCCTTAAATGAGTCTGATTGGCTACTTACCTAGGTACTAGCCCTTATCTGTGTCTCCAGTACGCCGTACGACGATTCAGTACTTACATAGTAGAGAGAGAAGAGATGGATGTCTAGCGAGTCATCACATGATCACCCATCTAAGATCTTTGATCCCGCCTGTCAGGTTACTTGCCGGGTAGACTCCGGCGGGAGAGAACTTGACCGGATAAACACCGGCTCTACTCATGTTGTGTCGATCTTCCTGGGAAAACCCCGGCAAACGCGAAACTGAGAGAGGCCGAAATCAATGTCAAGTGGATGATCGGGCCGTCTCCCGGCTCCAGTATCGCTACACCACGATCCATCCTACACGATCCCTCCTACCTGCATGCTTGGGCCGCTTCACAGAGCAGTCAACGATTGGTAAAGCGGCGCGAGTGTGCCGTCCGTGCGGTCGAACAGGTCAATGGACCTCTTCTGCCGTTGCACGCATATGTACATTTCGCCGACCGAGTTGCGTCTTCATACAACCCGAATCTCATCGTGGTTGGCTCGATCCGGCTTCTATGGAATCAGACCCCCTTGGGGTCGCATACTGTACTTGGTGTGGATGCAAGACCTCGCGGCAAACGGCGGGGCAAATGATAGATAGTTAAATCGAGTAAAGGTAGACTCGTCTTCTCATAGCCTAGGTACTTCTCGGACATTCTCCAACATTTATTTATTTCTCCTCTATGTTGGGACGAACGCCCTCTTAGAATTAACGTCCTTATCATCTGGAGAGCCTTGTGACCTCTCTTGATCTCTAAATCCATCCTCGTTTTCTTTACCTACATAGTCGCGCCAGAACCCCCGGGTACTGTATTCTACATACTGAGATGGCGGACATCAATGTTGACGAGCTTCTGAAGAAGCTCTCCAACAATGAGAAGGTCGATTTAATGGCAGGTCAGTACCACTGCGATTCTTTGATATATCACGGTACTGATGTCCTCTATCTTGAAGGTATCGATTTCTGGCATACGAAGGCCTTCCCGCACCATGGTATCCCATCACTACGTCTCTCAGATGGTCCCAATGGTGTACGTGGCACCAAATTCTTCAACGGAGCCAAGGCTGCTTGCTTCCCCTGCGGAACCGCCTTGGGCGCTACTTTCAACCAGGAGCTCCTTGTAGAGGCCGGTAAGAAGATGGGAATGGAAGCAAAAGTCAAGGGCGCCCACGTCATATTAGGACCGACCATCAATATGCAGCGAGGTCCATTGGGCGGGAGAGGGTTCGAGAGCATCGGCGAGGACCCTGTTCTGGCCGGTCTCGGCGCTGCCGCAATCATCAATGGCATCCAGTCCACAGGCGTCCAGGCTACAATCAAGCACTTCGTCTGTAACGACCATGAGCACAAGCGCAATGCCGTTCAGGCTATTGTGACCGAGCGAGCACTCCGTGAGATCTACGCTCTTCCTTTCCAGCTAGCTGCCCGAGACTCGAACCCCGCGTCGTTCATGACTGGTATGACTGGCCTTAGTAGCCCACGACGTTTCACTCATCCTCATACTGACAATGAGCAGGTTACAATGGAGTAAACGGCACCAACTGCAGCGAGAATACCAAGCTTCTGGACCAGATGCTGCGAGGAGAATGGGGCTGGGACGGCCTCGTCATGAGCGACTGGTGGGGGACTTATAGCGTCACTGACGCAGCTAATGCCGGACTGGATCTTGAGATGCCAGGGCCAACTCGATTCCGGGGAGAAGCGCTGAAGTTCAACGTAGCTACTGACAAGGTTCGTAGACATGTTCTGGATCAACGAGCAAGGGCTATGCTCGAATTCATCAAGAAATGTGCCGCCAGTGGGGTCAAGGAGAACGCGCCAGAAGGCGAGAGCGATACCCCTGAAACCGCCGAGCTCCTAAGGAGAATCGGCAACGAAGGCATCGTTCTCATGAAGAATGACAAGGGGATCTTACCCCTTCAAAAGGACAAGAAGGTATGGTTTGCTCCCGAGTCCGATCATGTGATGATTAAACTGATGCCGATGCGATTTCAGACTGTGGTGATAGGTCCCAACGCGAAGGTGGCCACATACCACGGTGGTGGCTCAGCGAGTTTGGCTGCGTATTACGCAGTGACGCCCTTTGACGGCATTAGCCAAAAGCTCTCCTCCACCCCCGACTTTACCGTGGGCCAGTACTCTCACAAGCTTCTCCCACTCCTCGGCTTTTCGACCAAGTCGACGAAGGGAGCACAGGGAATGACGATGAAGGTGTTCAACGAACGCCCAGATGCCAAAGACAGGGAGACAGTCGACGAACTGGAGCTACTCAAGACCGAGATGCTCCTCGTTGACTACAAAAATCCCAAGATCACTTCCCCGGAGTGGTACGCCACGTTCGACGGGACCCTGACCGCAGACGAAGACGCCACCTGGGAGTTCGGTGTCGTCGTTTCGGGGACTGCGAACCTCTATATCAAGGATCCCAGCACCGGGAGTGACGAGTATGTGCTTCTCATCGACAACACGGCCAAGCAGACGAAAGGCGACGCTTTCTTCGGCAGCGCCACGCGCGAGGAGAAGGGCTACTACGAGCTCAAGAAAGGCCAGACGTACGACATCAGGGTCACCTTCGGGTCCTCGGTGACGTCGAAGCTCGGCGAGATTCCCCTGGGCGGCGGCGCTCTTCGGGTAGGCGGGTGCAAGGTCATCGACCCGAAAGCCGAGATCGCGAACGCTGTGGAGCTCGCAAAGAGCGCCGAGCAAGTCATCATCTGTGCCGGGTTGAACGCGGAGTGGGAGACCGAGGGCAACGACCGCGATGACATGCGTCTACCTCCCGGCTCTGACGACTTGATCGCCGCTGTGGCCAAGGCCAATCCCAACACGGTGGTTGTCATGCAATCGGGCACTCCGGTCGAGATGCCCTGGATACGAGATGTCCACGCCCTGATCCACGCTTGGTACGGCGGAAACGAGACCGGAAACACCATAGCGGATATCCTCTTTGGTGATGCTAACCCTTCAGGAAAGCTAAGTCTGACTTTCCCCGTGCGAGTTCAAGGGTACGTGTGAAGAAAAAAAAAAAGAATCATGTTGTTCTATCCTATCACCTCTAGCATTTGATTCTTCGAAACAATCCCTGATGTCTGCGATTACTAACTCGTACCTAGTATGTACATACAACGTTACTGTCCCATTCCTGGACCTTTCCCGAATAGCCAACTGGGAGATAATATGCTAACCCTCGCTTGTTCCCTTCTCACCCCCCCCCCAAAAAAATAATAGATAATCCCACATTCCTCAATTACAGAACCGAAGCTAGCCGTGTCCTCTACGGCGAAGACGTGTACATCGGCTACCGCTACTACGAGTACCTCGAGCGCGAAGTGCTGTTCCCCTTCGGCCACGGGCTGAGCTACACCACATTCGCCTTCTCGGATCTCTCTGTCGTCGTCGTCATCGACGACGGTGACAGTAGTGACAGTAGCAGCAGCAGCAGTAGTAATAGTAAACTCGCCATATCCCTCACGATCCAGAACACGGGCGCCGTCCGGGGCGCCGAGGTGGCCCAGGTCTACGTGGCGCCCAGGCAGCGGGCCAAGGTGAACCGGCCGGTCAAGGAGCTCAAGGGGTTCGCCAAGGTGGAGCTGGCACCCGGCGAGAGCCGGCGCGTCACCGTCGGCGGCATCGCGACCAAGTACGCCGCCAGCTACTGGGACGAGGAGCGCGACCAGTGGTGCGCCGAGAAGGGGGAGTACGAGGTCATCGTGAGCGACAGCAGCGCGGTCAAGCAGGAACAGGAGGAGGAAGAGGGGGAAGGGGGCAAGGTACTGAGGGGGGCCTTCGAGATCCCGGAGACGTACTGGTGGAGCGGGCTGTAAATAAGTAGACTACATGTAGTCCTCAAGTTGTTTAAGGCGGTGCGGGTTTCCCATGTTCGATGGGGCAGGCGGTCTTGGTAGACAGAGTTGACCAACCATCAAGAAAGAAAGAAAAAATCAGTGTTTGTGGCGTGGGGTGAGCCCGATCCCGTAAGAAAATAGGATAATTGCGTTACGATGTATGTACAACTCTCAGGCATTTATATGTCTATCTCGTTATGCAAAGACCCCTTTTTTTCCACTCATCCTCAGAGGGTCATACCATGAAAGACTACAAATCGCGTTTCTTTTTTTCAAGAACATAAGATGATGCAACGCACTCAAAAATCGTGTTGAATAGATGGAAAAAAAAAAGATAAGATTCGAACCGAATGAATTATTATGCTAGGGGGTAAAAAGTAAGGTGGCCCAGAGAATAATTTCGAAAGGAGTTATGTATGTAGACGACTCCTCAGCATAAGGAACAACAACATCCGTTGGTTAAGTATCATCGCCTTTTCCTCCGTGGAAATAAGTAGCACCCGACTGACCACAGCCCACGCATTACGCAAATAGAATCAATCAATCAATCAATCAACGCTCAAGCAAGCGAAGTTCGCAGTCACCCCCGTAGAACATTTGCAGTTCAATCGTACCGCCATTGTAGCCGCTGCTCCCGTCCGCCAAGTCCAGGTATATCGGGTATTGCCTGGGGGGGATTTCGGGGATAGCGATATCATAGTACCTCGGCCCAGGCTGCCCGGCATGGCCGTTATCTCTGAAGGCGGAACAAGTCAGTACGGTGCCGCTTCCATACGTGCCGCCGGCCGTATTGCAGTACAAGGAATGGGTGTTATCCACGCCGTCCGAGCTAACTATTACGACAGGGGCGTAATCGCCATCGCCGCTGCCCGAGTCCAGGATGACTGCCAGGCTGGTATCTACGGGGCTTAGAAGCTGGGTAGTGGTATCTAGGTTGAAGAAGATGTAGGGATAGTCATCGTTATACGGTGATTCGAGTACTACACGATTCCTATCACGATCTCCACCCACATAGTACCCGTCGACGAGACCGTTTGGCTGGCTGGCGTGCAAACAGAAGTTTGTAATTGGCTGGGAAGGAGGCGGTGGCGGTTCAGGTGTTGTTGAAGGCGAAGATGAGGGCGTTGATGGTGGATCCGAAGACGGTGATGGTGGATCTGAAGACGGTGATGGTGGATCCGAAGATGGGGATGGCGGTTCTGAAGATGATGGGGATGATGGCTCTGAGGATGATGGGGATGATGGTTCTGAGGATGGGGGTGGTTCCGAGGAAGAGGATGTTTGTCCCGAGGATGAGGATGCTGGTCCCGAGGACGACGATGATGGTAGTTCTGATGACGATGGGGAAGGCGGCTCTGAGGATGGGGACTCTGGTAGCCCCGAGCTTGAAGACGCAGAAGACGACGATGATTCTGATGAGGTTATAGTCATAGTGGGCAGAGAATTTACCGATAAAGATGTCGACGTCGCAAATATTGTCACCATAGTAGTCGATGTAGGGATTAATGGAAAGCTGGTGGACTGAGGCGACGTCTCTAGCAGGGAAGATGTGCTCGTTTGATCGGTCCCCGCAGATTTTCCAACGCTTGAAGACGACTCTGCGGGCTGACGACCGGAAGTAATACCTGACTCCGCCGGCCTTGATGACCGTTGGGTTTCTTTTGGTCTTGAACGCGAAGGGCTCAATGGTGCATCAGTGCTCGGTGGTGCTTCTATAAAAGACGTCGTCGTCGAAGCTATAGAAGAGGTCCTAGTGGAGTCATCCTCAGGGACGATGACACCATTTTGGCATTGACGGGCTGCATTTTACGTCAGTTTCTGATGAAAGTATCGAAATCAACAACGCCCCTACATACCTTTATATACAAGGATCGATATAGGTGCACAGTTCAATGGCCAACCGTCTTCCGACGTGAAAGTAGCAAAAATTTTACCCGATGGAACCTGACAGAATCCAGCTTCGCCCTGATAGAAAGTATCATTCTGCCAGTGAAGTACATCATCCGCATCGAAGAATGTGGTCAATATACTCCCACCGGGTGAAGGGGTCAGCTCTGTGAATGAGAATCCTGGGTCCGTCGTCACGGCTAAGCCATCGCTTGTTAGTTGACCGAGAGTGAGGTTGAAAGGAGTGCCATCGGTGCAGATCGGAGCTGCTGTCGCTTCATCGCTTACGAAGCCCCCTGCAGGTTCCTGCCGTTTCGGTGTGCCAGGCTTGCTGTTCGGATTCGTGTTCGGTATACTGGGTACCACTGTGAGGATGACAGGAACATTTTCAGTCGTAGTAGAGGAGGATGCTCCCGTTGTCGTGGGGGTTTCAGTTGGATTAAGCTGGGGCGGCGAAGTGATGATTTCAGTGACACTTGAGGGCGAGCTGACTGCTGGGGTGATGGACACCGCAGAAGACAATTCAGTTGAGGTCGCAGTCGCACTAGGAGTCGTTGTCCCTGTCTCTGGTGATAGACTAATATTTGTTCCAGTAGTTATGGTCACGATAATAGTCGGCGTAGCTACCGTCGTGGTCTCGACGGACATCCCGAGACAAGAGCAGGCTGATGCATATCGCTCAAAATCATTGCAGACTGCAGCATAGATGGGGAAGATCACTCTCTGATCACACCCTTCCAGGTAAAGACCCGGTTTCAAGCGAGGAGTTGGATCCTGTGTTGTACTCGTGCTCAAGGCATTCGCTGCCGCAACAGTGGTTGATACTGTACTGGGCTAGGGTTAGCTTAACTTCGAAATGTTCTGGGGATCAACTTACACGGCGGCTGGGGTCACTGTCACCTCCAGGTACTTGGAGCAGTCGGCTAGGCAGTCTTCACCACAGTCGACACCTGATCTGCTGGTCAGCAGTTTTGCGTGGCTTATAAGTTGGGGAAGAGGAGGGCTTACGGTTCAAGCACGCATCGCTATAGCAGGCTGCCGAGGTCAAACCGAGAAAGATTTGTAATGATAATCCAAAAATATGTTGTTTCCGCATGATTGTCGCCGTACTCGATCATGGTGGGCAGCTAGCAACACGAAGGGTAGATATTCGGCCTATATAAATATCACAACATGGAGAAATTGTCAATTAAAAATCGTGAAATAACATTCCTAGTCATTTTTCAATCTGCAGCCCGAATTCGCCTTCCCATTGGGCTTAATTGTTGTGTCTTAGCGAAAAGTTGTCCAAGACATCGATCGACCTGTCTCATACTAATTCAGCTAACGCATAACAAACTGTGCGGGATCCATTGAGTATGGAAGCTCTCGTTTATACCATGGCCTTTCTTGCATGATAATATTCAGGCATGACGGGATTGTATCTCCACGTACGTAATTGGGGGAAATTCCTGATGATGTGAGATGTTTCGGGGGGCTACCAACTGACACTTATTGTACCCAGGTAGTCATTGAATGGCTCGAGAATTGACCTCATTCATGACAAGTCGTTCCAATCAAGATGTAGTGGTTGGGTTTCGCTTGTTGAGCAACACCATCAGAGATGTGTGAAGGCAAAACTAGCCTGTGCTTTCTCTCAGACGTCATTATACGCGATGAGCGTCTTCGGAGCTTGACGACTTGCCACAGCCCACGTCCAAGAACGACCAGCTTCGCCGGTGTAAAGACCAGCCGTTTTATCTTTGCTTGTAGATCCTTGGAGCGACTTTGCCTGTACCATTGCACTATCGCTCATGAAGGATAGGAAATGCATGAACCTGTCAGGATCATCGAGGGCGAGCGCATTACCAGCGATACCGTGGCATAAGCAAGGTTCTTTAGTGAGCAAGCCGCGCTTCCATATATCACTTTCGGCCTTCTTAATCACTCTTATCATTGTGTCTTGGAGATCGGGGTAGTAAGGCAAGAGGGAACGTAAGGAGATGACAAAGCCCGGGCCTCCATGACAAAATTGGACAAGCTGATCAGATCCCGAGTTCTCTGACGACGGAAAGTTTCCGGTTGTGTACTGTTCGGTGAGGATACTTGAAAGTAGGGGACGAAGATGAGGAGCTATTGATGGAAGGGTTAGGACGAGTTGGCAAATGATCCCAATAGCGCCATGTGCTGCTCCAAGATATTGCTTTCCGTGCCAGGTCCATGGCTGAGGTGCAGCAAGGATACGATGGACCGTTTTCCGCATAGCTCGATCGAGCATAGGAATTGTGCCAGAAGAAGTGCTCCACGTCATGCTAGTAGCCCGGCAGAGCCTCAAGAAGTAGAGGTATCCGGCGCGACCATATAACCATTCGTCCGATCCCAATTCATCTTGTCGGTTGATGACGGGCTCAAAGGAGCATATCTCCTTGACGATTTCGGCGTCTTGCGTCATGGCAGCCCTCAAGCTCAGCCAGGCCAGTGTCTCGTTGGCTATGCCGCAGTGATTTGAGTCGGGTATTTCCTTCTGAAGACGGGCCCCAAGAGCGAGATAGGCTTCAGCCCATTCAAACAAGGACTGTTGCTTGAGATGAAGATCTGGAAGTAGTTGAGAGATGCGGTAGAACATGTATGCCACGGACGTCGGGCCTGTGTAGAAGCCATCAAACTTCCGACCTGTCGAACATGTGTGAACAGGCGGGTACTGAGTGGTGATTCGGTCGAGGCTAATCAGAAGCTCTTTTTCGGCATCCACCGTCTGACGAGGCCCTGAATAATTGGGAAGATACCGGCTGGAGGAGGACATAATGTCAGATTTCAGGGTTGGTAGCTTGATATGTCTTGCTCGAACAGAGGGGTCAGTATCCCTCGCCTCTGCTTTATGACGATTTTGGGAACCAGAGGGGTGCGTTTGGTGAAATTGGTCCTGTCGAATGTATGGACAGAGGACTGAGCTGGGGACGGCTGTTCACCACAGTTGTCATTTCTTGATAGCCCTGGAGATGTCCGGTCACTGCCCAGGTGAGAACCTGAGAACATACCTACCTAGGTATTGAAATAGTACGTGACGTCATTGTGAGCATTCCAACTACCAATACCTACCTACCTAGGTACCTAGGTATCTAGGCACTCAATGCAAGGTGCCATCTTACTTGCGTGAAGTCGGCCTTCCCTGATACACCGTCAACGATGTGGCTATCGCTACTGATATGATATGAAAATGATGTTGACATTTGTGTTTCGATGGGTTTCTAAGCAAAAGCCAAGCCACCCCTGGCAGCCTGGGGGCAGCCTAAGGTTTCAATCCACCCATGTCCTGCCCACTGTGGAATTCGGATCTTGTCCCGCCCCCTATTTCTAACCTTTGACCTAGACTAACCCCTATTCCAAGGTTTGCAGCCGCTGTGTATAATGCATGCAGTATCCTCATGTCAAATCTACCTGTGTAGGTAGGGCACAAGAGTCGACCATTTGGAGAACCCCGAGTATACAGCGACCGGGGCCTTCATTGCTTTTCTAGAACAAGTACCCAGTCAGCATGTGCCGATGACAACGGTGGTACGAATACCCCAGGCGCCCCGACTTCTCCACACTGCGTGTAATCAAACGCATCGTAAAGTCCAGTCAAAGGATCGAACCAGCTCGCTGCAATATCACAGCCACTGAGGCTGGTTGTGTTGATGGATAATTCTCTCCCAATGGGAGTATAGACCATGATGTACGAGCCATCCTGGTCCCGGGTGGCCACCACATGTTCATCGTTAGTCCCTTGCACACGGATCTGTCAGATTCAAAAGTTTTACCTTCGCTCCAATCAAGGGGCCCCAGAGCTCACCTGTTCCATCCATGATAACATCTTGAGCCGGTATGCGAGAGAAATAGCCCTGATCGCCACGGTCTGTAATAGCCTGCTGGATAAAATGCATTTGCGCTGCACCGGCCAAGCTTAGGTCCTCAGTCCAGGAAACGGGGACTCCGCTTCCGGCATGGTCAAAGAGGTCCGGATTATACATCTGCATAATGTTTTCTGCCCCGTATGTGACACCGGCCGCTCCGGAGAATACCTAAACGTCTGTCAGTCTACAAGGTGGAAGCCACGGTATATCGCCAATCTCACAGCTTGCCAACTCCCAATACGAATATCACTAGCGTTCCAATATGGTAGCCCACTCTTGCCATTATCATACCTATTCTCATAATGAGGTTCGTTGTCTAGTACTGGGCGTTGTATACCAGGCTCGGTCTCGCCAACAGCGTACATCCGCTCCACCGTCTCCCAGCCACGGCGACAATTCCACCACGGGATTGGGGGATTAGGTGGGTAATCAGCATGGCCGGACTGGCTTGAGTCCAAGGTCAACCACAAGCGGTCTCCCATCAGCGAGCTTGCTAGCGCGATTGGACCTCCATTGAACCATTGGTTCGTGGGATGGATGGTCATAAGAGGCCACCAGGAAGAATTTGCTGTGGTTTCTGCTCTTGCCCTCTGTGCTGACGCGATAGCCCCGCGTTCGCCTTCAATAATGCCTTGGGCAAGCTCATCGTAGATGGGAGACCAATCCGTAGCGGCGTATTCCGGAGATACGCCACCGTTGGCATAGTCCGCCTTCACAGCCGTCTTATTTTCCCAATACGGATTCGTGTCGGCGAAGAGTATCTTGGGCAAGTACGGGTACCTCGAGCCCACGAAAAACCCAAATGTCCTGGAGTTATCTATATTGAGTACTGATTCCTCATTATCTGACTTCGCGGTCAGCTGCCGCCATCCGAAGCTCAGGTTAAAGCCCAGGATAACTCCTCACCGCTCGAGTGTACGTAGTAACCCCAGGCAGGCACGAGAGCTATACGAATGTTCTTCGTCCAAGCTAGCTCAACTACTTGATCAATGTAGTCCCAGTATGGCTCATTGGGGGTAACGGGGTCCTCGTCTAGGAATGGGAGATCCCCATTTCTGTTCGGACTGTCGATACCGATCTGTGTAAAGCCGACGGCAAGCACCATATTGAAGCCCTTGGATGCACGATCCGAGAGGTACGTTTCGCATTCTGAATAGTTCAGTCGATGAAATAGAAGCCATGCCGTGTCCGCTTGCCAGAAGAATGGACGACCGCTCGAATCTTGAAAGAAATGGCCATCTGGCGATGCCGTAATGGCGTATTCAGACGGGACTTGCCATGCTGCAGTGCTACTCGTGATCAGCGCCGAGATAACCAGGGAAATGCATTTGAGTCTTTTTGGATTCATATTCGAAGTACACGACGTTTCGTAGAGGAATAGAAGTCAGGGAATATAGCTAAGTAGATATCACATACAATATTCTACCCGGAGAGGGGGAGCTGAGGGGTAAGTTAACCTACCAAAGATCACCATACACATACACGCAGACGTTACATCGCCCCCTTCCAACCAACACCAGGAATATCTTTCTTTTTCAAAACCACGTTACCTGGAGCCAAAAGTGAACTAACAATGGAATCAGGTCCAGTATCTGAACAACTGCCAGAAGGTGTCGTTTTTTTTGCCACCTGTGGCAAGGGCCAATGAGCGAATGATACTAAGCTGTTTTTGGCCAAGCGCCAATGAGAGCCTGCGCCACAGGTGGCAAAAAAAACGACACCTTCTGGCAGTTGTTCAGATAATACGCTTACGGCTGAAGGTGGAAACAAAAACAGATGACAAACGCTCGCGCGGTGTAATTGCTGCTGAGTGATGCATTGCTGCTTGACATCAACTGATAATTGAGGAGATTGAGATCATACTAGATATATAAGTACTTATATAGATGGAAGAAATTGTATACATACATTTAACTGATCTGGTTTGGCCTCTCCTGATGAGGTTGGTACTGTAAGGGGTCGAGAGACATAATCAGTGCTGAGTTCAACAGCACTCCAGATTTGCAGTGCACAATAGTGCCAGCTTGGAGGCGCATCACTCTTTTATACCCCAAAAGATGTAAATGGATTTTACTAGTTCTTTGAAAGGGACGAGCCGAATAACCTCACTGGTTACTCTGTGCAATATGCGTGAGTCGTAGTGAAGAGAAGTCGGATTATTGAAGGCAAGATCCCCTCTTCTCTTACATGAGCCCCACCAGCCAAACAGCAGGCTGGCAGGTGTCAACCCTGGCAGCCTGGAGGTGAAAAGATAAAAGATACCGAAATACATCCATGGATGTCTGTCTCCACGCTTAGCCTCTTTTGTGCTAGCCTGACTCTTTGCCACTGGCCACTGGCGCGCTCTCTCTCATTAATCATCCACCCGCAACCTTGAACGTTTCTCAAGGCTGCATTTACCAAACCATCACCAACTCATCATCATCTGTATCAGGCACAGCCCTTCTCAAGTTGCGCACAGAAGCTGGCAATCCTCCATCCCGACTTCTGACTTCTGACTTCTGCCTTCTGCCTTCTGACTTCGATTCTTGGTCCTCTGCTGTGCTGTCAGTCTATATTGGATGGGTCTTCTTGCGTGCTTTGGTTCTTGCTGACCTGCCTCGCAGCAGCCGCAGCGCGGTTCGCATTCCAACAACTTTGAAGTCTTTGGCTGCTGCGACCACTGTCGCCTACTTCTCCCAACCCGCTACGACTTGGTCTCGGTCTTGCCCTTCACTGACGCTCTTTCCACCGAACCTTCAGAAAAGTTATACTCTTTGCGTTATCAGACCTTTACAATCAATCTCTTTGTGTCCCACCGCGTCCTATCCCGAACATTTCTGCCTCCCCTTCCGATTTTCATAATCGACACCCTCTCGATTCAACACCTGGTCGCGCATCTTACCAAGGTCCACAGCCATCAACATGACTGATTATGATGAGGGTTACGAATACGAGGAGGACTATGGCGATGAGAATATTACCCCAGAAGACTGCTGGACCGTCATTGGTTCCTACTTCGAAACAAAGAGTTTGGTTTCCCAGCAGATCGACTCGTTCAACGATTTTCAAGAGACCACGATTCAAGAACTTCTCGAGGAGTATTCCCAGATCTCGATCGATCAACACAATCCGGTATCCGTAGATAGTCGCGAAGGTCTCACATCTCGTCGTTACGAAATCAAGTTCGGAAATGTCACCATTTCGCGTCCTGTCGTCAGCGAAGGCGACAACACCTCGAATCCCCTGTTGCCTTACGAGTGTCGCGACCGAAACCTCACGTATGCGAGCCCCGTCTATGCCAAGGTTAGCAGCAAGATCAGTTCTTGTTACGAAGAACCTGTTCCATTACACGAGATGGATGACGATCAGCGTGAGGAGTATGCCAAGACGCAGGAGCAGCCCGTGCGGTACACTTGGGTTGAGGAGGAGAATACAATGCAGGGTCCTAGTTCCGACAAAAGCAAGCCCGACATGGTCTTCATCGGCAAGTTACCGGTGATGGTTCGATCCCGAGCTTGCCATCTGAGTCGAGAACCTGAGGATGACCTCTTCCTCTTGAACGAATGCCCCTACGATCAGGGTGGCTACTTCATCATCAACGGCAGCGAAAAGGTTCTTATCGCCCAGGAACGGTCCGCCGCCAACATCGTCCAGGTCTTCAAGAAGGCTGCCCCAAGTGCCTACTCATACACTGCCGAAATCAGAAGTGCTCTGGAGAAGGGTTCACGGCTCATCTCTTCCCTCCAGTTGAAGTTGTATACCAAGGGAGATTCTTCTCGTGGTGGCTACGGTCAGACTATACATACGACACTGCCATATGTGAAGTCCGACCTTCCTATCGCTATCGTCTTTCGAGCCCTCGGTGTTGTGAGTGACGAGGAGATCCTCAACCATATTTGCTACGACCGAAAAGACAGCCAGATGCTTGAGATGCTAAGACCTTGTATCGAGGAAGCCTTTTGCATTCAGGACCGAGAAGTCGCCCTGGACTATATCGGAAAGCGTGGTAACCAGAATACTGGCCAGAACCGGGATCGTCGAATCAGAGCTGCCAAAGACATCCTTCAGAAGGAAACACTCCCTCACATCTCCCAAGGTGAAGGATGTGAGACTCGGAAGGCGTTTTTCTTGGGTTATATGGTGCACAAACTTCTCCAGTGTGCCCTAGGCCGACGTGACACTGACGATCGTGACCACTTCGGCAAAAAACGACTCGATCTCGCAGGACCCCTGCTGGCCAAACTGTTCCGGAACATCTGTCGCAAACTGAACAACGACGTATCCCAAAACCTGAAACGTTGTGTCGAGCAGAACAAGCAGTTTGCCATCGAACTCGCTGTGAAGCCCGGCATTTTGACCAATGGATTGAAGTACTCGCTCGCCACCGGAAACTGGGGTGACCAGAAGAAGGCCATGAGCTCTACTGCCGGTGTGTCGCAGGTGCTGAACCGATACACGTTCGCGTCGACTCTCTCTCATTTGCGGCGTACCAACACTCCTATTGGGAGAGATGGCAAACTCGCGAAACCGCGACAACTTCACAACACACACTGGGGACTGGTTTGTCCGGCAGAGACGCCCGAGGGCCAGGCCTGTGGTCTGGTCAAGAATCTTTCTCTGATGTGCACCATCAGTGTAGGTACATCTACGGAGCCCATCATAGATTACATGATTACCCGCAACATGGAGGTTTTGGAAGAGTACGAGCCGATGCGGTATCCTAATGCCACGAAGATTTTCCTCAACGGATCTTGGATTGGTGTGCACCAAGATCCAAAGTCACTTGTCAAAGACGTTCAGGAACTGCGAAGATCGAACCAGATTCCAGCCGAAGTGTCACTGGTACGAGACATAAGGGACCGTGAGTTCAAGATCTTCTCGGACGCTGGTCGAGTCATGCGACCACTCTTCGTCGTGCAACAGGAGGAGGATACAAATAAAGGTCTTGAGAAAGGCTCCTTAGTCCTGACAAAGGACATGGTTCGGAGACTCGAAATGGACTCGACGTTGCCCCCAGAGAGCGATGAATACTTTGGTTGGCAAGGTCTGGTCAACGAAGGTGTCATAGAATACCTGGATGCTGAAGAGGAGGAGACGGCCATGATCTGCATGACGCCCGAGGACCTCGAGACTTACCGGCTTACCAAGGGGAAGACTGATCAAGAGAAAGAAGCGGTGCCTGACACGGGAGACGATCCTAACAAGCGGCTGAAGACGAGAATGAATCCTACAACGCACATGTACACCCATTGTGAGATTCATCCCAGTATGCTTCTAGGAATTTGCGCCAGCATTATTCCCTTCCCGGATCACAATCAGGTAAGAGATTTCTCCTCAATAGCTGAACACACTCTAACTAACTCCCCTGCAGTCCCCCCGTAATACTTACCAGTCAGCCATGGGAAAACAAGCCATGGGCTTCTTCCTCACAAACTACTCCCGCCGCATGGACACCATGGCCAACATTCTCTATTACCCCCAAAAGCCGCTAGGTACTACGCGTTCCATGGAGTTCCTCAAGTTCCGAGAACTGCCAGCCGGTCAGAACGCGATTGTAGCCATCCTGTGTTACTCTGGATATAACCAGGAAGACTCGGTGATCATGAACCAGAGCAGTATCGACAGAGGAATCTTCCGAAGTCTCTTCTTCCGCGCCTACGTGGATCAGGAAAAGCGCGTGGGTATCAACACTGTTGAGACGTTCGAGAAACCTTTCCGATCCGACACCCTCAGGCTAAAGCAGGGAACCTATGACAAGCTTGACGATGATGGTATCATTGCACCCGGCATGCGGGTGTCCGGCGAGGATATCATCATAGGCAAGACATCGCCTATCAATCCTGAGAACGAGGAGATGGGCCAGCGCACCAAGGTCCATGTCAAGCGGGATGCATCTACGCCTCTACGTAGCACAGAAAGCGGTATCGTGGACAACGTGATTGTCACTACCAATGCCGATGGGCTGCGTTTCGTCAAAGTGCGCGTGCGTACGACGAAGATCCCGCAGATCGGTGATAAGTTTGCTTCTCGACACGGTCAGAAGGGCACTATTGGTGTCACCTACCGTCAAGAAGACATGCCGTTTACTCGTGAAGGCATCGTGCCTGATATTATCATCAACCCGCACGCCATTCCTTCCCGTATGACAATCGCTCATTTGATCGAGTGTCTTCTCAGCAAGGTCTCTACCTTGAAGGGTATGGAGGGTGATGCGACTCCGTTCACTGACGTGACGGTGGACTCGGTCTCGAGCCTGCTGCGTGAACATGGCTACCAGTCGCGTGGCTTTGAAATCATGTATCATGGCCACACGGGAAAGAAGCTCCGATCTCAGGTCTTCTTTGGTCCGACATACTACCAACGTCTTCGACACATGGTGGACGACAAGATCCATGCACGAGCGCGTGGTCCGGTTCAGATCATGACGCGCCAACCAGTGGAAGGTCGTGCCCGAGATGGCGGTCTCCGTTTCGGAGAGATGGAACGTGACTGTATGATTGCTCACGGTGCAGCGGCTTTCTTGAAGGAACGCTTGTTTGAGGTTTCCGACGCATTCCGAGTGCACGTCTGCGAAATTTGTGGACTCATGACTCCGGTCGCGTAAGTCCAGCCTCGTCCGATATGTGTAGTGATGATTGATAGAAGCTAACAAAACCACAGACAACTCGGTCCACAGAGTTTCGCGTGCCGGCCGTGCAAGAACAAGACGCGAATTGCCCAGATCCAAATTCCGTATGCGGCCAAGCTGCTCTTCCAAGAGCTTCAAGCGATGAATATCGCTTCTCGGATGTTCACCGACCGATCCGGAGTATCCATCCGCTGAGACCTTTATGCGCGCAATCTCCAGAGCATATCATTCTCCTCTTCGACCCTTCTGCATCTCAACCCAACCATCATACCTCCCGACAAGGCATATCCAACGGCGTTCTCTTTTTATTTATTTTTTTATCATCCTGCCCCGTGTACCTTTCGCGGCATCCTCGTAAGGAAAAGTGGCATCCGTGATTATAGATTCGTTGATGCGCAATGACAGGCGTCAAGGGGTTCAGAGCAGGCAGCTGCACTGGCCAAGGGGCTCTAGACTGAACCACATGATGTGATTCTGCATTGGGCGTTTGGCTTTTGAGGAAAGGAGAAGTATATGGTCTTTGTATGAGTAGATACGTTCTAGATATATTCTAGAGGGAAACTAATCGAAATCCAGCATTACCTGGATATCTGTCTGCGAGACCATATTATTGTCTTTAGGTATGCCATGTGCATTAACCACATTGCAGGTTTCGCTAGCCTTGCCACGCATACTCTTCCCCCCTCTCGAAACTCAATATCTAGACACGAATCGCGAGAGTCATGTACGTAGGTCTATATCTGTCTTCCGATCGTGTTCCCTGTGCTGACTGATCGTAGATTGTCATCTCACGGCCAACGTCTATCTATTCATCTATCTATATATCCCCCTTGCAGCCTCCCAACGTCCAGTTTATAAGGAAGGATCAAGTTTCTTTGTTGCAAATGCGTTCGGGTCTCTCTCACACATACTCTCTCTCTCTCAGCCTCTTAGCTGGACTCCGCGTGCTGGTTTCATACTTACCTACTGCGGACTGCAGGCAGCTAAAATAAGAAGAGTCGGCTTGAAAAAAAAGAAATGCCTACGCCATCAAGCCACTTCGCCAAAGAGGACGAATGACACAACGGTTCCCAATTACGGGGATTCGGGGTCCTCGCCTATGAAGTACTATGTAGGTAATCTTACAGCTTGTCTCGGACATCCTAATCTGGCGAGCTATGCCGCCGCCTTTTGCTTGGGCTGGTCCTGGGGGCTGAGACATTTCATATTTTCTTTTTCTTTTTTTCTCACACACCATACCTATTCCTCTCGGTCTTCGCCTTGGAAGTTTTATGCGACGGGGTAGAGCGAGTGCGTTCCTGAGAGGAATCCATCTTATCATTTTCTTGGTTTCTTTTACCCTTCTTTCTACGCTCTCCCTTCTCTCCTCCTCCTCCTCCTCCTCCTTTTCCCCCTCTCCCCGTCATGTCTTACGAGAGACATACCAACAGAGGAACAAAAGACAAAGAAAGAAGAACGCCCCCAATAGCAACACAACAAGAAAAAAACGATGATGTCGTTTCAAGACGTAATAGGACGACGACAGGCTTAGCCCGATGAAAACAATAAACCCCCATTCTACCAGTGGGTTTTTCCCGAGCAACCCGTTTTGACCGTTTCACACAATATACCACCACCATCCCATCACGACAGGCTAGCCACTAACTAGCCCAGCCCTCTTACCGGTCTTTTATCATAATAAAGAAACAGAAACAGTCTTCCCAGGACGATAATGATGATTGGTGGTAGTAGTAGCATAAGGAGTGAGGGGGAAGGAGATACAGCAGTAGCAGCAGCAGCAGCATCGCCATCACCACCACCACCCCAACCCTTCGACCCCCTTACGCAAACGTTCTACATCGCGGGGGGGCCCGACGGCACGACGCGCATCGCCATCTCCATGGCGACCATCGAGGCGCAGCGCGTGCGCCTGGCCAACATCTCCATCAACTACGGCGTGCAGCTGGGGCTCTGCCTGCTGGCGCTGGCCGTGGTGCTGGCGCTGCTGCCGACGTACAAGTACCGGCTGCGCCGCCGCCGCTTCCTGCCCGCCGTCCAGGTCGCCGCCCTCGTCGTCGCCGTCGTCCGCCTCGTGCTCCTGGTCCTGTACTTCCCGGGCCCCCTGCTGGGCTACTACGTCGCCTGGACCGACGACGCCAGCGTCCTGGGCCCCCGCGACTACGACGTCAACACCATCTCCAACGCCTTCAGCGTCGTGCAGTTCGCCCTCGTCGAGACCTCGCTCGTTCTGCAGAGCTGGGCCATCGTGCGCACCTGGGATCGCGGCGGCGGCGGTGACGGGGGAAACGCCGCCTCCTCCTCCTCCTGGTCCTGGTCCCGATGGTGGTGGTGGTGGCTCAGGATCCCGGCCCTGTGCCTGTCCGTCGCCCTCGCGCTCGCCACCGTCGTCGTCAAGGCCGTCTGGGTCGTCCACCACACGCGCATCCTGCGGGGCCGCACCCTGCCCGTCGCCCTCGACTCGGTCGGCGAGGCCGCCGTCGTCCTGGGCGCCGTCTCCATCTTCTACTTCTGCGGCATCTTCTTCGCCCACCTGTCCCTGCACCTCGTGTCCACGCGCAGCCTGCTCAAGAGGCCCGACCGGGGCCTCACCTCGCTGGAGATCCTGGCGATCGGCAACGGTGTGCTTATGTTGATACCAAGTGAGTGTCTTGTCCTGTTTACCAACAAATTTGTCTTGAGAGAATAGTCGCCGCATGGAGGTTTGCAGGTTGCTGACAAAGAAAAAAGGTCTCTTCGCAGGACTCGACATAGCCGCCGGACCGGGCAACACGCGCGTACTACCCTTCGACGCCGGGTCCTGGGTCCAGACCCTCGTGGTCATCGGCATGCCGCTGATCGGGCTGGTGGCCTTCTACCGGGGCTCCGACTCGGCGCGGTCGTCGCGGCGCGTCTCGCTGTTTGCCGGCCCCCACGGTCACGGCCACGGCCACGGTCACGGCCACGGACATGCCCATGGCCATGGCCACCATCATCGTCATCACCCGCGCGACTCCAAGGTCGCCGCCGACACCACCGGGGAGGACACCACCACCTTAGGCGACTTCAGCAATTCCGCGGGGAGCAGCAGCTTCGTCGGATTCCGTGCCGAGGCCAGCAGTCCCATATCACCGACAAAGTCGACGACGACGACGGCGACGGCGACGGCGGATGTCGAGGGGGAGAAGAAGGACGGTGACGGGGTTGAAGAGAGGCAGGGGATGGTGGGTGGTGGAAGAGGTATCCAGGTTCAGAAGGGGTATCTGGTTACCCGTGAGCCGAGCGATGCGAGTGGATATAATAATGTTTGACTGATACTAGCGAAACCCATCTTGCTTTTGTAGACATTAGACTTGCGGGTATATATATCCCATTGCTTGGTTTTTTTTTTTCTTCTGGCTTAACTAATATATCTATGATCGCTTCTATACCATCCATCCATCCATCCATCCATCCATCCATCCATCCATCCATCCATCCATCCATCCATCCATCCCTTGGCCACCAAGATCCGTGATAGCATCCGTCCTCGCGCGTGTGGTGCTTACTTATAATGTAATAGAGAAGCTTCTTCTCCCTGATTTCACCCACCCTCTTTACCATCTCACCACTCATCGTAAGCCCTGCCACCCACCTCCCAAGCCGCCGCCGCCAGGAACATCTTCTCCTCGCCGAACCGCCTCCCGACGATCTGCATCGCCACCGGCAGCTTCCCCTGCACGCCCTCCTCCCTCGGCGCACCCCACCCGACCGGCATGACCAGGCCGGGGTGGCCGGTGACGTTGAAGCCGCCGGTGTTCATGTTGTTCCCGAGCGCGAGGTCGAGGTGGCCCATGACACCGCCCTCGAACCACCGCTCATCCCTCTGCATGGCCACCGTCGGCGCGGCCGGCACGATCAGGACGTCGTACGTGGCCAGCGCGTCGTCGTACGCGGCGCGCAGCTGGGCCACGTGCGTCATGGCCTTGTTGCGGATCGCGGCCGGGAACTTGTCGGCCGCCGACGACAGGTAGGCCCCCGCGAAGAACACGTTGACGGCCGCCGGGTTGTGGCGGTTCATATTCTCGTACCACGCCTGGTCGGGGGCGGGCGGGTTCAGGTCCGGTAGCGTGTGCGAGAGCAGCGGGAGCGCGTTCGTGTTGGTGAAGTTGTCAATCATCTGGGCCCGCGTGGCCGCCGTCCAGATGGCGGGGCCCAGCTTGTGCAGGGGAATCGAGATCTCGCCTACGGTGGCACCGAGCGAGGCGAACCGCTGTGTAGCCGCGCGCGTGATAGCGTCAACCTCAGGCGATATCGTGGGCACGTCCCAGCCCTCGCGCACCACCCCGATCTTTAGACCCTGGCCCGCCTGCGTGGGCGTCCAGGTCCCGGACGTGGTGCGCGCGGCGATCTCGCGGTCTAGGAGGTCGTGGTACTGGGGCACATTGGCGCGCAGGGGCGTCTCGGGCGTCATGCGCGGATCCATGCCGTCGTAGCCCGCCAGGACGCTGAGCAATAGCGCCGTGTCCCTCACGCTGCCCGCCATGGGCCCACAGTGATCGATCAAAGGGTGCAGGCTTGCGATCCCCGTGTACGGAACCAGACCGTGTGTGGGCTTGAGCCCGTAGATCCCGCTATACGCGGCGGGCAATCGAATGCTGCCCCCCTGATCACCTCCGAGCGCAAAGTCCACGCCCTCTCCGAGTTCGCGGTCTAGCTCTTCCGGTGACGCTCCCTTTTGCTGGCGGAGCTTCTTCACCACGTTGACGGCGACGAGGTTCCCGCACCCGGAGCTCGAGCCGCCGCAAGCGTAGGCGTACTTCTCACCCTTCGGACCCGTCCTCAGCCAGGGGTTCGCGATCGCTCCCGCGGCAGACGTGAATGATAACGCTGACATGCAGTAGTTTTCGCACATGGCCGTTCCCTTGAATACGGCGCCGGACTCGAGGACCCTCTGGATGACGGGGGCATCGATCTTAGAGACGGGGTACTTCCCATCGTTCGACAGGTGGGAAGCTGCCGTACCAAGCGTCAGCGGCACCCCTGCGACCAGAACATTGTCTTTGGCGGCTACGGTGCGGGCCTTGAGAAGCTCGTTGGACAAAGGCCGGGAGGACTCGATGTGTGACCTGTGACTCCAGCCTCCGAGGGGATTCTCGGGGGACCCATTAGGAGGTTGCGTGTACGTCCGCGGCGTGGGCATATCCGGCTCCAGTCGAGGCTCCACGTATTCCGGCAGGTTGTGTACGTATTTTATGCATTTCTCTGCGGCGCGGAGAAGTTCGAAATACGAAGCCTCGTCTTCGGGCTCTAGTTTCATCCCTCTAGTAGCTGTGAGCGCCCGGAAGTCATCGAGGGACACCGGATTCCTTGCACGGCTGGTCAGCTGTGAAGTAACTCGTTGATTGCAGGCAGAAGTGAGTGAGACTGATATGAAGACCTGGCGGGATGGCGGAGACGGGAACGTCACAACCGGTTATACTCACGGGTCTTCGTGGTCTACCATGATGACCGACATCGTGACAACAGTGAGTGTCTCTCACCCGCGTATTTGTTGTATGTCGTGAGGACGCCGGTGTAAGCTGTGAGGCACTGAGTCAGTAGGTAGATTGTCAATGGCTTCGATGGACAGCACGGTGTCCAGAGATTCCTTTCAAGGTCGCCTTGTACAGGAATACATCCATGATAAGTATGTCCGATACGTCCCCTCAAGATCCACGCAACCACGGAGGACTCCGCAGTAAAAGTGGATGAGGCTATTCCGACGGTATGTCCGGCATCTCCATCGTGCATTTTCATTCATGTTGCTCCGCTAAGGATGATTGATAAAGATGGCAACGTCCAATGACACATGGCAAACCATCTGATGATAAGCCTCCAAGTAAGTATACATGACCGTGGGAGCATTCGTTAAGGGAGGGTCCGCGCCGCGGCCCTTTCAAAGGGTTGATATCCGATCAGACCCGGCGGGGGTCCAAAGTCCTCCGCTTTCGGTTCGGAGATCTAGGCATGTCCCGATGAGTCTGGGATACGCAAATACATGCCTAACCCGATATATCTATCAGGTACATGCTAGTACGCATATCTACCTCAGGCTCCACGTTAGTCTCTCTCAGCTGAATGTCTAGGTATTAGCAGAGCGAAGTAACCTAGGGTAGTGTTTGACAGCCACAACCACAGCCGTATCAGTCAGCAGTCTCAGTACACAGTACGTCTCGGGGTGTTGAATGTTGAATGAAGAACCTAAGACCAGGTGAAAATCGAACGTCACCAAAAAGACTGACAAATACACGCAAAAAAACCTCGTTCACTGTAAACAACTCGGACCCGAGAAAATCAACCACGGCTTCATCGCGGAAAATGCAAGTTTGGGATTATTTTGTCTTTCACAATTCGTAAGCTTTTTGGGGCTGTACCTCGTGGTGTTCGTGATCAAGCAGTCGTTCAACTTTCTATGTTGTACTGCCAGTCTCAAAGAGATGATTGCCATTTCCCATAATGACCAAATGACAGCCCTACCAGACGCCCAGTCAATGACCATATCCTCCCTCTAGAGAGAAGGACCCTTATGCTCGCGACATGACACCCCACGCTCTGATGATGTTGTCGGTGTAACCCGCGAACAGGGTCTGACCGTCCGCACTCCAGGCCAAGCTCACACACTCGGGCTCCCGGCTCTTCTTGCCGACCGAGGTGAACTCGGGCTTCAACTCATCCACCTTGCTCTTCTTCTCCAGGTCGAAGATGATGATGCTGCTGGCGGTAGCGGCGCAGAGCCAGTATCGGTTGGGCGAGAATACGAGAGCGTGAATCTCGTCGCCGGCGTTCAGAGAGTACAGGTGCTTCGACTCGTTAAGATCCCACAGCATGGTGGTGCCGTCCTTGCCACCAGAAGCGCAGAGAGAGCCATCGGGAGAGATGGTGACAGTGTTGATGTAGCCAGTGTGACCGATGTGGTCAGTCTGGAGCTTGCAGGTAGAGAGTTCCCAGACCTGTGCAAGAAAGAACGAGTCAAAGTCAGCCAACGCATCCAGACAAGACGTAGCCAATCATGCTTATCGAGAAACAAGAGACGCGGTATGTCATCAGTGCACGGTGTTGAGTGGTCTCATGGCTTGCAAGCAAGCTCTGAAGTAGCAAATACTTATAAAGTTGCAAAGCATCATATGACGTATCTGCGCGGTCAGGAGGGGATCTTCGTGGGACAGATGCTTACCTTGACAAGCTTATCCCAGCCGGCCGAGACGATAACGGGGTTCTGGGGGTTGGGGCTGAAGCGGACACACGACACCCACTCGGTATGGCCCTTGTCGGTGATGGTGAACTTGCAGTCACCGAGGGTGTTCCACAGCTTGATGGTTCGGTCGCGGGAGCCGGAGACGATCTGTCGGTTGTCGGCAGAGAAGGAAACGGAGAGAATGTCGTTGGTGTGGCCGACGAATCGTCGGGTGGTGTTACCAGTGGCGAGCTCCCACAGCCGCAGGGTCTTGTCCCACGAGGCAGACAGAGCGTAGGCGCCGTCGGAGGAGATAACCTGAATCCAGTCCCGTCAGCACTTCCCACTCTTTATTCCCGGCCATGTTCCCAGGCCCAATTCTCGAAAAGCAATCTAACATACACAGTCGGAAACGATGTGGGAGTGGCCGTGGAGAGAGCGCTTGGGGTAGCCGTATTGCGACTCGTCGCGGGTGAGGTTCCAGATGATCAGGGACTTGTCACGGCTGCCAGACAGCAGCATGTTGGGGCTGCGGAAGTCGGAAGGGTTAGCATTGCGAATCTCGAATGGCCAAAAGAAGATCGATCGGTCGTCTTACTTCTCCATGGAGGTAGCCAAGCTGGTGACCCAGCCATTCTGAGAGGACACACAGGCATTAGCGAGAATCTCGATATGAATGACAAGAGTTCAAGTCTTTTGAAGAGGGCAAACTTACGTGGCCCTCGAGGGTACCCTTGAGAATGAGTTGCTCAGCCATTGCCAGGAAATACTCTCTCTGTGACTGTTGAGAAGCACGAGCACGTCCTTGTGGTGAATTGGGAGATGTCGTGGGGTACTCGGGGCTGAGTCTTCGTTGAGGTTGGTTCGTAGCTTTGCGATGGCTCGAAATTCCACAGGTCCGAGAAAAATTCAGGTTGTGTGGGATTATCTTAGGGTCGAAATTCGCTAACTACCCTATGCGGTAAGGCGCGCAGAGGCTGGAGAGGTACGTACCTCAGTAGCTACTGCCTGACCCACATGTAGCCTCGTGCTTTCCAATTCAATGTTTGCCCCGGAAGTGGTGGGGCTGTAGCCAATTACGGGCTGCCTCATCCATCCATCCTGCCCATCTTCAATTGACTCAGCTTGGCTCCATCTCTGTCATCAGTTGGCTACCAGCTGTCCATAACTGAGAAAGGGGTAGGCACAAGGGGTAGGCAGAGCCTCATTTATGGACACGAGATAGGAGTTTAGTACATTCTTCGCATTCATTTAGTTTTCTGTCTCAGGTGGGCATTACTCAGACGCCAGAGAACTACATATTGGCGCCTTGTAGCTCATGCTGAATGCTGAAATATATGTATGGTGGAAATAGCAAAAGGGGTATCATCAGTAAAACATCATCCGCTGTTCCTGAAAAACCATCGCGCATAGTCCATCCTCACCATCACCCGTGATCCATCCTCTCACCATCACCCGTGATCCATCTTTACCATCACCCATAATGAACCCTCATCCTTCAACCTCTTGACACCTACGTGACATCTTGACGCTTGCTGGCTCTCGCTCTCGGTAACTCTCTCCGGCCATATTTGGCAGCGGCATTGACAATAGTACTATGATCGGCAATTTCCGTTGCACCGTTAGAGCCATTGCTCTGGGCTATCAGGTTCGTCATGAGTGCCTCCCACGCCTGGTGACGCTTCTCGCTCAACGGGTTCTGCTTAGAAATCTCCTTAAGCTCCTTCTGCCGACTGATCTTCGCCGCTCGATCCACCCTCCGCAAAGCCTGTTCGGCCTTCCTTGCATCTGCTGTAGCCTCCGCAGTTTTCCTCTGCGGATCCCGCGGCTCCTGTTCGACGATGGTCCACTTAAAGCTATGTCTGCTGGGGAAATCGGGAAATGACTTGGGGATCCATGGTCGGGACTCCTTCTCTTTCTTGCCGGATAACTCCTCACCCAGATATGGGAGAGGTTTCTGTAAAGAGCGAACATCTTCGGTTATGGGATCGTAGAATGCAGGAACACGTATAGCCCTCGGCACGGGTGGTTTGAGGTGAGGCTTCAAAGACCGTAGCGGAATATCATGCTGTGAAAGGACCATCTCGTAGTCGGTCGGTATTGTCTGGTTAGGAGATCTTCCGGCAGCCTCAGCGATAGCTTTGATACTGGAGGCCAGCTTAAGTAGGTCTAAGCAATGTTAGCCGATGAGTGGGCTGGGGTGGCAATTGAAGCATGGCAGCGTACGGTTTTCTACTGTTTCGGTAAAGCTTTCCGTGACCATCCGGTTCGCAACAGTATCAAAGCCCACATGGTCGAGCACTATGGCGATGCTCCTCTGAAGGCCTTGCCTCGCCATATCTTGCTCAGTAGGTCGAGCGACAGCTCCAGTAGGAGGTTGGGATTTGGAGGGAAGCGGCTCAGGCTCGGGATTCATGATTCGCTGGCGCTTGGATGGACCTTCCCAATCACGGGTTGAGTCGCTCGGGGTCGAGCGCTTGGACGATGTGCGCTCCATGATGAAACACCAACAGCAGGGCGAGACACTTAAGACAAGGCGCAAGTCGGAGTGCAGGATGCTAGCTAGCTAGCTGTTTGCTCGAGTGAGAGGTAGGGTACAAGGCTGAGTGTATCCATGTATCGGCGTAGGCAGTAGATCAGAATGACAAGGAGCGTCGGCTGTGGGTATCCATGAATAGGTTGATCTCGTCTGATTGTGGACGTAATGGGGAACAAGCGTCGATTCGAGAAGAGCCGATGGAGACAATGAGGGTCTCTAAGACCTTGGGATGGAGAAGAACATGGAGGTGAAAGAAAGGTCTTAAAAAAGCTGTGTAGGTTCACGGTTGTTACCACCAAGCTTGGAAGGGATTATGAGATTGGCACGGTGGAAAATGGAGGTCGACTCCTTGGTTAAAACGATGGAGCTGGAGATGTTGTACTTTTTGATCAGCTTGTCGCGCCTTATCGTCCTCGAAGAATATCCCACCCACCCTGACCACCCACCTAGCTGTAAAGTGGGTACTTATGTAAGTACACGCTTACACGTTCTGTGGCGTCTTTGTCGCTAGATTGTGGCTGGTGGCAGTACAGTACTCAGAAGATGCCGACATTCCGTCCCAAGTTTTGAGGTACTTGCGTCTTACAAAGTGCAGAAAGGCATCTCTCGGGTATCATTCTCTTTGCCCCTACCTAGGTAGGCGATAGTTGCCTGGCTAGGTACTTCATTATCTACAGATAGATATGAAGTACTCAACTCAGCTGGTGTTATGCCAATAGTCGAAGCCAACAGGGACGGTATGTGAGACGGATACTGTAGCCCTCGTATGGTACCTGAATGATTGGCTATCAAGGGGAGAGGCAAAAAACTCATTCGAGGGTGCCTACTACTGAGTTATGTAGATGCGCCTGTGATAGTTGTTTTCTCGAACTTCATTCTCAACAGGTCAAATGAAAGCCCGATCTGCTTTGTCAGTAGTTATCTTATCTCATCCATGGATTCTATCCCTGGTTTCACTAGCTGACTTCCTAGGGAAGACGACCTAAATAACTTCCCCTGTGCGGCTGTGCCTCCCCATGTATAAATAAACTAAATAAACGTCTTACCTGAGATAGAAGTCCCTAGGTAGGTAAGCAACCAGTGGTGCTTGATTGCTCCTCAGCGGTCAATGTCTCTTTGGTATATATCCTGGAGATAGATACATAAGTAGACACTGCTCTGAGCCAGAGGCACGTTGACCTCAGGGCTGCTGAGATGAGTGTCCAGACACCGAAGCCCGCAGCGGGCCTCACCACCTTCAAACTCTCCGAGCCCCTGGATCAGTTTCCCCCGGAGGTCTTCCACCATGCCGACACCCTCGAACATCTGGACCTTTCGGGCACTGGGCTGTCCGCGCTCCCTGACGACTTCGGTCGCCGCCTCACCAAGCTCAAGCGAGCCTTCTTCTCCGACTGCCGCTTCGCCGTCTTCCCGCCCGTCCTGGCCTCGTGTCCCAGCCTGGAGATGGTGGCCTTCCGCAACAACGGGATGACCGACGTGCCAGAGGATTCCCTGCCACCGAGGCTGCGCTGGCTGATCCTCACCAACAACCAGATCGCGTCGCTGCCCAGGGGCCTAGGACGGTGTACACACCTACAAAAATGCATGTTGGCCGGTAATCAGCTGCGTGATCTGCCCGACGAGATGGCCTCTTGTAGGAAGCTTGGCCTCCTTCGGCTTTCCGCCAATCGTATCCAGCGCTTACCGGACTGGCTGTTTGAGATGCCCGAGTTGGCGTTCTTGTCCTTTGCTGGAAACCCCTGTTGCGTTCCTGCGGCCAACGCAGCCGCTGCGAATTCAGCCTGCTCGCCGCCCTCGTCGGGGCTGGCAGAGGTTCGCTGGGCTGACCTGGAGACGCAGGAGGTCCTGGGCCAGGGGGCCTCGGGTATCATCTCCAAGGGGCTCTGGAACGCGATGGACGAGAGCCGCGAGGTCGCGATCAAACTTTTCAAGGGCGACGTCACGAGCGACGGGACGCCCCTGGACGAGATGCGCGCCTGCATCACGGCCGGATCTCACGCGAGCCTGATTGATCCCCTGGGCCAGATACTTGATCACCCGGACGGATTGCAAGGGATCATCATGCAGCTTATCCCGCCATCCTATGCCGTGCTGGGCCAGCCGCCGTCGTTCGCGAGCTGCACCAGGGACTGCTTCTCGTACGAGTCCCAGTCCCAGCTAGCCACGCGTCAGGGCCTGCGCATCCTTCACAGCGTCGCATCCGCCGCTCGGCACCTGCACGGGCGCGGCGTATGTCACGGAGACCTGTATGCGCATAATATCTTATTCAGCCACCACGACCGCGGCGGACATGCCCTGTTGGGGGACTTTGGCGCCGCCTCCGTCTACGAACGAGGCACCGTCTACGACAACTGCGAGCGGCTCGACGCCTTGGCCTTCGCCCATCTGATCGAGGATGTATGGGGCCTCGTGAAGAAGCCAGCGCTGGACGAGAGCGACCTCGGCATTGCGATGCAGCTCGCTTCCCTACATCGACAATGTTCGAATCCCATCGGTACGGAGCGACCGACGTTTTCCCAAATCTGTCAACAGCTTCCGGAGATGAGTGAAATGACGACCGCCTGACATGGCCAACCAGGGCCGCCCGAGGGAGATGGCAGGCCGCGTAACACGCAAGGAGATGATACTATCTCTACTTTACTACGATGGGTAGCACCGAAGGATCACCCACATACCGGTCACATCATTTTCCCTACGGACCATGGAAGGGCAGTTGTGCCGGCTTGACGCCCGACCTACATAGTTCCTCTGCCAAATCAGATCCCGGTATATCTCGCAGCTGCCAGTAGGAAAAGACGAGACCGTTCGGGCTCTTCATGGTTCGGGCTCCAATCTACTCGGCATTTAATCAAAGTTGGAGAACACCGCGGCAATGCAGATGGGTGACATTGCTGGTCAAGCAGGCATGGGCAGCGAGCGAATGGGAAGAGAGACGACGTAGGACCAGGACAAGATGGGAAAATGGCATTAAGTACAAGTTTACCTAAGTCCGTAACGACCGAATGGAGAACCCGGTACAAGTTCCCAAGTAGCTATTAGATTAGGTATGAGCATAGAGTTAAGCCGGCAAGATAGGTATCTGGTTGGAATATGGCGTACATGGACATATCCATTACCTCTACACATTTATCAGACCTGTCAATCTGTCTATTGTCTTGCCTAGCCGTCTATATAGTCGGTACAATGCGCTCGCGTCTTGTTCCCAGGGAGGCCGTCATCCATGTCCAGCTGCAGCTGTTGGAGGTGCCGCAGAGGCGCCGGGTGTCCGGAGATAAGATTGATGCCGTGATGGATGCAGTGATAAATCGTCGCGTCCGTGGAGGAAGAAAAGACGCAGGCGGATTTTAAATACCAGACACGAAGTTTTACTTCCAGATTTATGTAGTGATAGGTTGCGGCGGACGTTCGCAACGGTCCCCTCCAGGGCTGTTTGACCTCGTCGTCATAGCCTGTAGGTACATACCGCACCGTAGTTGTGACCTGTCTTGGGGCACCTCCCACAAACAGGTACGGCCCGACCCAGCACGGGGGAGGGGGGGAGATGCCATTTTGACATCGTGACATCCCCCTTGTTGATTGTAATGAGGCGGTACGGTACCTCCTTCAAAGGGAAAGGCCTTCCAGGCCTAGGTATGTACATAAGTACCTATGTAGGTACCTGAGTGATTCGCCGATTTCAATTCATCTCTCTCGGTTTCAGCCTCGGCAAGTCAGGGTCTCAGTTATATGCCTGGCACGCGACAGTGGACTTTGCTTGTGATCGATCGCGGTCTAGTGAGGCTGGGGATGTACAGGGTATCCAATGTCATCGACCCGGGATCCTGTAACCTGAGTGTACCTAATTCATAGGTGCATCCGATTGCTCCGTCGCTTTGAATCTTCGCTTTGAATCTTGATGGCATGGCCGTGTTGACCACAGCGAGAACTCGTGCAAGCATTGTTGGAGGTAGTCTAATTATTAATTACTCCTGACTGGACGTGTACTGACCACATGCAACCTTGAATGACTTACATACATAAAATACTTAAAACCTCACAACTGATCCAGACTCAATATACGAATTAGGTGTATAAGATTGACCAACTCCGTTTTGTTCATATATTCTGTTCCATTGGTCATAAGAAAGCGAGTAACTTTTCTTACTACCAAGTAGACACGCACGCATTCAATATAGCAATACGCTGTACACTGAGTGGTTCCGTCCGACGAAAACGAGCCGATGCTAAAAGAATCTCCATTTGTCAATTTCCCCTGGGTGGTTGGACTCGGTACCATATATAATGCATGGCAGGGTGACAGTTGTGCGACTTGAAGCTGCAAAGTCCTTTTGTGAGATGTGGGTGTAGAGTACGAAGTAGCAACGTACGGTCTTTATTTTCGAGACTCGACAGGAAGACATACAGCTGTGGTTACTGGTAGGGCGGCCAATAGCAAGTAATATGTTCTCAACCACGGCACATCTCCAACTGCCCATCTGATCGTCAATACGGGTTATCCCATACACAGTAAAAACGTTGGTGCTCTGCCGGCCGGCCAGCCAGCCACCGGCAAAGTGCTGGTGGTGCCATTTGATGTTCGTGAGCTGTGACTCTACACCCAAGTACCCGTATGCCTCTCTCTCTCTCTCTCTCTCATAATATATCACCTTATTATGTACATGTCATGTCTTGTCTGCAGCGTAGTAGCGGTCAGCTTGATTTGGATTTCTGTTGGAGATACTCCTGTGCATGAGATAGCCAGTAGGTGGTTTATTCGCTGTTGTAATCGACGGCGGCAGCTCTTCACCGATAGATTTGAGCGATTGATTGTTAAGCCGTCACCGGTGTTGGTTGGGCCGAGCGGTCCGGAGGCGCATGACCATTTTTTAGGCAGAGGTCGAAGGGTCGTTTTTTTTTTTCCTCTTCTAGGGGTGTCAAATTCGCATCAACGAGCCTAGTTCGATAGAGGACTAGTCCATGCGACATGGCGGGATCAACCGTCGGTGCACACGTCCACTCCAAGGGCTGATGGTTTTTGTTATCAGTTGCTGGGGGGCTTCTTATTTCTGCTCAGGAACAGTGAGCGAATCAGGACAAGAGGGCGGCCAACGTCTGGTCCCTGGTTGTAACACGATAAGTATATATAACCTGAAACAAATCTGTCTTGTTTCTTATTGCTTGCACATCAGCACACCCAGATTTTGTGCGAGATTTTGTTGTGACCTGGCATGGTCTTGCAAGGATGGCGAATAACGGATTATGGATTATGGATGACGGATGACGGGATGGCAGAAGCCTCTTAATGGGTCCTGGAATCTGGGAAAACCTACAAGCTAGTACTTATTAGATACTTACATAAAGCGATATATCCCATTCCATATAAGATAAGTATGGTACAGCACAGGCTGACAGGACGAAAAAGACTCGTCCGTCGCTCGTTTCAGAAGCGGTGATCTGCTGCGTAGATGTACGACGGAATGGCAAGACGCATTCATTCTAGCGTACGATTGGCATAATAATAAGGCAATTAAGGTTGGTTTCCGGCATCTGAGGGCAGACACCCAGAAAGTCTCCGAAGATTCGCATCTCGGTCTTAATGTCCTCCCCTCCCTCCCCAGGCTTCCTACCTCTGACATCAATGTATGTACTTAAGTAAGTACCTACTAAGTATATACCAGGTACCTAGGGTATGTAGTTGATCTTGAAGGGAGAAGAAATGCGATACGAACAAGTAGCCCTGAGTCTTCTCGATACCTAGGTAGAAGGCAGGATCTAGAACACGCCAGACGCGTTGGCGTAAGCTTCGGTCTGCTGACAGACAGGCAACCTCGAACCGTTTGACCCGTGCACCGTGCCAAGTTCCAACATCTCTCGACGTCTCCCACGGCGACGGTGATGATCATCTATACCTAGGTAGACTATAGCAGACTGGCCTTATGGAAGCTAGGTACGGCACGTACCTATTCTTAGATGAAGTGACATCCTTCTTTAAGCATTCAATGTTGTACGAAAAAGGTAGATGTACACGGAGGCAGCTATTCGTTCATTTGTCTGTTTGGTTGTAACCCCGCCTCCAATGTTTGCCGAGCCCCTGGGCCCTGGCAGCCCTGGTTAGGCCGAGCACAGAAGTTCCCAAGGTTCAAGTTATTGCTGTAGTTATACATCTGTGCAGGTATGTTTTTCTTGTCTTCCCGTTTCGACATGTGGTAGGATACCAATGTTGTTACCCGAAGTAGATGTAGACTCTAGGTATGTACCTAGGTACCTAGGTAGGTAATGTGGGTTGCTTATATGTTTGGTTGAGATACACGGTACAACACGGGGGGGGGGGGGGGGGGGGGGTACATAGAACCAGTCCAAAAATTGCATGAATCCATGGAATGTGTAGGTACCTAGGTACCAGGCAGCCAGGGCAGCCGGGATGCTTCTACATCATCTCCTCGCTCCAAATCATCCCTGCACCGCTTCTATCAAAGAAACCCTACCTGTACGTCGTACATGACATGCATCTCTGATTTTCCTTTCTCTGCTTCTTCCGCCTCATCCATCATCTCATCTCATAATAATACCGACCTAGGTACCTCTCTACCATACCTTCACCACACAATTCAGTACCTCCGACATCATACCTACTTATGTAGCCATCTTCGCCGTCCTTCCACTCAACCACCCATGTTACACCCTGGACAGCAACTCCCCCTGATTAGCACATCGTCTCTCCAGAGTGCCCGTGCAACCGTGCTGCCCTCTATTCCATTTACAGTACATACATAAGTACATACATATGGTAGACCACAGGCCGCCGAGCACGGAGATTGAAACCATTCAGCTTAAGTATAAGATACGTACCTTGAACCTACATATATTTTTATATGTAGGTACATACCACAAGTCGTTATACTCATATTCATATACATACGACACGCGCGCCGCCAGTCAAACTGAATCCCACCGAGCCATCCGATCACCACATCGTTATTAACCCTCACCTCACACACACTCACTTCAGTGAATCGTAACTTGCATTCATGTAGTAAGTTGGCCCAACTTGCCTGTCTGGCCCAACCTGACCGGCTCACAGGTTCACCAGTCATCTACGGCTAGTGCCCTGTCTTATTGCAACCTATGTGGTGAGATAGTGGCTACTTAGTGTCATCATGTTTCCCATAGATTCCGCTCGGCTTCCCGCCTTAGCAACACGGAGGGCTTTGCTTGTCATTGACCCCCAGAATGACTTTCTACAGGAGGACGGTGCATTGCCCATCAGGCTGCCCTTCCATCTGCCAGCCCGCATGGCTGATTTCGCTACCGACTTCCGTAAGAACGGCGGCGAGGTCATATGGGTCTACAGTCAGTTTGAGAGCTCGCGGCCCATCCAGAGCGAACAGATTATGCCATCGGATACGCCCATGCACTCGAGCTCAGCCGCCCCAGTTCGGGGCCGCCGCATGCGAACGCCCACTCCCGAAGTGGGAGCGTCAGACGACCACCCTGAGGCCTTTCTGACTCAACAAGGCGAAAAGCAACCGAGGTGCGTACGGATCGGGTCACGGGGCGTCGAGCTTCATCCGGCCGTTGCCGAGGCTATGGGCCCTCGAGATCATCTACTGGTCAAGTCGCACTACTCGGCTTTCAAGTCGGAGCAGCTGCTCCGCGTCTTACGAACGAGGTTCGTGACCGAAGTCTTCATCATCGGAGTCTGGACCAACATTGGTATCATGGCCACGGCGATTGATGCCGCGAGTCACGGATACGCGATCACCATCGTGGACGATTGTTGCGGCTTTCAAAGCATGTTGCGTCATCGTATAGCTTTGCAACAGATATCCGATACGACAGGCTGCTCCATGCTTACAGCAAAACGCGCATTGGAGTCCTTTGCGCCGGTGTCAAAGTCGTCAGCGAGGCCGGACCAGAGTGAAACTCCTATAAAGGAGGCAAGTCGGTATCCTACCGTACGTGGCCCCGCCCGGGGAAAGAAGAGCGCTACAGCTTCCTCTACCTCGAACCTTGCATCGTCGTTTGGAAAGCTGTCGCTAAATGGTTTACCTATAGCCGATAAGCCCAACGTTGAAAGCAACACGCCGGCTCCCACACAGCCGGTTCAGCCCTTGGGAAAGACCCAGGAAGGGACCCCAGACAGTGACGAAGACGCAAACAATCGAGACGTGAAGCCAACCGAAACTGTCGAATCACCGGCAACGGACACACACGGCTTGACCGACCCGATTGCTCACCAAGTCTCTGATGGAGGCCGAGATACCGGTAGTAATGACGATGAGTCACATGAAGCTGCGCCACGTGTAAGCGGGGCTAATGAGGATGAGGACGAGCGGCGTCGAAAGCAGTCGAGACAAAGAGAATCTCACCCAAATGACGATGAAGAATGCAAGGCCACAATGCAGTCGCAGGTAGACCAAGAACACAAGGAACCAACACGTGAAGCGGGCTCTTTGAAGATGGTTGCCACCAAGCCCCCTGTTTCAGTGTTATCAAAGACAACGTTTGACGCGCCGTCGAACCATACGATTCCTATATATGGGGCGCCAGACCCCCGCGATGACCTTGAACAAGCGAAGGAGGTCAAGTCAACAGAGGATACAATACAACTCACCGAAAAGATTGAAAGCACGATGGAACCGCTCAACGTCAACCCGAATGAGAGCGCTCCCCTATGTGAAGGTGATACAAAAGTCATCTTCAATGCCCTCCCACAACCCTTGGCGGATAGCATCTTTGAGAAAGTCCGAGATGAGGTCCGATGGCAACGGATGTCACACCAGGGAGGAGAAGTTCCGAGACTGGTCGCCGTTCAAGGTGAGATCGGCCCCGACGGTAGCATGCCAATTTACCGCCACCCGGCCGACGAATCGCCCCCTTTATGTCCCTTCTCGCCAGTAGTGCGGAAGATAAAAAACGAGGTCGAGAAGAAGCTCGGTCACTCCCTGAACCATGTGCTCATCCAGTTCTATCGCCACGGGAATGACTACATCTCGGAGCATAGCGATAAGACGCTGGACATAGCCAGAGGCACGTTCATCGCCAATGTCAGTCTCGGAGCGGAGCGAACCATGACCTTCCGAACCAAAAGACCACCGAGACACACACCTCCCGAAGATTCCAGCTGTCCGTCTGTGGCTGTGGAGACCAAGCGCCAAGTTCAGCGCGCGCGGTTACCACACAATTCCATCTGCCAGATGGGCTTGGTGACCAACATGCGATGGCTACACGCCATCCGGGCAGATAAGCGCTTGGAGCGCGAGAAGTCGGAGGCTGAGCTAGCTTATGACGGCGGTCGCATATCATTGACGTTCAGGCAGATAGGAACTTTCCTGGACCGAGACAATAAGCGGATTTGGGGTCAAGGCGCCAAAGCAAAGAACAGAGAGGACGCGGGCGGTGTCGTCAACGGCCAGACGCCCGAGGCCGTGGCGATGCTACAGGCTTTCGGCAGGGAAAACCAGTCGACCGAGTTTGACTGGGAAGCTTCCTACGGCGCCGGTTTCGATGTGCTACACATCTCCACGGCGCCTCGCCTATTTCTATCCACGGATCCAGTTGTCAACATGCGCATTCAGTTCATGTTGGCCGAGTACGGTGTCTCTTACGCTCGCGGGTCCATGACTCCGCAGTTCAACTGGAAGGGGGGAAAGGGCACGAAAGATCCGGCTGCTATACCGGAAGATCTACCTGTCAAGTTCGTCGACAACGATCCGGGAAAGTCTACAGTGCTAGGCGAGACTGCCATCATGCTGTATCTAGACCGTGTCTATGGCCAAAAGCCAAGATGCTCTCCGGCAAGCGGCGGAGCGGATGTTGGTACATCCCGGTCTGACTTCGCGAAACAGTTCACGCGCTTTCAATCAGGGCTCCATCTCTTACCCGCCTACCGAGCTTCCCTGGGAGACCTGTATCTCTCCGCCCTCAAGCGCGAGTTGGCCGTCTGGAACACGTACGCGGCTGAGGACGAGTTCATAGCCGGACCGAGACTGACGCTTGCCGACTTCGCGGTCTGGCCCGTTCTGCATCTCCTGCCGTGGGCCGAACCCCGAGATCTGGGCGAATTGAGGCACTACTACGAGCGCCTCAAAGCGAGAGCATCCACGAAGAGGGTCTTGGACCTAGCCTCGGGCAAAATCGAAGTCGAGCAGTGAGTAGGTGCAATGGGGGGCGAAATCGTTGAGATACACGTCGAAAGGACCATTTTCAGTAACAGATTTGGCGTTCAGAGGCTTGTCATTATCGTCGAGTAAAAAAAGGGGGGCAGGGTGGAAAATCAAGCAAAGCAACACGGGCAGGACCTGGCTTGCAGCAATGATCGTTTATGGATAATGAATGAATACGTAAACCTACTTAATTAATACACTCAAAATTTTGAAATATCACATATCGTGTTATTTTAGAATTCTTAGACTTGCGGACACGCGATGTGATGACTTCAGTCAAACTCTCTCGCTCCCTTTTTAATTCTTTCTTTTTTCTTTTCTTCTGAAGCTACGAAGTCAGCCGGATTCGGCTGAAATCGACTCCCCTTTGAATTACTGTACGTACGTACGGCCTTGGAACTTCCAACGATGGGGAATAGAACTTCTCCTATCCTATTAAACCATAACTGGTCTTCGAATTTTCCTCTCCCCCCCCCCCCCCCCCCCCCCCCCCCCCCAAAAAAAAAAAAAAAAAAACTCACCAAAGATCTCAAAGTTGGGTTGTTTTGATGAAGAATTTTGCCTATATCTATCTAGATATGTATGTACTCCCTGCGCGCGCGTGTGCAAAAGAGCTGCCGCTGATAGACTACCATATATCTCCTTCGTATCTGTCCCGATCTGACACCAATTCTCTGTATACGAACTTAACACTCACCGCTCATCTACCTATTTACCTAACTAAATAGGAGGGTTATGGCAGATAAATAGCAGACATAAGTGAGACGGGATCTCCTAGGCATCAGGCAGAGTAGACGTATTCATGATATATCTAAGCTGGGTGGGTAGGACCAGAGCCAAGCTCATAATGACCTTTACTTGCTCCATGAACTCCCAACCTATCGTGGAGAGGGAGAGGTGTTCCGTGCCGACTTACTTCGGGGAAACGTCATTTCACAGAGGCGTCCCCGTTTTCGTCGAACGCCGCTGAAATGTGAAATACACACTAGGTTTATTAAGTAAGCATTACTGTGTGGCGGGCGATAATTGCATCGGTCTTTTCCAAGGGACACCGATGAATTCGGCTGAATAGTCTAGCTTCGGCCAATATGCTCTTTCGTTCTTAAGTATTTCGACTTGTTCTTGGCTAGGTATCAGCGTCGGAGGTGGAACTGGGGTTCGAACTCGCAGCCCGCATTTGCTGGTATGGTGGTAAGTGCTGCTGCTGCTGTTGTTGCTGTTGTTGCTGTTGATGTTGCTGATGCTGATGTTGTTGCTGCTGTGCTCGTTGGCCTGCATACGAGTAAGAGCTCTGCGTCTGAACCCGGAACTGGTCGGAGCCCTCGTTCGGACCACCTCCCACCGTCATAGTCGCCTCCGGGGCCGCCGTAGGCCTGACCTGATTCACATCGTTCCCAGCAAGGTTCCGACGGGACTGGCGCTGTCCAAGACCCACCGACGCCTCACCGGGAAGCGCATTCTGCAGTATGAGACATGGGCGTCTAGCCACCATGCCAAAAACCGTCGATCCGCCTCCCTGCACTTGTCCGGGTATCTCGGTTTCTCCCATGCTCAGGGCGCGAAGAATCTGGCGATCAATGCGATCCAGTTCGGGGTCGAGAAAGGCGCCCTTCAGGTAATTGGCGATATGCACAGGTGGCATGGCGGCGGCGCGGGTCAGCCTGTTGATGGCGGCGGCGCGGGTCAGCCTGTTGATGGCGCTTCTGATGCCGGCGTTGTTTTCACGCTGCCACCTCCTGTACGAGGGCACGGTATGCATCTCCTCCTGCGACGTTATGGGGTGGTTGTGAATGGGATCCAGTATCTCGATGTACCACTTGTCACCCTCTCTTCTGAGTTTGCGAATGGCAGCTTTCCAGGGACAGCCGCATTTCTTGCTTTCACGATGCCGTTCGCCGCGGGAGTGGGAGACGAATTCGTTGCCGCCCCTGTCGCACATGTAGTCCTTGCGTATAACCTCGCCGTCCGGGTCGTATTTCCCTGTCGGCAGCTTCTCCTTGACGGTGCGCTTTTGCGATACGCCATTGCCGGTGGTAAACACGTGGAGCTGCAGACTGAACAAAGCCTCCTCCAGTGTCTCGTAAGGGCCTCTGTTGAAGGGATGCTGTGCCGGGGGATGTGGTAGCGATGGGGATAAGGGGGTTGGTGGCGACGCATCTGTCGGGTCCTCCTCGTAGTGGCGGCGCTTTCGGGGGCGTCCTCTCTTCTTAGGTTGTTGTGGGGTCTCGGACGGAGGTTGGGGTTGAGGTTGATCTTGAGGTAACGGTTGTTGGTTCGGTATGGATGCAGCAGCAGCAGCAGCAGGAGCAGGCACAAGAGGTGGTGCTGGTGGTTGGAAATTCAGGGATCGAGGCTGGACGGGAGTACCATGACCCGGGGGGTGTGTTTGTATACCATTCCGTGGTGGCTGCTGGAGGTGTGGTGCACCATTCTGAAGCTGGGAATGTGGAGGCGCCGGCTGAAGATGACGATGAGGTTGAGGTTGAGGCTGCGCTTGAGGTTGCGCTTGAGGTTGCGCTTGAGGCCGTGGTTGTGGTTGTGGTTGTGATTGGGATTGCGGGTGATGAGGAGTGGCGTTCGGTTGATATGCGAATTGGTTATACTGCTGCTGTACTTGACCCAGTGAGCCGTACTGGGGGACGGCGGCCATGTTCGATTTACTCATCAATCATCTCTTTTCCTCTTCATAGCAACGAAGTCTGTCTTATTAACTGCTCATCTGGGTGATGCTTTGTAGTCTCCGGGTCAAGAAGCAGCTTCGCGGTGACTGGAGCACGAAGGGGGTCAGTCTAATAACTTTGTGTCGCGCTTGATCGTGTTGTGGCAGAATGAGAGCGGAATGATGCCGATATGCAATGAGTCGGATATATGCATAAAAAGAGAGATACAGGCTAAATACAAACAGTCAGTCAGTCAGTCAGTGTTCGATATTTCCCAACAAAATTGGAACTGGCGGATGATTGAACCGACAGTCGAAGTATCCGGCTGGCTACAATACGGCTGAATACATAGGTATGTACTCAGTACTGATTACCGAGTATATATGTAGAGTCGTGTTTCTATGTGGCCATTCACTCAGGGAATGCTTCTAGGTAATCACTACCCAGGTACGCATATTGTGCACGACTGTTACAATATTGAATACCTGGATCATCATGCACACCTCCGTTTTCCTACATATATCGATATCTGGGTAGATACCTCTACATCTAGGTAGGTATATAACATACCTCCTAGGTATATACCTGCGATCAGACAGTGATGCTACACGTCCTTCCAGACATAGCTTCCCCATAGCGATCCGGCTACCCAGCCTGCGCCATCCACCAGATCTTGCCTCTTCGTCCTATCGCGCAATGCCTCTTCGACGCTCATGCCGATGGCGAACCCCCCTATCTCTTCCCTCTCCACCCTCATCCAGCCCTTCCAGCCCGCGTTCACATGGCCCCCTATCCCCCCAATCACTACCGTGCCCCACCACTCGCGGTCCCGGCTGCCATGCCTACCATGTAGCATCCACTCCTGTGCGCCCGCCAGCGCCGCTTTGATCTGGTCTTGACCGCGCGCTGGCCGGTAGACGTGCACGTGTCTTAGATCGGCAGCCGTGGCCGGATGACCTGGTCGCCGTGATGGTGCTTCTCTGCCAGTGGTAGTGGTAGTAGTAGGAGGAGTAGTAGCGGGTAGTGTGGTGGAGGCGGACGGAGCTAAGCCCGGACCTGAGCCGCCGACGAGCCGGGTGACGTCGAATTTACTCTCGGCATCCACGACGACCACGGTGTAGTTGTGTGGCTCTGCGATCAAGGTCGAGATGAGGTGATATAGAAATGGCAAGTAGCGGCCGCTGACCGAGACGATCGGGGGCGGAGCGGACTGCGTCGCCTTTTGGTACCGGCTTACGATGTGGCTGAGCTCCGGGATCGGTATCTCGGGGCTCGGATGATGTGACGATGTATGATTGAGCGTGGAACGGAGGGAGTTGAGTAGCTAAGTACTTAGTCAGACATTGGGGTATGCGAGTATATTATATGATAGTATGATAGTATAGGAGAATGGGGCTATGAGAGTGTACTGTAGATGGATTGGAGCCGATAAGATAAGACAAAAATCGATGAATGATTGAATGAAGGATTGAATGAATGAGTGAATGAATGAGTGATTGAGTGAGTGAGTGAAAGGCTGAGCAAATACATCTAAGTAGGTGATGGGTACCTAGGTATTTGATGACACTCATCATCATCAACCATCATCAATTCATTTGTATATATCCTGATGCTTATACCCTACCTAGGTAGAAATTTGTAATAATTTCAGCGTCGACGTACTTACCTCTTCTAAACTCTCTTCCTCCACCTCGCCGAGCAGCCTAGCGCCAACGTGTCTCGCGCCCGCTGCGTCCATTCTTCTCCTTTCTTTTCTCCTTTGCCTGCAGGTGTACACTTGAACAGTGCCTAGTATGGCGCCACCATGCCGTGTCTTCCCAGCCTCGGACCTCGAATCTGAGGTGAACCTCAACGAGGGAAAGCGACGCAAGGGTGCCAAGATCGATCTCTCGGCCTGCGAGCTCTTCTCGATGGTCCAGTACGACTGTCAGATTGACAGGCCGGATATAGGCGATTCCCCCGTGCTCTGTTGGCCAGTGCAGAGATGGTTCCGCCAGTGAGTTTTTATTGATTTCGTCAACTCCTTCAATCGCCGCCGACGATGAGTCACTATTCGTCAGAACCTGTCTTTTAACACGTGTATTCTGGAACCAGGTGCCAGGACCGGAATGGGAAGTTTATGGTCGAGACCACGAGATGGGAAGGGAAGAAGACACAGCCGTCGCCGCCAAGGATAGAGGGAGAGGAAAATGCTCAAAGCAGCATCGACACAGCTGCAAGGAGAAGATAATGATACTTCGTAGTGCGGGGCGGTTCAATTGCTGGGCGTCTAAGAAATCATAATGAGCTCATGCCCTGCGAATCACCTCACTTCGCCTACGATCCTGCATGCTGCAACACTCATTGATCGCAAACAATACACACGCCATCTCTACTATGGATCATCATGCATGTACAGCCCTCATCGGCCTGCCTACGATGCCTGAGTCCAGGGTTGTTGCCGTTGCTCGGACGAAAAAAGCATCCCTCAGCTACTTACCTGTTCTCCCTGGCTTCGAATCAAACGGTATGGAATCATATGAAACGAGACACATGATGGAAGAAGTGCATCAGCCGCTCGAAACGCATCTACTTTATATGGAATTGACTTATTCCCATGATACAGGTGGCGTTTGAAAAGTCCTAGCACTCTCAAATCCCACGTCAAGCCAGAACTGTGCCTCAGCCACACCCTATGCAATGAGGCCATGTACAGCCGCCATGACATGTCGTCCTCACATCCTCATGCTCTCCCCATCTTGAGGCATCTTCGACCTGGAGATGTGAACTTCGAGTTGTAGAACCATCCCAAGATGCGCGGTACGGCAGAAACCTTCTAGTAGCCCTCCTTAACTCATAACGTTTGATGTATGCTTCAATAAATCACGATAGGACAGAATGGAGGCTGTGATGAATGCTCGTTCTTGAATTTGTCGTCGGCAGGGATTCATATAATACAGTCCATCGCCCTCCCAGCTGGCGAAGCATGTTTTTTTCCATCACAGTCTCCAGCACGAGAAACGTGGTCGCCCATGCCTATCTTCTCTGTCCTATCCTACCCCCAGAAACTGGTCGCCGCGTCCGTTGTGTTTATGCAATCGTTATCCCCCCGGAGCGTCTAAACGGTCTTTGCTGCGCGCTCAGCCTCGAGCTTGCTGTAGAAGGCGTCTCGGGCGCGGGTTCGAGGCATGTGGTATCCGTACCTTGAGTTCCGTTAGTGTGTCGTGCGATGGTCGTAGGTCCTTTCGGTCTCGACGTTGCTGTAGTTCGTCGGGGCGGATCTTACCAGTAAAAACTTCCCATCGTGACGCCGAGTCCTGCGGTTTCGGGTCAGTTTCCGTTCCATCAGGGCACGCCATTGATATCCAGAGAGGCAAGCTTCGGGAAATTATTTCGATTGGTATGGGAGGACGTACCGAGAGCGATTCCAAGGTCGGTGACAAGACCGCGCTTAAGCATCTGGAGAGTTGGCATTAGCTTCTGGAGCTCTCGGAAAGCGGTTGAAGACGGTGCCAAGGTTGACGCAGACATACACCAGTGATAGGTTTTACGGCCATTATGACGGTATGTTATGGGGTGGTACGGTGTGAATGCAAGATCAAGTTGAGGCGGATTGGCGGGTTGAGGTGGTGGTGGTATGGCGTTGGTGAGCTTCAGAAATTCAATTCAATTCAATTCCAGATTCTGGAAAGCAACGACCGATTGGAAATGGGCTGATGTTATTCGCGCGAGCTGCGATGGGAGGCTCACCTACCACCTGGACCCACGCAGCCATGGATCCTAACTGAGTCACGTGAAAGCCACCCCAAGCTGCCAGTGGAAGACGGAGTAAGTACCCAAGTACCGATTTCTGATTGGATTACCTAATGAGCCGGGATATCTTCGGTTCCAACTCTTACGCGACCGGACAGCCTCCCATGTCAAGCTCCGGGTCGACTTTTTCTCGCATTCAGTCAGCTTCAGTCATTGTACCTCCAAGCCGCCGAGGGCCAGCTTATTCTGCAGCCATGAGTTTACATTTTCCAGCCCGGCGTATGACCCAATCCGGTAGGTCTCGCTCTTCCTCCTTCATCCAAGCCGCTGTCCGAGGGTGTAAGATGCTAATTTCAGCTGCATGGATTCAGCCCGGGCAGCTACTGGGAAGCCTTCACTACACCTTCGATACCTCCTACCGAGAACGCAAAGCCGAAGTGCCTGGTTCGGATGGGGCTCCAAATCTTCCAATACCTCGGACGCGCCCACCCTTGCAGGGTCCCCTCTCGTCAAGGAACTTGACAAGCGCGAGAAACAGCGACGCATGGCCGAGAAGATGTTGAACCGCACTGCCGGCGAGTCCATCTTCGACGAGGATATCAAGCACGCAGAAGAAAGTAAACCGGAGTTCGAACGCTCCGTCGGAGGCTCCTCCCTGGCATCGAGTGGGATGAAGGAGCATATGCAGCCTGCCGTCGACCCTGACCCGAGATGGAGGATACGCTACCAGAAGCGGAAGATCATACAAATGGTAAAGGCCAATGGCAAACTCACTAGAGAGCAGCGCATCCGTCTATCCGAGAAGGAGCACGCTTCCTCGAGCACGCCTTTGCCAACGAGCACCAAGAAGCTCGTCAAGCTAGCTCATCAGATCGCCGGTAAAACTGTTGACGAGGCCATCACCCAGATGCAGTTTAGCAAGAAGAAAATGGCCAGGGAAGTCAAGTGGCAATTGGAGGAGGCCCGCGATCAGGCCATCGTCAGCCTGGGTATGGGACTGGGTGTCGCCAATGGAGAAGTCCTTCGCCAGCCCAAGAAGATCCAGACCAAGGATGGGAAGTGGATTGATGTTCAGGACCCCAGCACGCTATACGTGGACCAGGCTTGGGTTACTAAAGGTCCTCTCAGAGGTGCCAGGAAACAATACCATAGCAGGGGTCGCGCGTCCGTCATGTGGAAACCTACTACAGGTGAGTTTGGCCGTCGCCGGGATATGCGTATATCTGCTAACATCTCTGTCAGCCATATCCCTGGTCCTGAAAGAGGAGCGAACGAGGATACGACAACATGAAGACAGAGTGGAAAAGGAGGCGAAGAAAGCGCCCTGGGTACATCTTCCCAACCGCCCTGTCACAGCTCAGCGCCCGTATTACTGCTGGTAGAGGGACGCCATATAAGAGTAGAAGACGTTACTGCTACCTGGCCATCCGATGAGCAATGTATATGCATGTAAGATACTTATGTACCTGTAAAAGACACATTTCATGTTCCATGCCCCAATGTCCCCATGCCTAGCAGTCACATCTGCCGGTTGTAGCGCCGAAGGAGAGATGGAAGCATGATATCACCGGTGCTTGGTGGTTAACAGCATCGCGGCAGTGTTCAAGATCAATATTGGAAACTTCTGTATACAACATCAAAATGCCGCGAATGATCGTCTCCAGCACTATCTTGCGCCAATTCCTCCAGCTTTCCCTTGAAGAAGCAGAAAGCGATAAGATCTTGGGACAGTTTCCCAGAGCGCACCCTTCGGGACATTCGTGTGGCTATCGAGAAGAGTCTGCAAGGGATCAAGATCCTGGCTGAAATCTGTTGCCCTTGGTTGGTAAAGTCAAAAGGGGTAGCTTGGAACTTTCTTCCTGCAACTATTTGGTAAAATACAGTCTCCGGCTTTAGTCTAGTGACGAGCCTGTGTTATGGTCCGCCTTCAAGACGTAGGATAGACAAGCAACTGGGGAGTGGCTGGGGAGCTATTGGTCAGACTCGAATATTCGTCACGGAAGTGAACCTCCCCGGCAGTACCATCTTCTACCTTACAGCAAGGCTTTTGACATTGGTAACAAAGCTTGGAATACTTGCTTGCCTGGGTTTTTACTATATGCCCCTGTGCCTACGGTGAGCCGCAATGAGCAAGGTCGAGTCGGCCAGTGTCCTGGAAAGGAGTTACTACTTTACACAAAACACCCTGAATTCGTATTTAGATAACTAGGACAGGAGCAATAGTACCTTTCCGGCTAGAAACAAACATTAATTGCATGTCTTATTGATAAACACCTGACATCATTAGCAATACAGTCCGGGACTTCTATATCCTGAATAAGACTCGACACTATCTTTGTCATAAATCAACGCCCAGCTTCCAGCTGTCTATTAGGCTGTGAACACCGCTACCTTCGTCAATGCCGGGTAGGTGTAGGATCTATCGGACAGAGTTTTGGTCAGGGGCGTAGAACCGCACTGTTGAGACGACTTAGTAGGATGGGTACTCGAATTAGGAGGGATGGATTCAAATGGGAGTTCTGGAGCTTACGCAGCACTTGAAGAGGCCCTGGTTCACTTGGGGTAGGAAGCCAGCTGCAGAACAGGTCAGCAATGCTATTCCGTGTCACCACTGGGGGTAAAAGGGGTAGAGGGACTGCTCGGGCGTCAAGGCTAGGTACCTAGGTAGGCACTGCGCCCGAGGTAAGCTCGCGCGGCGTAGTTCGTGCCGTACTCGCCTATGTAGCCTGCATTCGCGATGATCCTCCCGTTGCCCTGCTCGTTGGCTAACTCATCACCCGTCGCGTGTGATACCAGCCTGGGCAAGCTTCAGAGTTGTATCGTGTGGAATGATGGGCCCATCAGTGAAGTCCATATTCAGCTCGGGCCCGACTGGGAGACCGATGTTTCGAGGGACTTCCTGGACATTGAAGCCTCTCTGGATCTCATTGACGATGGGTACATCGCTTTCCGTGTTTCCCAGGCCGATTCGGACATCCAAGAAGCCTTGATACAGTTTGTGGAATCGCACTTCACATGCTTCTCTGTTCCTACCACTTTGCAGTGACGACCTCTCCATACCCTTTAGATAGATGACTACCTAGGTACATTCTTAGCCAAAAAGGTTTGCTGGATATACTACATCAGTTAGCCTTACGACGGACGTAGGAACAGCTTCAGAGTTCTCATTCCTTGTCACTCTCGCCAACCCGCAAACGACCAGTATGATGTCGTGAACTGGAATCAAAATTTACGACATTGTGGCAGCGTATTCGAATCGGAGACTCCAGTTCCTCTCCACGAGCCAGATCATATCAGTTACTTCAACCGTGCCAAACCACTGGAAGCTTTGTAGGTCTGAAGAAATGTACGGGCTATGCTCTGATTTTGTTTTCTCAGCATTCCTCGTAGGAACTTCTAGGGGCCCCTTTCCACTTTCTCACCGCCCATATTCATCCACACAATGCTCAATCCGTCAGGGTGCGAGTCCTTCTCCAGGTGACTGCAGGATAACGCCGACAGATAGCGAGTAACAATCGACCTAGACATCATCGCTAGCGAACCATCCCTAAGCCC